>OY735265.1:5987251-6172148 GCA_963457715.1 Argyresthia albistria
TGCACATACCAAGACTAGAGCTACTAGGTGCACTGATAGGTAGTCGGCTATTGAAGTACGTGGCGAAATTTCTCCGTATAGAAATTAGAAGACAGTTCTTGTGGACGGATAGTCAGATTGTTCTGAGTTGGTGCAAGTCGGAAAATCTGTTACCACCATTTGTGGCTCGAAGAGTAAATGAGATCAGGCTTAATAAGGATTTAATTATCCGATATGTCCCAACCGCCTCGAATCCAGCAGACGTAGCGACTAGGTCTGACAACTCGCGTATAGATAATAAAAAATGGCTATCTGGACCAAAATTTCTGCGAACGAGTTACGAAAATTGGCCATCCAACCAACCACAAACCGTTCATACGTATGTTCAAAATCCTGCTGTTGCGGAGGGCCTCTCGGATATAACAGCAGAAGCACAAGATAGGGTTATTAATTCAGAAATAGAACCAGATATAAACATGACAGAACAAGAAGATATGGATACTAATAGTAATGATTTAGACGAGAAGGAAATAATAAGACAAATACAGAAACAAATATTTACAAAAGAGGTAGAAGGGATAAAGACGGACCTATTAACTTCATTGCGACTGTACAAAGATGATGATGGAATATTACGATGCAAAGGGAGGTTTCAGTACACGGATTGGCCAGAAGATCAGAAAAATCCGATTTTGTTACCGAAGAATACAGATTTGACTACAAAGATTATAGAGGATATTCACACTAAAAACTACCATGTAGGCGTATCACAAACACTAGCGCAGCTAAGAAAAAGATTCTGGGTTCCTCAAGGGAGATATCAAGTGCAAAAGGTGTTACGAAAATGTGCCCAGTGTCGTAAATACGGTGGTGGACCTTACAAGCTACCACAAATGCCACCACTACCAGCAGAGAGAGTTAATTACAGTCCAGCATTTACCTACACAGGTGTAGATTATTTTGGCCCTTTAGTAATCGATGTTAATGGATGTACGGAAAAACGTTGGGTCTGTTTATTCACATGTTTGGCAGTCAGAGGCATCCATATGGAAGTAGTCAAGGATGCATCAGCAGAGGAGTGTCTGCTTGCTATCAGGAGATTTGTCGCATCAAGAGGTTTGCCCAAAATGATAGTATCAGACAACGCGTTGCAATTTAAATTGACTTCCGACGTACTTACCAATAAATTCTGCATTGAGAACCATATTCAATGGAAATTCATTCCGGAACTAGCTCCCTGGTTTGGGGGTTTCTATGAAAGACTGATAGGGCTTGTAAAGCATTGCCTAAAGAGGACGATTGAAAAACATCTTCTAAATAATGACCAGCTATGTACAATAATCAAAGAAGTTGAAGCTGTAGTTAATTCTAGACCGCTGACCACGGTGGGCGAAGAATTAGAGCATGTCTTAACACCATCTGATTTTCTGCGCATTGGTGGTCCTCTACTAACCGAATCATCAGACAGAGAATTCATAGAACCTGCTACTGTAAATAAAATCAATCTCATCGATGGGTGGAAACGGGGACAGACAATTCTTGAAGAGTATACAAGGATGTTCGCCAATCAGTATTTCAACAGTCTCAGAGATCGTAGAAGTATTCATAAGCAGTCACGAGTTTTAGTGGATCGAGTTCCAACAATTGGTGATATCGTGCAGATCAAGGGTGGGTTCAATCGAGCTCATTGGAAAGTAGGCAAGATAACGAATTTGATAAAGGGTCCGGACGATAATATAAGAGTTGCAAAGGTTCAAACAACATCTGGTGAGATATTAACCAGATCCATAGCACACCTTTATCCTCTTGAACTTAACGAGAGTCCCAGAGAAACAGATGATAATGAAAGATCAACCTTCCAAAGTTTAGAAAATCAGCATAGCGAATCAGACTTAACTATTAAACAAGACATACAGGCTACTCAATCTGAACCAGAACCTTCCTCGAGCCGGCCTATCAGATCATCAGCTCGTCGGGCAAGAGAGAAGGTTAAACAGTGGACGGCACAACTGCTCGCCATCCTGATGAGATGAAAATTTGTAGAAATTCACTAAATTATTGTAAATTTAATTGATCATTAAACTTGCTGATTCAGTGTAAAGAGAGTTTATTCTGTCGAGGCGGGGAGTGTCGCGAAAGTCGCGAATGCCAACTACGATATGATCATAATATTGCTATCAAACATAATCAGGCGCTAAAGCATAAAGATGCGGTACGTTTTTAATATTGGTTAGTTTCGAGGGTAGAAGTATTGTTTTCGCGGCCGCTGCGGGGCGAGCGAGCGAGCGCCCGCCAGACTGGATCGGGACGCGACAAAGAGTGCACAGGCGTGGCTTCGACGGACCCTTGGTGAGTTTTTGCTCATGTAACTTTATCAGATGACTATTTGCGCATCACCATCGAGTTGGTGATGATGTTTAGACCAGTAAACCAGAGATTTAGTGTCGTCCAGTATGGTGGAGTTCCACATACTGGACCGGACGTTTTTAGATCAGACGAGCAGATTTGGCGTGACCTGGTTGTGTAACAACAGGATTTAGTGTCATCCAGTATGGTGGAGTTCCACATACTGGACCGGACGTTTTTAGATGAGATGAGCAGATTTAGCGTGTCCTGGTTGTGTAGCAACCAGGATTTAGTGTCACTCAGTGAGGTGGAGTTTTCTACTTACTGGGCTGGGCATATTCAGTAATCAGATGAATAGAGATTCAGATCAGATCAGATTTAGTTGTGAGGAAAGGGCGTAGCTATAGGGGAGGTTGGAGGCTACGAGGAGGTGTTTACCTCCTGATCAGAGTTGAGTGTTTTATTTGTTACCTACGAGTATTTGTACGACGAGATATCCAGTATTCTCAAATTGATGGTCATTGATATGTACTTTTTTGTGTTCGTGTATAACTATAAGAATAACCTTAGATATTCTCCATGCCACGGAAAGAATCCGTGGTGATGGCGACAGCCTGCCCGTCAGCCACGCATTGTATTTGTACCTAGTATTGAGCAGATCTGGTGGCCATATGTGGTCTTCATCAGCAGTTCCGCATCACAATATTATGCTATGTGCATTTGCAGGAGTTATTATGAAAAACACAAAAATCACTATAGGTCTGCCTATAATATTTGAAGAGTTCTCTCGATTTCTTCAGGATCCCATCAGATCCTGACCTGGTGTCAATGGGACCACCCTTGAGGTATTACCTATACGCCGAAAAAAGATTTGTTCAAATCGGTTCATAATTGGCGGAGTTATCGCGTAACAAACAAACATAGAAAAAAAAAAAAACATACGGGTCGAATTGAGAACCTCCTCCTTTTTTTGAAGTCGGTTGAAAATGGCTGCTCAAGCTGCCACCTCTATGAGTTGTGACGTGGACGACAGCGACCAAACGCTAAGTATATAATACCGTAGTTTGTTTTGAATAGTGTCGTATTGTTATACTTACATATTAGGTCGGGTAAAAAGTTTCATCGTATTTTGTATGAAGACCGTAACGGCCCGAACAAAAAGGTGCATCTTTGACACAGACATCTTTGGCTTAAAATTTTCCGGAATGAAAACCCTTAAACCAACTTTGTGCTACTTTTACTGACGCTGTATTGGGTTCATAAACATCATAATTTTTTTCATGGCCATCGTTGTATGTCTTCCTTGTTTTTCAACAACTTTTGTACTGAATTTCTCCATTAGATTCACTCATTTTGACATAAAGAAAAACAAATGAAAAATTATCGGAAACAAGATTTCATTATAATTATTTTTACCTTTTTTGAAATAATTATAACCTTTTTAATGACGTCAAAACCAGCCAGATACAATTAATACGTCCAAAGATATTTAGTTACAAATATACAGATACAAAATACGAAAAGACTTTTTACCCGACCTATTATTAACCCTCTCGTCGACACATCTTATCTATCTATTGTTCTCCATTGTCCGTTTGTTCAACCGGTGTGCTTCTCAGAGAGAACCAGATTACAAATTACCTGGTCCAGCGGATGCAGCTGGGCTTTGTAACTTCAGAACACCATAGCTTGCGTCACCTGTTTCGTTCTCCATCTGCAACAAGAAATAGTAATAACAAATACTTAGGTAGTTATAAATTTACAAAATGTCAATGTCATGCTTTCAAATTCTAATGGGCGAGAATTGGCCCCCAGGATGGAAGATGCAAAGATTCACAAACTTACCAAGGTAGCGTCTTCACTAGGGTTCAAGTGCAGCTGTATCCGTCTTCTGTTCCGTGACTCATTCGTCAGGCGAAGATAGTGCGTCACTAGCGGGTGCCTCATCATCAGCCGGTGCATCACAGCGTGCCCCAACAGCACCAGGATAGAGAAGGCGAAGAACATGAAGGTCGACCGGCGGGGGGTGTGGAATGTGTACTTTGTGACGATGCGGTCGATCGACACCCAGAAGCCAGCGAAACCTGGAAGACGACCCAATTTTCCAAATTGACCCATTTATTCATAACTATTTTCCAGATGGACCCATTTATTCATAAATATTTTCCAGATGGACCCATTTATTCATAACTATTTTTCAAATTGACCCATTTATTCATAACTATTTTTCAAATTGACCCATTTATTCGTGAACGCATCATGAAGGTAAAAGTTCGATAGAGTACAATAAGGCTCAAACTTAAGCAGCGTGTTACAAAAAGGCTCAAACTTAAGCAGCGTGTTACAAAAAGGCTCAAACTTAAGCAGCGTGTTACAAAAAGGCTCAAACTTAAGCAGCGTGTTACAAAAAGGCTCAAACTTAAGCAGCGTGTTACAAAAAGGCGAGGTTAAATATTAAAGGATATCATCATTAACACATCAACCCATTTAAGGTTTTTGTTTTGTGGCTTCTATCGTATCAACGCTGCTAGGCAAAGGCCTCTCTCTATCGCCAATCGCACCCATTTAGATCCTGTCGAATTTATGTTATCATCAGACCATCGGGCAGCTAGTGGTCTAAGGATATCTTATGGACACAAGTTTGAACATCTTTCGCTCAAGTAGCAAATTAAACCGAAGATCCTTACTCTCGCCAACCATTACAGCTTGCGTGTACCGCGGCGGAAGGCTCCCGGTGAAGCCGTAATATGAAGCTTGTTGCACTGTACAACCAAACGCGACCACTCCTGAAATATAACAAGTACTCATTTTTGGTAAATTCTTACTTTATGTTTTGATAGAGTAAACCTGGATTACAGACAATCAAAAATGGAATATAGCTACATGTAAAAATTTGAGGTCACAAGATATTTCTTCCAGTAAACTTATGAGTACTCGCATGCCCGTCCTAAGTCCACGGCCCGCGATTTTCAATCTACCCACATCGAGATAAAGTTCAAAACCAATGAAAAAACATTACTATGGAAAGTGAAATGGATCAACCAGCGGACCTTTGAGTTGCTATAAAGAATCAAAAGAGTGTTCCAAGTAAACATAATTGGGTGATCCATGTGTCTGTATGTGGTACCCAGGGAGCACTTATCCAGTAGAGAGCGCATAGATACATTTTCCTTTGAAACACAACTCATCAATTTACGGCCGGCGGGGGACGAGGTAAGAGAGCTGTGATTGGTCAGCCGCTGCGAAACTGTCTGGCGGCCCGTCATCGTACATAGGTTGCATATGTTGAATACAACTAATGTTTGGCGAGCCGCATTCCCCCGCAGGCGCAGTCAATTGGATATATCTAGTCTCTGGTGGATTTTCCACATACAGGGTGGCCGAGGCTGACGTTTCGCCAGTTATTGAATATTCCACTATGCGTGACAGAGGGCTCGCCCATCGATGCAGCTAAAGTTTCCTGACGCACTTTTAAAAAATACTTTTAAAATAAAATCTAGAGTTAAGTATACCAATAGCGAGCAGATTGATGTTGTAAGACACCCGAGCAGAGAATCCGTCCCAGCCTATGTTACATACTGCCACGAAGATCATAGTGGTGAGAGACACCACGATACCTGGAATTGGAAACATTTGTGCATATTTACACCGTAAGTAACTGAAGCGCCCAAAACAAATTCCAATAGAAACAGGTCACCCATCCAATACCCGTCTCGGCCAGATGTTGCTTAACCCGCACGATCGTTTCCCATATGCGGATACCCGTTCGACCAGACGCTTCTTAGGTCTTTAGGTCACTTTTATAGGGTTCCGTACCCGAAGGGTGCCAAATGGGACCCTATTACTGAGACTTCACTGTCCGTCTGTCTGTCTGTCATCAGGCTGTATCTCATGAACCGTGGTAGCTAGACAGTTGAAATTTTCACAGATGATGTATTTCTGTTGCCGCTATAATAACAAATACTAAAAAACAAAAGAAATTTAATATTAAGGGGGTTCCCATATAACTAACGTGTTTTTTTTTGCTATTTTTTATAGATAATAGTACGGAACCCTTCGTGCGCGAGTCCGACTCGCACTTGGCAGGTTATTTACGTTTCTGTGCAATAAAGAATATCAATATGAATGCAGTATACAAAGCTTACCAAAAGTAATCCTCGTGTTGTAAGTGAAGAGGTCCAACACGAGGTTGTTGACGACGACGGCGACGCACGCCGACGCGATGTAGACTGTTGACATGTCAAACATGATCGTCGAGTCGGGGTAGTGGTGCTGGAAGTAGTCCACTGCCATGATGAAACTGGAATTTGTTAACGAAAACCAGAGACTATACATATATCCAATTGACTGCGCCTGCGGGGGAATGCGGCTCGCCAAACGTTTGTTGTATTCAACAAACGTTCGCATACGCACCCTATGTACGATGACGGGCCGCCCCAGACAGTTTCGCAGCGGCTGACCAATCACAGCTCTCTTACCTCGTCCCCCGCCGCCCGTAAATTGGTGAGTTGTGTTTCAAAGGAAAATGTATGTATCTATGCGCTCTCCACCGGAGTGCTCCCTGACAAAAAAACATACAACCGTATTGAGCACCCCTCCTATTTTGAAGTGAAAATAACTCCAAGCCCGGATTTTACCAACGAAAGAGTAACTTTTACTCGAGAGTATCTTCTACTTTTTCATAGACCAGTGACACCTAGATCAGATCAACTCATTTTGAACTGTCATTTGTCATACAAGATATCCCCGGGATAGTTATTCTCGGTAAGTTTTTGTTGGTAAAATCCATTGAGATAATAAATAAGGTCAATGATAAAATCCAGCCTAAGTGTCTAACCACCCTATGGCGAAGGCAAGCGCCCGAAGTTCGACAGATTAGACCTGCAATGCTATTTGAATTACTGACAACACATGCTGAAATTACGTTGCGTTATAGCGTACAGCGTTATTTGGATCGGGCGTAAGTTCAGCGGCAACTTAAGTGTAGAGCACACATTATACGCGACCGAAGTGTCTCACTCTCACTGAATACACACACAAAGTTGCGCAACTGAGTTTCTGCCGCGTAAGTTCGGCACATGGTGTGTCATTATCATAGGTATCAGCCGAATACGTCGGAAAGTAAAATCAGCCGCGGAACTTCAGCCGCGTACCTTCGGCATAGTGTGGTTTAACCACAGTAAGACACTGGTGCAGCATTCCAACGATAGCGCGCTATGTATGACAGGTGGAATTAACCCTAATTGACCAATATGGGGAAATGATATTTCACGGTTGGCCGTTTCATGATATCGCCAATTCGACGATATGGCTACGTCGCCTATACTATCTGAGCTCTAAACAAACAAAAATGCTGCCGTAGCTCACGGCCCTATCCCTAGAAGTCTATGGACTTCGAAAAGTGGAGAGGACTCAAGTCGCTCCCAATTATCTCTGAAACGGGCCTTCTAGATAGGACAGATCGATGTGTAGTAGAAGACTGTGGTTAAAACTCACCTGTTAAAAGGCAACAAGAAGGCAGCGCCAGCCACAAAGAGCGCCACGTAAACCGAGTTGTATCGGTCCGGGGGCGGAGCGCCCGCGTTGACCGGAGCGCCCACCCCCACCGGCTCGCCCCGGGCCGCCCTGATCGCCTCGATCCGGGCATACCCGCGCCCGAGAGTCTCGTTCATACTTGGTCCTTCGAGCCGGTCACTCCACCATATTGGTTTTACTACTTGGTCCTTCGCGCCGATCACTTCACCATATTGGTTTTATTATTTCAATTAAGTTTTACATTGATTTATATTTACCGTAGTTAACTTTTGTTATTGTTTTACATGATGCTTATGTAACATTGCTTAATCGGTGTTTTTGTGTGCTATTTATAAAATCGTATATACCTATGCAAGGCTGATCCTGTTATTTCATCTGCGCTACATTCCAACTTCAAAGCAACATTCTAGCTAACTAATTTCTAGGTCCAAAGATAGGATAGAAAATATATATTTAATTCATTTTATTTCTGTGTCTTGTTAGCCAGTATAAATATTACTTCTAAACAAATAGGTACCGACTGTCTCGACGGACACCGGTTTGACAGCTCACATCGCGCATGCGTGCACGCGCAGTTCACATCGATTTTCAGGGTTGGGATTGAATGTTGTGTGTGCGTTTGTAAATGCCTGTAACACTCGATTTAGTTATAGCATGTACTTTGAGGGGATGACGTCTGTTGTTGTTTGGTAAACAATCAACCGTTACATTTAAAAGGCTTTTAGAGACGGAAGGGTCTTTAGATACATAGAGAAAAGATGAACGTCTTGTTGTATGCTTTTAATAAAATAAAACTAAGTAAGTATCGAAATATTGGTAAATGTAGTTCTATACTTACTTCATTATGTATAAGTTAATATTTAAATTACACTATCGAAGATAAGACAGTTATAAATAACAGCTAAATAAGTTTTCACATATCCGAATGATAACGATAAAATAAATACCTACATTAAATACATGATGGTAAAATAAAACATCAACATTGGACATGGTTGCAGATGCAAAGATGTGGCGGCGCTCAAATTTTAACCTTTCGTCAGTGGGGCGTATTTTGACAACAAAATGGCGTCTGTGACACTCCCATAGAGGCCAGGCTCACAGATGGAGACTTTGGGCTGTGCTTTGGGCCCGCGCCGATCGATCAAACTTAGTCCCCATTCGACTGAGTTTGACCCATCCTAGTTTGGAAGCAAATTCAGTCGGGTTGGGGGGCCAGCGTGACTCCTTTGACGAGCCGGGAGGAGGGTGGCTACAATATATGTCATATAACAAGACATTTGACTGTTTACTGGCTTAGCCAAAACAGATCTGGTACGGTTGGGTGGCTACTTACAAGGCAGTTTACTGTCTGGGTTAGGTAAAAGTGCTTGGATCAAACTCAGTCGGATACGTTCCTCGGTTGGAAGCAGATCCGGTACGGCTGTGTAGCTAGAGCGTGACTCAATTGACGGGGCGGAAGGAGGGTGGCTACCAGGAGGGTGCCATATTATAAGGCATTTTACTGTCTGGGTTAGGTTAGGTTAGGTAAATCTGCTTGGATCAAACTCAGTCGGATACGTTCCTCGGTTGGAAGCAGATTCGGTACGGTTGTGAGGCTAGCTAGCGTGACTCCGTTGACGGAAGGAGGGTGGCTACTAGGAGGGTGCTATCCATATTACAAGACATTTTACTGTCTGGGTTAATTAAGTAACACTTGGATCAAACTCAGTCGGATACGTTCCTCGGTTGGAACCAGATCCGGTACGGTTGTGTGGCTGGCGTGACTCCGTTGACGGAAGGAGGGTGGCTACCAGAAGGGTGCCATATTACAGGGCATTTTACTGTCTGGGTTAGGTAAAACTTGGATCAAACTCAGTCGGATACGTTCCTCGGTTGGAAGCAGATCCGGCACGGCTGTGTAGCTAGCGTGACTCAATTGACGGGGCGGAAGGAGGGTGGCTACCAGGAGGGTGCCATATTACAAGGCATTTTACTGTCTGGGTTAGGTTAGGTTAGGTAAATCTGCTTGGATCAAACTCAGTCTGATACGTTCCTCGGTTGGAAGCAGATCCGGTACGGTTGTGTGGCCAGCGTGACTCCGTTGACGGGGCAGGTAGAGGGCGGCGCGTCGCCCGGCGGCCGGCGCAGGCGGTACCGCTGCAGGATGTACGTGAGAAAGAAGAACATCTCCGAGCGCGCCAGCCCCTCGCCGATGCAGCGGCGTTTGCCTACAAACGTGGAAATGCTGTACTTGCTACGGATTGCCAAACTGTCGCAGGGCACAATCCCCGCAAATTGAAAGGCACAAACAATTCACGCAAGTCAACACTCGCAACCGTTACCAAGTTTGGCAAACCGAAAGTATGTGAATCAAGCAAGTTACTTAGTTACTAAAATGTACCTAAGTAAAGATAAACATTTTCATACAGGCACATACATTGCTTCTGGCCCCACACTAGGATACCCTGTGTCGTGGGAACCAGAAACAGCGACATCACAAACATGTAAACATACAAGACCTGGGTTATTTTTGTCTCCAGTCGGGATTCGGACCCGGTACCTCTCGCATGGTTGGCAGATGCGAAACCGCTGCGCCACAGAGGGGTATAATGTTGAGGGAGTTGAGGGGAAGAGGACCAGGAGATTGGCGGACCACGTGTCACCTGGACACAAGTGTTACATTGCAGTGCAACGAGAAGGGCACCAGACTTAGCATACACAAACACTAACCCTGAGTTGCACGAAAGGATTTTGAAATTTAAGGTTGTCACCTTACAGATTAATTTCGGTTCGCTCGCGTTAAGACACACAGGCCAAAATAACATAGCAACAATAGACGTGCGAGCGAAAGGATTTAGGGCGAGAATCTCACAGGATTGTCATTTGTTTTCGATGCTAATAATATTATGCTAATACAGTTAGACCACCTAGAACAAAATATGACACCGGCGTAAACTGTGATGCTACGGAAGCTTCTTTAGTTCGAGTATCGCTTGGTGCAGCACCATCGAAAAATTGCAAATGCCTACCACGAGATGGCGCTAAGAAATAAAGGATTTATTCTAAGATTAGCGCCACCTAGAAGTATGTTATCTGAAACATACTGAAACCATGGCGTTTAAAGTACAAATCTTACACCTCACGACATCTCTTTTTTACGAAGGGTTACTAATTCTGATTTGTATGTGGTGCAACTGACACTCAGAAACATAGGTTACCTACTCACGCTCGCACACACACCACCTCGCAAATGGTTACTTTTCACCAAGGCTGGATACTCACCAAAGCTGAATGGCAACAGTTTGTCGTCCTGCAGCAGCTGGCCGTCTTCAGAGAGGAACCGCCCCGGCCGGAACAGGGCCGGGTCGCCCCACTCCTCGCTGTTGTGCAGGTCGTGCAGGGCTAGCAACACCAGAGTACCCTGAGCGGCAAGAGAAATATTAAATAATTTGCCAAGTTAAAAAAAACCGACTTCATGACTTGGTCCTCCCCGCTTGTTTTACAGTGTCGTCTATATATTATACTTAATAACCGGCCAAGTGCGAGTCGGACTCGCGCACGAAGGGTTCCGTACCTAGATAATGGTGATATTAGCCCCCCTAAATATTAATTTAATTTAAATTTAATTATTTATTTTTTAAGTAAATAATATACTCAAAAGGTATATTGTGAACATTTTAAGCGTCTACCTGCTACCATTATCAATATCGAGCAAAAATGAGCAAAAAAATCACGTTTGTTGTATGGGAGCCCCCCTTAATATCAAATTTCTTTTGATTTTTAGTTTTTTTTTTGTTATAGCGGCAACAGAAATGCATCATCTGTAAAAATTTCAACTATCTAGCTACCACGGTTCATGAGATACAGCCTGGTGACAGACAGACGGACGGACGGACGGTCGGACAGACAGCGAAGTCTCGGTAATAGGGTCCCGTTTGGCACCCTTCGGGTACGGAACCCTAAAAACGAGTCTACAAAATCTGTCTCCTGACAGTGAAGCCCATACGTATTACACGAAACGAATATGCGATCCTAACAGCCAGAATATATCTCGTGACAATTTAATATAAACACCGAAAATTCACAAAAATATCTGGATGAATAATGATGTCATCCAGGTAAAAATAAATTGAACTTCACATTTTTTCACGTAGAATCCTGAATACTGGACCGATTCCTGAATTTGAAAAAATGTTACCAAACTATTGAACTTCCCTTTTGAACAAAGAAATAATTTTTGGAATCGGTTCATAAATAGTACCTACCAGTTTCGATGTAACAAACATATTAAAAAAGTGATGAAAAAAACAACATACAACCGAATTTATAACCACCTCCTTTTTTGAAGTCGGTTAAAAAACAAAACGTCACGCATCGATTATTAAGGTCACTTCTTGAATTTAATTATCGATCCCCTCTTAGGTAGAAAGCGGTATGTTTGTACCTTAGGGATGACGTAGTCGCCAAGTTGTGCATCCTTCAAAGCCATGTGTGGGATCCCGACCGAGGCCACGGTTGATATGCGTAGTCCTTCCAATATCACCGCTTCAGTGTACGGCATGCTGGAAACAACAATATCTTTAACCTCCTACCTACACTGTCATTTACAAAGGACATAACATAAACATACGACAAATACTACATCTCTCTGCACGTTTACCTGCGTCTATCACTCAACGACGGGATCCCCTGAGTCCCAACCACTTGGTCTATCTCAAAGTGCAGCCTGCTCTGGACATCTTCATCCAACAACACATGCAGTAGTAGGAACTCCATGGAGTTGCCAACTGTCTCCATACCGGCTTCGAGCAGGTCCAGACAGACCACTTGTAGGCTCTTGTCAGTCACTGAAATAAAACCCTCACTTGATTTATCTCACTATCGCATACCATCCGATCTAACTAATATTTATTTGCGAAAGTTTGTGAGTGTGTGTTGTGTTTATTAACCGACTTCCCAAAGGAGGAGGTTTGCAATTCGTCCGGATGTTTGGTTTTTTTTTTATGTATGTGCCCCGATAGCGCCTAAACGGGTGGACCGATTTGGAAATTATTTTTTTTGTTTGAAAGGGTTTACCTTCCCATTGGTCCCATTGACACCAGGTCAGGATCTGATGATGGGATCCTGGAGAAATCGAGGGAACTCTTCAAATATTATAGGCAGACCTATAGTGATTTTTGTGTTTTTCATAATAACTCGAGCAAATGCACATGGTAAGCATAATATTGTGATGCGGAACTGCTGATGAAGACCACATATGGCCACCAGATCTGCTCAATACTAGGTACAAATACAATGCGTGGCTGACGGGCAGGCAACGCATAGCCTAAACCGGTGCACCTAGAGCCATGAAACTTTGTACAGGGGTTCCTTAGTAGCGTGGGGTAGCACTGATGTGGGATTTGACAAAATTAATTCCCCAAGGGGGGGGGGGGGATAAGGGGTTACAGTTTGTATTAAACTCAATCTAATCAAATAGGGTTTGTGGAAGTCGGTTTTTTCTAAAGTTTACTTTTTGTTTCAATTATATGTTTGTATCTCTTTCACGCCGAGTCGGCTGGTTGGATTTGGATGAAATTTATCATACATGTAGTTATTGAGCCATTTTATCATATAGAATACTTTTTATCCGACGGCACTAGGAGGAGGGTAATGTTTTCTCAGTAAATGGCCATTCCTGGTACACGTAGACGAAGTTGCGGGCACCAGATATTGTGATAGGTATATGTGCGAATAGGTTTATGAAATGCCGTAAAATTATCAATTCCAACTAAAATACATCAATCAATCATCATTCATTGTCTAAGTTAATCATCAATTCATCATCCATTTGATTAACAATATTATACTTATGCATAAGAAAAAGGACGAAAATATAAATCTAAATTATAGGTCACTTTAGTTTAGAATCCGAATTTAGCATAACAATTTGCAACTTAAGTAATTTAAGTATGAATATGACCTACCTTTTTAACTCGGATCATAAAACCAGATGCTAGAACAAGTTTTTGATGGCGGACATATCGTCGCACCCGCGCATTTTAAATTATAGGTCACTTTAGTTTAGTATCCGAATTTAGCATAACAACTTGCAACTTAAGTAATTTAAGTATGAATATGACCTACCTTTTTAACTCGGATCATAAAACCAGATGCTAGAACAAGTTTTTGATGGCGGACATATCGTCGCACCCGCGCATTTTACCATATCTATTTATTTTCGTTTGAGTGAGTCGCGAATTTTGACATCTAGACGCGATAAGATGCGCGAAACACGAGTCGCGCGGGGCATGATAAGGGTGATACTGATTTACATTATAAAAGTGGGTTATTTTTAAATTTTCTTTAACGCCTCATTTGTCCAAATAGCCTGACCTAACTAGATAGACACAGTCACAACAGGAGCAACTTTAGTGTCATGCATGTAGCTACACGAGGCGTAGATCAAGAGTTTCCTAGCTGCTGGTCATGATGATGATGAAACTTACGTGCATCCTCGTTTGATTCTCGCATCTCGATAAGAAGCGCATCGATGACGCCTCGCGGTTTGTTGATATCTATTGTGTCTTCGTGCTCCCGGATGGTTTCCTGTAAATTATTAACTGTACAGCCACAGATACATTAATCTCGAGTCAACCATAACTGGGGAATGTAATCGTCGAGATCAAGTGTGGACTCACTTTCATTCTTTCGGCTCTTATAAACGTACTTATTATCAGTAGAGTTCGGTGATGTCAACAAAGTCGTTGTCATTGTCAATCACGCAATAAGATTGACATGGGATAAATAGTGTACTTTGGGAGAGGAACAAAGAGAGGTCTATCTATACCCAGCAGAGGATTGTAGAAGATGATGATGACTGGACCTAAACTCTTCTACTCTCGTTGAGTGAAATAGTAACTAATTATTAATCTGCCAGATGGTCCGATGACATCGCGAGGATAGCAAGAAAACAATGCACGAGGGTTTGAATGGCGTGTACACGAGGAGGCCTTTACTGACTGTCTGATGATGATGATGAATCACTAATTGTCCCTTAATGACATGATGTCACATGATGTCCCAACTTATGTAACTCATAGCTAAACTTAATAGTGTTATGTATACGAAAATCGGCCCACCTACCCTCAAGAACTTGAAGAGACGATCGTGTATGTCCATTATCTCGGTGTACCCGATGAGCCCCGGAACGAAGTGGCGCAGATACGGCATAGAGTTCAACAGTCCCCCGCTCATGTCGGCCATCCTGAAGGACCTGGTTATCAGCTCGCAGAGACTCTTCAGCCGCTCATCGTTGAGCTCGAACCTACAAATTGGGAGGAGGATGAGCTCTGTGATTAGTCTGGCTTGTCAATTTATACCATTTACTTAGTTTTATTTAATACAATTAAGTTGTTATCAAGGTGTAGGTAATAGATAGGTGTAGTCATATTTTAAGGTCGTTCCAAGGTCCGACTTGATCAGATCAACTTAAATTTTCATGTCTTCATACATTTTGGGCCAGCTGATTCGTGTGAACAAGAAAAAAAATAAGTTGCTCTTTAGTCGGAGTCAAACAGAAAGTTCGTAATATTGTAAGTAATTTATTTTTAAACCACACAAAATGACAGACAGAATGGGGAGAGCCGGGAAGAGGACAGGCGGACGGCAGTAAGATAGATGTAACTTCCGCCTCATACACCTTTAAAATCTTACTTAGCCTTTCTGTTACACCTGTAGGTAGAGGGGGTAGTTTCAGTACGAACCTCCGTCCAGCCACAATCCTCCACAGAATATTAATAATGGAAATATTAAACAGGCCGTGGGCCTCAACCGGCTGCCCTTCAGTCTTGCGTATCATGTTGACAAACTCCAGGCATTCCTCGGCTATCATAGACTCCATGGTACGGGTGCCCAGGCCGAAGTTCTTCAGGCTTCTGAGGACTGCGCGACGAGTGGCGAACCATGTTGGACCCTCAGAGAATACGATTCCTGTTAGAGGGAAAATACTTAGCGGTAATTATAGTCGGGTCTAGATCTTGAAAGGAGAAGAACTTCAGCAGGTATTCTCGCGCACATATATCAAAATATGCTGAGTTAGATGTTGTTATCCCATAACAATCGCGACAAGACGCCACTTTCGGTTTGAGATCAAGATTAATAAGATAAATACACAAAAATCTTACCAATTTTCTGATTAAAAGTCCTAATCATGAAGAAGAACCCGTCCGGTCGTCCGTCAAACACCTCCCGGGATGCCACCTCCTTGATCCTGTCCTTGCCGGAGACAATGACCACGTTGACATTGGCCAGCCTCAAGCCCAATATATCGCCGTACTGCCGGGACCATTCCTTCCACACAAGGTGGTGGAGCTTGACCTGCCTCAATTTCCACCAGACTGCTAATATGTGCCCGACAAATGGGAGACTTGGTGGACCTAGAACAGGTATCTATTAAGGCTCGTGTTTCGGAAAAATTGCAAGTAGATTCGTGGTGCTGGATATTTTGGACAAAACTACTTATATTATAACATAAAGTTTATCACAGCTCACACTGCAACATGGCTGTTAGGTCCGTCGCTGCGGCATAAAATGTGACGATTGTGTGTTTCTAGTTATTTGTTCTGCGAAATCGCTACCGCTGATTAATTGCTATATTTTTACGTGTATGTCGATATAATATGCGTCAAAAGCGTTTGCATTATATCATTTCAATTAATATAACTTATAACTTAAAACTATAAATTAACCTGGGGGATAGTTAGATCTTTTGAATTTAACTAAAACAAAAATTACAAATGCGACCACTACAAGCCACATCTTGGTGTAGGAAAAGTTAAACCACGACTGATTTTGAAAAGCGCTTTTTGAAAAGATCTTAATAAATTATTCATGGCCATGTATTGTTGGGAAGAAGACAGTGTCGCTATCAGATAGCTGCATCAGTGAACATAATGATTATGTACGTCGTCGGTGGTTTCACAATCTGTGACGTTGACGGGATGTGTCGATGAATATCTAATCGTATAACGGGTGAGAAGAAGGAAGGGGTGTCTTACCTTGAGATCTTCAAAATGAAAATTAACAATAACAGAGATACCTACTAGTAAGAAATCAGTATTTTGATACATAAGTATAAGGGATTTGATGCAGGCGTTAAATATCTCCATGGATGCATATTGCTCTATATCTATATATGCACTAGGCCTCGGACTTACAACCCATCTGCCAGATAATCAATTAGGTATACTTACTATGATCTTGGCATACATCTGTTCCCAACTTCATCAAAATAATGGAAGTTTTGTACAAAATATATGACTTATAATGTTTTTTGCACCAGCATAACTTAAAATATTGATCCGGTATTTTTGTGTAAGATATTGTGATAGATAAGTCTTATCATCTGACGATGACGAAAACCATATCTAGCTAGAGCACATAAAAATTCTTAAGTTACCATTATATCTGTTCGGAAAGAGCTTATCTTAAAACATTTTATCTCATTTTCTCTGAAAACAGCATGACGATAGTTTTTTTTTTGCGATAAGCGCTGCTCAAAAGAACAATTCAACAACAAGACGTAATGGTCGTCAGGGTATAATGATTGATCTCAAGCAACTTTATAACTGACGCAACTCGCCGGCCCATCGCATTGCATGCTCGGACACTGTACCAGCTGGACATTTGTTCTACTTTAACTACGTCTATTCTCGTGATAACACTAAATTAATTACGTGCTCTGTGATGGCGCCGATTAACGTAACCGATAGCAACAGAGGCAAGACCTTCGTACCAAAACAGGCGCTGCCTGAAGTCGAAACCGAAAATGGAAATGGGAAGGAAACTGAAGCCACTGGGTATGTATTTGAAACAGTTTTATTTGTACACAAACAAACATAGCGTCGCGCTTTTGCCATACGGGGTGGCAGGCACCATTGTGATTTGTTTTAGCCAGTCATTCTACATAGGGTTTCTGTCTGTTTTGCAAATAGAATCCCATTAATATGCCAACAACACAAAATATTTCTGAATAATGTCTGAATATTATCATGAGATTGTAATAGTGTAAAAATTTCTAGAAGGATAAAATCATCAAGAGATCATAAAATTAGGGCTCGTGTATTGGTAAAATTGCAACTTTCGTGGTGGTTACAATATTAGGCAAAACCATTAAGTAGTCATATTACAAAAGAAACTCCAAATTCAGATCAGCTCGATGGTACCATATTCCTAAACGACTTGTCACAACGAACCTAATGAGATGAGTATGAGAGTAGATAAATAGTGTATGAACTACTATGAACTAAACATGGTATGAAACTGCACATAACTAGGTATTAAAACTCTCGTGGGATACTATTAAAACACCCACTCGTGTTTTAATACCCCTCATTATGTAACAGTTTCATAAACTACTATTTCAATCCTACTGACTACCAGTAAGACACCGTACTACCAATTGTCAGGAATATCAAGACGAATCCCATAAATTTTTTAGGCTTTGGCTACTTTTGAGGAGGAAAAACCGTGTTTTATTATGCCATGACGATGCCGCGTAGCAATTATTTTATGACTGACTTTTATTGAGACGAGCGACACAACCTCTCCCTTCGAGAGCCTAAGCGGTAATGCCTCCCGTCGCCCTCGCGCATACCCGCATGCAATTTATTTCAGCGCAAATGATAAAATGAAGATTTATTCGAAATCGCCGATTAATTCTAAAATGTCAAGCACTAAACGTTAAGATATTTCGATTAGCTATTTTTAGACACAAGAATCAAACCAATATTCCTTGTAGAACTGCTGGAATAACTCGATTTAGGTAAAAAACGACTATTCGTTTTTTTTTTTCATATAGTTTGATGACACTATTATGATCTTTTCAAACACTAAATTTTTAGGAAAGGGACTATTTTATAACATATATTTTTTCTGGATTCAGAAAGAGTCTCAATCTGCTGGAATAACTTTTTTAGTTGCCTTTTGAGCTAGACAATCGCCAAAATAAAGTTCATAAACAGCTCCCACACTGCGGCATGAAAAGTGCAAACCGTTCTTCAACACCAGTTAGATGCATTGTGTTGTGATCGATTGATCATTCCTCGAAGTCAATTTAAGAGTCATGCTCGTGATGCTCTACCATAGTGTCAATAAAGGTCAATGAATACGAATAATCAATGCCAACAAGTTCTCAGATTCTAGATAACTAGTTTTATTGTGCAATATCGTTCCTAAATGCGTCTGGTTTTTACCCAAGAGTTTAATGAATACTTATGACTTTATGCTAATAAAGTAGGTACTAGTGCTAATTTTGCGCCTAGTTATTATCGTAAGTACATAAAAGAGCAAAAAATATGAAAAAACAGAAATAACCGGCCAAGTGCGAGTTGGTCCCGTTCTTGCCCTTCTTTGCTCCATCCTTAAGCCCACAACTTCCGAACGGGCGGTAGTATACAAAAATATTAATATTATATTGACGTTGACTAAGTAATATGTATGATTTTATGGTCAATATTTTTTTTTGAATTGAATTGAATTGCACCCTTCGGGTACGGAACCCTAAGAAGGACCTACAACCTACAAGCCATTTTTCTTTTTTTTGGAAAACCTGTTGGAAATATTTTAAAACAAATGAAGTCTTCCTTCGTGTCCTGAAACGAAATAATATTGAAGATCAACTAGTCTGAATGCTATTTCTTCTTAAAAGTCTATTTCCATTTGATGGATATTCATGGCGTTGTCATGGCCGTCAACATTCCGTCCTCGGTGTTGTCAATCAAGCTAAGGGCTATCGACCTTACTCTACCTAGAAGTAAGGAGCGCATACACTATAATCTCATGCATCTCAATCTGTCATTACTTTACTTGAAGCGATACGAATTACAAGTCAACAAACAGAATGCAAGCAGCATTCCGCTATAATGACAACAGTTGTTAGAAAGAAGCAAAAAGTTATTTAGTTAATTGGAGTTATTTGTATTTGTTGCAAACTTAACAGACAATTTAAAGTAAAATCATTCATCTATTTCTCCGATGAATAAAACATAGAAGATTCAATATGCACGTATCTCAGTTTAAAGTAGGTTATGAAGATATTTCCGAGGCTTAAATAAAATGAGGAGTCAACACGAACGTAAATCGTGTGAGGACTTGTGACACGAGTAGGGTTATCATATTTCATAGGCGGGTACAAACGATTGTCAGCACTTCTAATTAAGTTTTACTCGACAGTAGTGAGTTCATTAATTTAATGTTACCGTGAACAAGTCCTTCCACGATGACACTATATCAGGACTGCTTGACACCATGGGAAGATAGTGTTTTTGGTGACGATCAAAAATCATTGTTAGTTTCACTTCTAATTTTAGTGCATTTATGCATTTTCTTATAAGGTTTGCATAAAACTGTTGTGTTGGTTGCCAAAGGCAAAGCATATATCGGAATCTAATGGACGAATAGTTTTCTGGCCAGATCTTTGAGAATATCATTAACGGATTAACGCACATTGCATAGCCGCGCTACTGGTATAATACTTAGTTAGTATTTTAATGAATGCCAAAATGCCTATACTAAGATTGAGTTCTTTTTTACTTTTTTTTACATTTACATCAAATACAAATAAGAAGATAAAGTTTATTGCGAAATAACCTTTGATAAACACAATTCACCTACAACACAGAAGAGATAATAGTACTCCGCCTACATACAATACTCCATACATTACTAATGAATGTTTTATATTTCAGATACTCATACGATACGCTCTTGGAGACGGCAAACTTCCTTCTCTCGCGAACCTCAGTGCGACCGCACATTGGCATTATCTGCGGCTCTGGGATGGGTTCGTATTGGAAAGAGGGTATTTATTGCTTTTCCTGGCCTATATACATATTTTAAGTTTATGCACTGTCTGCGCCCCCTTTTATTAATTCCTGAAGATATTTTATAATATCGAAAGACACAATAATCTCGTAGCATAACTGTGCCCACGATTAGCCAGTAAAAACAACAAAATTCGTTATAAGTTAAAACAACAAAATTCGTTATAAGTAAAAACAACAAAATTCGTTATAAGTAAAAACAACAAAATTCGTTGTCATTGTGGGTATACGCACTACTGAGTCCGCACGACCACATTTTACGGACTTAAAAATCATGACAGTACCCTGTACAATCTGTACATACTGCAAGTCGCCTTATTCGTGAGAAAATCTGCACTTGTACAGGGTATGTCTGCGAGCCTGCCGCTCGGGCACACTGTTAGCTGTGAGGCACAATCTGGCCAGGAGCGAGCAGTCCGTGTACCGCGTGTACGTGTGCGGCACGAACGCAGATATACAATCATCTGTCGGACGAGGTGAAGAGAGCTGAGTCTCCGGCAGAATTTAAACATCACCTCACAAAATGGCGAGACCTTCTACACAGTGACAGAATTCATTGACAGGATGTAGAATTTTAATGCAGCGTAATGCCCGTGTAATGTTAAATATTTTTATTTTTAACCGACTTCAAAAAAGGAGGTTATCAATTCAGTTGTACGTTTTTTTTATCATATATTTTTTTAATTTTTGTTGCATCGAAACTGGTATTTATAAACCTATTCTAAAAATTCTTTCTTTGTTCAAAAGGGAAGCCCAATAGTTTGGTCCCATTTCTGAAAATTAGGAATCGGTCTAGTAGTTAGGTTTTTACATGAAAAAATTGTGAAGTTCAATTTGTTTTTACCTGGATGATATTATAAATCCAGATTTTTTGTGACTTTTCGGTGTTTATAGTCATTGTCACGAGATATATTCAGGTTGTTAGGATCGCATATTCGTTTACACTATGTAATACGTATGGACTTCTGTCAGGAGACAGATTTTGTAGGCTCGTTTTCGGGTATATAGACGACACTGTAAAACAAGCGGGGGGGGGGGACCAACTTCTAATAGGTCAAGAAATGGGTTTTTTTATTTTTTTTACTTGGCGAATTATTATACTTGACATTCTTAATCATTCATTTATTGAATAAGTTTTTATTTTATTTCACTTTATTTAGCATGGTACTTTATGAACATACGATGACATTGTTTTTACGTTTTTAAACTAGGTAATTAATCATTATTATTATTACATTATTAATTTGATGATTTATGATTTTTCGACATATTATAATTTATGACTGATTTATATTCAAGTTCAAGACTGTGACATGTAATGTACAATTACCAATAAATTATGTTATCTTATCTTAACTTCTTACAATAATATTTCATGAAATGTTGTTTTGTTATCATATGGTTGAATTTTCAGTGTGTGTGTGTGACCGCCAAGTAATCTCTATCCGCACTTTATAAAATGTTTGTGATATCGACTATAGGTATCTTAACTTGTCACCACGCCCACCTAGGTGCATAAACAAAACCAAATACTCGTACCTACCTAGATCAGGATCAAACCAAATTATATGGAATTTATATTAAATACAAATTAGCTATTTTCAATTATGAATTAATTTCACGTGGATGCCATACCTACGTATCATAGCACTCTCTGCGGCACTGAAATAATTTGGTCCTTTCATAACCCTCAAAGCGTAGGTGCTTGTAATGAACTCTTGATAATGACTTTCACATGCAAAACCGAGATTCCAATAACCTATTATAGAAGCTTGAATTAGCTACGTAATTCGCTATCAATGTTTCGCATCGCCACTGAATGGATGTCTCTTTTTCTGCAGGTTCTCTGGCTGAGAACATCACAGACGCCCAGAGCTTCCCTTACGAGGACATTCCTAACTTCCCTGTGAGCACGGTTGAGGGTCACCATGGGAGGCTGGTGTTCGGTAAATTGGGAGGAGTGCCAGTTATGGCTATGCAAGGCCGGTTCCATTACTACGAAGGATACCCGCTTTGGAAGGTAAGGTTTTACGTCACACTCTATTCGAGATGATCAATGAAGTCTAACGACATATTATCCCCCTTAGTTATAAAGTTGTGCAGAGTATACACGGGCGTAACGGGACTGAGCTATCCAGCTGCATAGCTGGCACAGAATTTGATTAGTAAGGGAAGTTGTATGGGGATGTTTGTTGAGTATATAATTATTGTGGGGAATAGTGGGGTACGTCCGCAGGAAGTACTTGGATCCCAACGGTACCCTCTTACAACTGACGAGCAGCAAAGCAATACAAAATATCAGGAGCCCTATTTTTGAAATCGCTCGTGTGATATAATCGCTCGTATGACTTGCGCAACGAGTGGTTCTGACCAATCGTTGCAGAGCGAATTGAATATAACGAACGAAAATCATTCGTTTTTTTAAATTATATCACACGAGCGATTTCAAAAATAGGGCTCCAGGTTCTCGTAAGAGATTGTCGAAATTAACCTAAGTTAAGGTGTGTTTTTTTGTTTATGTAGTGGAATAAACGCCTTTTCTTTCTTTCTTTTTCTTTCTTAAGTTGTTAGTTAACTTCCATTGATTAACAAGTTGAATTACCAATAGGTTATTTCAGTTCGACAAAATTGCGTGGTTGACAATACAATTTAATTTTTATCACACCTGCTCTGAAAATACATACTAATTATACCAATTAGAGGGAAGAAACGCCTTTATCCCGCCCTTCAAATCCTTTCATCCCAAAGTATGGAAGTTTGTATGAAAATCCTTCCGACCCAAGGGTGGGAAGTATGTATGAAATTCCATTACATACCCGGTTTTTTTTTTTATTTGTCAGCAGTCATACTGCAAAGAGACTTTTTATCACACCTGCTCTGAAAATACATACTAATTATACCAATTAGAGGGAAGAAACGCCTTTATCCCGCCCTTCAAATCCTTTCATCCCAAGGTATGGAAGTTTGTATGAAAATCCTTCCGACCCAAGGGTGGGAAGTATGTATGAAATTCCATTACATACCCGGTTTTTTTATTTTTATTTGTCAGCAGTCATACTGCAAAGAGACTTTTAACCTGCCTACTAATTAAATTTCAAGTAAATTGTTACTGGCCACATACAGTTTTTTTTTTACCAGTTACCAACCTCCTTGGTGCATACAGAAAATTAAAAACGAAATTATTTTTGTATATAAAACGCGCGGAATCACGGAAGAAGTGGCTTGGCTGCATGACCTTAAGATCTTAGCCTACTCCAGAAACGGGCGAATAAAAAAAGGAAAAGCCCGCGCATTTTCGCAAAAACTTCGAGCAATACATTTTCAGAAAATGAAGTCGTTTTCTTTTCCTTTTGCCAACGTATGAAATTTTCATAAGTACTGCAGATTTCTATGCATTTATGTCTATAATTTTCCTCGTAGGTGTAATAAAAAGCACTATACATACCTCAGGATAAAGTACAGTTCCATACCTCAAATGGTTTGAGCCCCTCGCAAGCTCGTGGCGCAAATGCCATAATCTCGGTATGGAACTGTCACTTTCTTCCCTCTGAAGTAATGTACTATTAACTGTCTACTAATTAAATTTCAAGTAAATTGTTACTGGCCACATACAGTTTTTTTTTTACCAGTTACCAACCTCCTTGGTGCATACAGAAAATTAAAAACGAAATTATTTTTGTATATAAAACGCGCGGAATCACGGAAGAAGTGGCTGCATGACCTTATGATCTTAGCCTACTCCAGAAACGGGCGAATAAAAAAAGGAAAAGCCCGCGCATTTTCGCAAAAACTTGGATTGATTTACCATTTTATGTCTATAATTTTCCTCGTAGGTGTAATAAAAAGCACTATACATACCTCAGGATAAAGTACAGTTCCATACCTCAAATGGTTTGCGCCCCTCGCAAGCTCGTGGCGCAAATGCCATAATCTCGGTATGGAACTGTCACTTTCTTCCCTCTGAAGTAATGTACTATTTCCTCATGAAAGATATGACAAATTGATGCTGTGATAGGGCGCTTTCAACGTATGCATTTCTTTATCGGCCGGCGGCCGGCTGCCGGTCCGTAGTTGAAAGCGCCCATAATTTCTCAATTTTCATTTTCGTCATCATCTTGAGGATAATCTGAAATACCGTTTAACATAAACAATGACGAAAGAAAAACAAGGATACTATATACTATTTCCGTGTTAGTGGAATGGTATATAAATATTGTCCTCTCCTAATCCTAATAGCTTCCACTCGTAATGGCTGATGTGGTGACCTATTTTGAGCTACACACACATACACGATAATTAGCTGTTATCAGAATGATTTCCATCCCCCATGATATACACTATATTGACGTACCTATGTTACTAATCGCACTTAGGATAAACAAATTATTTACTAGAAGAGTACCCTAGTGGTTAAATATTTGAAAGAGCATTATCTTCACTAGCAAGGTGGAAGTTATAATTACCTCAGAAATCCGAGATATTACAATGTGTAAATGAACGCAAAATGAGAAAATTCTTTGTTACGGGACATCATTCGGAACAACTTTCATTATGAAACCGATTTGATCAGAGCAACTTTATTTTCCACTTGCCAGTAAGCCTAGTGGATAAGCTGATTTTTGACGTGACAACGTCTTATAAATTGGTTTGCCGGGTGACACTTCAAGAAACTGCGTTACGCTCCGCTCACGTTATGCGCTCACAATGAGAGCGAGTGAGAGGCACGCGTCCCTTCCACTCGGGCATGGTTAGCCCGCCTAAGAGCGAGAGAGACAGACATAAAAAGTGAAAGGCACGCGTCCCTTCCAATGATTCTTTGTATAAATTAATGTTTTAAATATAATTCTTTGTATAAATAAATGTTTTAAATTGTTACTATTATTTCATCCTTCTTCCTACTATACGAATGAATATTCACATTAAAATTATTTTACCACTCAAAGTGGTTGTCACGTAAAACTTTCGCCCGTATACCGACTTTACAGGCAACCAATTTTTTTTGTAGTGAAGTGAGTAGGTAGACGCACCCATCCCACAGCTAAGTCCAACAAAAAATTCTGGAGATTTCTCTATAACATGCCATTACATTTAATCATTTTGATAGAAGAAACGAAAATTAATAGTAGTTTATGAAACTGTTGCACAACGAGGGGTATTAAAACACGAGTGAGGGGGAAGAAGAAGAAAACACGAGGGGGATTAATCCCACGAGAGTTTTAATAGCTAGTTATGTGCAGTTTCATACACTACTTTATCTTCTCTCATACTTATGTGTCTCTCCTACAAAAATCAAAGTACACAACAATATTTACACAAATCAGAGATAAGAGACAACAAAACGTTGTCACGTCACGTTGACGTTTGGTTGCCGCCAAAACCCAGCATATCACAGCGCATACGCGGAGCATGAGCCACAGTATCAAACCTCAGATCAATGAACCTCTTTGTTTAAATCTTCCTGCCTGCCTCCAAGTAGGTACTTATCAAACACTGAGTGGCTGTTTGGCTGTCAACTATAGCTAAAAAAAAAACTTTCCAACGATACAGACTATCAAACACCTTGGCTGTATGGTTTCATGACCCTTGCCTTTCCCAAAAAAAGTAGAACTGTATCGTTATGTAAAAAAAGTTTAATAATAACATTAGTTTTATTCGAGGAGTAGTGTTTTTTTTTTAAATTTGATTACTGTATTGCGTTTATAAAGTACGTCATTATGAATTCGATTTCAAGTTTGTAATTCGAACTTTATGACATGAGAGTAGATAAAATAAATAATTAAACCGTCTCCAATAACAACAGCTGATGTAATCTTTACCGATCGACAATCATAATAGCGCCTAGTGTGCAAACAAAACAAACGGAAAAATAGTATCGTTATCGCGACAGACACTCTCGAGAGATCTCTTGACGTACGGGCGAGGGCACGGCCGCGACCCGATCCCCACGACTGGGGGTTATCTATCATCACACGGGTTGACAGCAATTTACATTCAGCTAAACACCTCGAATGGAAAACGTCTTTTGTCCATCTTATCTGGTCTTGGAGGATTCTGAGTATCTGGTTGTAAACATGGAAAGCATTTAGAACTGTGTCGGAAACTCTCGGCGCCTTGCGCTGGCCCCCGATTCTCGCGCTATCGAGATCATCTTCCTAGTCGAGATATGGGTTTTAATCGAAATTTCGATTCATATTTATTTCGGTAGAAAAGTGAGAATATAGCTTTTTCTTGTTTCTGTAGGAGATTTCGGTATCTCAAAATTGATATTTCGACCATGGACATGATCTCGCTAGCGCGTGAATTGCCCCCAGGAATATTTGGTCAGGAAATATTTGGTCTACATCTACCACCGTGTATACGATTCATGCTTCTAGTGGTGTGGAAATTCATAGCATCGTATGTACTATCAACATAATATTAGTTGGTTTCGGCTGCGATATAGATATTTTTGGTTGTTTAGGATGTGTGGTGTAGTGTAATAGATATTTAAGTATATCGCGTGCTCGCATATATTTGATGCTGACAACACGCTACTGTGATCATCCCCTAACGATAAAAAATCATAATATCCCCATATAATATTAAAGTTGTTCATCAACGCGTCTTTTCCAATCCCCAGTGCTGCTTACCAGTTCGCGTCATGAAGCTGCTAGGCATCAAGGTGCTAATCGCGACCAACGCGGCCGGCGGCCTCAACCCAGCCTACAGAGTCGGAGACATTATGATCGTGAAAGACCACATCAACATGATGGGCTTTGCTGGAAACAACCCACTCCACGGACCCAACGACGAACGGTTCGGACCGCGCTTCCCCCCCATGAACAAGGCTTATAAGCACGAGTACAGAAAGATTGCTAAGGAGGTAAGTGCCGAACATTTTCCATTTTGATTGACAATGCCCGGCTTCGGTGACCGCATTGATTAGGTATTAGGTACCAACAATCAAATCAGTTTGATTAAGATGAATCGATAGATCCTGGTGCATCAATTAATCAAACCGGTGCTAAGCGGAGATATCTTATATCTTTTGTTCTGTGTTAATATGTAGAGTGGCGCAGTGGGCCGTAGTTAAATAATGAACATCTAAAGAAAGCTCTACACTTATTTGTTTCGATGGTTACGCTTCAAAAGCTTCGCATATATTAGGTATCTCTATTGAAGCAATGCAATAGAGTGCTACGACCGAAGAAAGACGTGTCTCTAGCTTTCCTGTACCCAACTGAAGATAGTGCAGTATCATAGCGTACGCAGTAAATCACATCAGTAATACATTTTTATGAACACAATATCAATCCGAGTTTATCTAGGGTCACATGCCAAGCAAACAACAACTACGCAGAGAATGGTACCGATGCGATGTGATGAAATAACAGACACGGCGTGGGATTTCGACAGGAAGATTCGATTCTACTTTAGATTGTGGATATAACTGATTAAAATACTGTATAATTTGTTAGGTCTTAAATAAAAGACCTAGCCCTATTATAGGGTAGGACTAGGGAGGGACCTGATGATCACATTCACAATAGCAGACAGAGCAGAGGACCGACCACCCCATTGTCACACCTCGGAAACTCCATAGAACGCTCGTAAAATAATCACCTGTTACTACTACATAGCCAAATGACGTTTGAACACGTACAAATGTGTCCGTAAACTTGTTCGTTTGTGAATGTGTGCGTTCAGCGCCTAAACAAAGAGCCCGTGGTTCGCCCTCCGGCGCCAGGGGGCGTTCTCTTCTGTGCCCTTGTGCTTAGTGAGCGTTCCGTCATGCAGATCCTTAGGAAGACTGATGTACCATTATTACATCGACCCCATTTTTCGACAGGTAGCCGAAGAGCTGAAGATTACGGACCTGGTACGAGAGGGCGTCTACACCTGCCTCGGAGGGCCGAACTTCGAGACTGTAGCTGAGCTGAGAATGCTCCAGATGGTCGGAGTCGATGCCGTCGGGATGTCGACAGTCCATGAGGTAACTATACCTCTACATATTGTTCTCCTCCTTAAAATAATATTACATAACATAATTGACCAAGTTAAAAACTTAGAAAAACCGACTTCATGACCTCACACTTAGTCCTCCCCGCTCGGTATATAAATGTCGTCTATAAACCCGAAAACGAGCCTTCGAAATCTGTCTTATGACATTGAAGTCCATGCGTATTACACAATATAAACGAAATACGACCCTAACAGCCAGAATTTATCAAAAGACACAGAAAGGCTGTATGTATAATGTCATCAGGTAAAAACAAATTAAACTTCAAAGATTTTTTTATGTAGGAGCCTAACTACAGGACCGATTTCAGTTTTTTTTTAAAATGTGACTAAACTGTTGGGTTCTCCTTTCGAACGAAGAAAGAATTTTTGACATAAGTTCATAAATAATACCCGTTTCTGGGTAACACACATTAAAATAAATAAAAAATATCACAACCGAATTGATAACCCCCTCCTTTTTTGAAGTCGGTTAAAAACTCCCATGCAAGACGGTAGTCTTAGTACATCAGCCATATTTTTATATGGGGATGATTTATCTTCAATTATGCCATACATCTGAGCTTTCCCTCGACAGAAGAATTCGAAGACGCCACTAATCCAAGATACAATATTAGGCTTATGCCCGAACTAGAACTGAATCCCCTGTGAGGGCACTCTCTTGTACGAAATGTTTTACACCGGTGTCTTCTTCCCAGGTGATCATAGCCCAGCACTGCGGGATGAACGTCTTTGCCCTGTCCCTTGTCACCAACGAGTGCATCACCAGCAACGATCACGACAGTGGCGAGGCGAACCACGAAGAGGTCTTGGACGTTGGACGCATGCGCCAAGCGGTCCTGGCCAAGTATGTGTCGGAACTGGTGCAGCGCTTTGCAAAGTTCGAGAACCTTCCGTGAATGAGCGCCATTGCAAGCCGAACACTTAATTTGTGAAGGTTCAAGAATCATATCTTGAATAAGAATCTTACATTTACACATTTTATATACCTCTACAAACACGATTATTGAGTCTGGCCTCATGCTAGGATTCCGTATATAACATCCGATGTACAGCTCTTTGTGTATGTTTAATGTGCATCTCTCCTGCTTTTGAGAATTACTATATGTTTTACGTACTTTAAGTACTTAGGTATATTATTATGTTTATTATTTTTATAGTGATAAATAGACAGCATATTATTAAGAAAACTATCTATTTAAGTGGTTTATAAAATTAAGATGATGCAGTTCCATATTTTCTAACCAAAGCAAATGGTAAAAAATATAATATTAACTTAATAAAATTATGGCTTTTTTGACATTGTCGACTTGACCCCAGCAGTATATTTTGTACATTCGCCTTTAGAACATTCTCATTAAATAAAAGAAGAAGCACCTCACCTTAAAAAATAAGAAGTAAATGTAAAGTTGATTCCATAAATGGCATTGGGTAATGTTGGCGTCGTTTTAACGTTTCCATAGAGTTTGGTCGATTTTGAGTATTGGCGGCCACTCATGAAAGTTATAAATTTTGAAAGAGCAATTAAAAATAAGCCAATATTACTGTGGAGTACATATGTATAGCTAAATCATTTCGGGGCTGAGATATCTCACTTTTTTTTTTCAGCACAAAGTGATACTTGAAGCTCTATTATCTCAGCTTCGAAATGGTTTACAGCAATGCTTCCTCTTTAAATATAATACAGATACTGCTACCAAATAATGATATAGATATCGGTGGCCGCGAATAAAAAAAAATACGCAAATGGTCCATAGTAGGTTACCCGAACCCTTTTAAGCATATTATAGATTAATGAAAGTAGATTGATTCACAAAAATATTCTACTTACAAATTACAATCACGAAGTCTTCACACCAATCCACGAATAGATTTTTTTTCTCGGGAACAGATGAGCAAATTCTTTGCAAGCGTCATCGATGTTGTCGTACTGGTATTTAAACTCGTACTCTAACACCCTTCTCGGGATGACATATTGTCTTTGCGTCATGCATGATCATGGCACGCTCGCGGTAGAGCGGGCTGTTTAGCAGAAACTCCGGGACTGGTATCACCGCTGGGCGGATCAGGGCTTTTGCGAACGACTAGAAGGAAATACAACAACTACAGCACCTAAAGGGGGTGGTAAGAGCTGTAGAAACAATAGTTATGTTCTGGAAAATATGAGGAGATGGATGATACGACTAGGTAAGGACCTTTTTTTATTGTGGTTTTTTATAACTCTTGTCGTTCTGTCACAGAAGAGATAATAGTACTACGTACAGAACGGCCACTCCCTTCCCCGCGCTGATTCAGATACCGTACCCCACACCTGGCGCCGGAGGGCGAACCACAGGCTCTTTATATAGGCGCAGAACGCACCCATTCACAAACGAACGAGTTTACGCACACATTTGCACGTGTACAAACGTCATTTGGCTATGTAGAGGTGATTATTTTACGAGCGTTCTATGGTGTTGTTCTGTTCTGTCTTCTATCCTGTCTCGTGTCTTGTTCTCGCCGCATGCCCAACCCACACCTGGACTATAGTTACAGCCATACATGTTATGAGTATAGCTGGATGGAAAGAAGCAAGTGGTAAACCTACCTTGGTAAACTGTTCGTTTGTAATAACTTGTGGTGCTACACCATTCAGTAGTCCTGTAACCTCTTCGTTTTCAATGGCGAACTGTATTAGTATAGGTCATGCACGTGGATCCAGGGTAGGTATTGTTTACCGGAGCCGATAGGCCCGCCCAGACCTACGGCGAAAGGGTGATCAGGTTCTGAACCATGCCTCCTGAACGGCCGAGCACGACGTCTGAACGGATGATGACCTGAAACGTTCGATGGACCGATTTGGAATATTTTTTTTTTGTTTCCAAGGGTTTACTTTCCCATTGGTACCATGGACCACCAGGTCAGGATCTGATGATGGGATCCTGGAGAAATCGAGAGAACTCTTCAAATATTATAGGCAGACCTATAGTGATTTTTGTGTTTTTAGTACCTAATAACTCGTGCATTTGCTCACGGTAAGCATAATATTGTGATGCGGAACTGCTGATGAAGACCACATATGGTCACCAGAACTGCTCAATACTAGGTACAAATACAATGCGTGGCTGACGCGCAGACAACGCATGGCCTAAACCGGTGGACCTAGAGCCATGAAACTTTGTACAGGGGTTCCTTAGTAGCGTAGGGTAGCACTGAGATGGGATTTGACAAAATTAAGTCCCCAAGGGGAGGAAATAGGGGGTTACAGTTTGTATGAAACTCAATCTAATCAAATAGGGTTTGTGGAAGGGGCCACACTAGCCATACCTGCCTTGTCACTTCAGTATGGACGCGATCGGCGGTTTCATATGTTCGACATTTTGCGCCCGCCTCAGCCACCGCGCAAGCCCCTCTCTCTGGAAGAGGCCTATAAACAAAACAGTGCCGTACGGGTTTACTTTTGTTGTGGTTTGAATTTTGCGAATCGCAAATGGATAGTGAGATTTTAGCACACTGGCTCATAACAGTTACAAGTAGTAAGTATTTACAATAATATTACATAACTTATATTAACACAATCTCAAGTAGGTGCCGACATTGAAACTTATTTATTTATTTATGAAGACTAACAGCACATTCATAAATCAATTTTACAGATATTTAGAAGAAACAGTATTATAATGCCAATAACAAGTCTTCCACAAAGTTGGGTAACTAGTAATTTATAGTAGGCTAGTGTTATATATAATATAACATAAATAATTTAAATGACATTCAATTTAAGTAACACTATCAAGTCATTCAATAAATTAATATATTATTTGTATAAACTACTTAAATGTTTATAACTTAAAATTTAGCATAGCACTGGTTTCTTCTGGAACAGGTGCGCAAATTCTTTGCAGGCGTCATCGATGTTATCGTACTGGTACTTGAATCCGTATTCTAGTACCCTCCTTGGTGTGACGTGTTGTCCCTTAGTCATGATCATGGCGCGCTCGCTGTCTAGAAGGTTGTTCAGTATAAACTCTGGGACTGGTATAATTGCTGGTCTGGAGAGGGCTTTCGCAAATGACTGGAAGGAAATGTAAATTACCTACAATTATTTCATGGTTCATATCATACCTTGGAAGGTCTATAAGATGAATAAGGCAGGCAATTTATCTTAAAAAGTGGCTAAGCGCGAGCCGGACTCGCCCATGAAGAGTTCCGTAGTAGCATCATAATACACCTGATACAATATCACTGTCATTCTTCACCAGCAAATAATTACTTTGTTTTTCATAGTGTCTGTATGAATGACAAAGGTATCTTTACGGTTTTGAATAAATGTAATATCTTAAAAACTGCTTATTTTATTTTTTTCAAACCAATTTTCGCTCGCAAATTGTGTATTGAGATACACAGTTTTTTTTTCCACTCTCTTACTGTAAAAGTTAGAGGAGGGGGACACAATTTTTTCCACTTTGGAAGGGTCTGTCTCTTTAACAATTTACTCTGAGGAAAAACGGTTTCAGGAACCTCAACGTCATTTTTAAAGACCTATCTATAGACACCCTACACTTATAGGTTTGATGAAAAAAATAATTGTTTCAGTTTTATGTAAGTATTTTCCCGCCTCTTAATTTTTTTTATTTTTATTTTTGTATAAAAATCGTAAAGCGGTTTACAGAATACATCTAAATACCAAGTTTCAATTGTTTAGTCGGACTAAGTTAGTCCTAATAGTTTCGGAATAATGTTGCTGTTACATACAGACAGTCGGACAGACGGAACGGACAGACAGACTCTACGGAACCCTAAAAACGGTATGAGTATTTCAACAAACCTTAGTGAACTGTTCATTTGTAATAACATTTGGAGCCACACCATTCAGTATTCCTTCCACATTTTCATTATCTATGGCAAACTGAATGAGTCTTGTTAGGTCATGCACGTGGATCCAGGGTAGGTATTGTTTACCATCGCCAATGGGTCCTCCAAGGCCCAAGAAGAATGGGATGAACATATTCTCTATCATGCCTCCATCGCGGCCCAGTACGGCTCCCGAACGGATGATGACCTGGAATGATAAATATTATAGCCTAATATTAAGCCTTTAGCTCTTTTGGATGGATAACACATGTATTAAAATAAATAATCGGTTAAGTGCGGGTCGGTATCGCACACGAAGGGTACCGTACCATCGTACAACAAATCAAAAGCACTCAAAACAATAAAAAAATAAACAAAAAGAAAATTTAAAAAGTTTATGCCTTCACGAGATTTGAACCGACGACCTCCGGATTGAGAGTCTACATCATACCGGCTAACCACAACCATGTGGGTTGACGCGAAATATGCTATCATATTTAAATGTGTAGTATATGTGTCTATGACATGGTTGCTATGACAATAAAAAACAGTTTCAGTCAAGATCTCCATTTTGAAATGCGTAAGTGTATCTAAACACGTCTCTTGTATCGGGGCCCCCTTTAATTTGCAATATCTCTCGTATTTCAGTATTTTCGGTTGGTGCGGCAACAGATATACACATTCTGTGAAAATTTCAGCTTTCTAGCTATTACGGTTCGTGCAGACGGACCCGGTGACAGACAGGACGGACGGACGGACGGACGGACAGACGGACAGCGAAGTCTCAGTAATAGGGTCCCGTTTGGCACCCTTCGGGTACGGTACCCTAAAAATTAGACTGTTAGTTCAAAAAATCAAGAAATATCTAAGGATTTGTGTTAAAAATGAAACTTTTATATGTACTAAAAGTTATTTCTTAGGTACAGACCTTAAAATAGTCTGGATTGTTTTTTTTTTGTAAAAATATTTTTGGACGTCCAATGTTGGGCCATCTTGTAATAGCGTCCATTCTACGTCTAATTATGCGGCGTTTCGTGAACAAAAGATTTCTTTTAGCAGGATTGATCTGTAGGTCTAAAGGATGGATTTAAGATGTGGAGCCATATCTGGAATTCTGATGCAGAGGAAATAAGGAGGGGCAAAGTTTGTATGGACAAAAAAAATACTTGACCTATGAAGCTTTAATTTGGCAGGTAGGTAGTTTAAAGATCCAGGACGTAAGTTCAGTAATTTTTTTCAAAGTTCTGCCTCCACGAGGGGCAATAAAGGGGGCCGAAGTTTGTATGATATACAACAAAAAACTTTACCCTATGAAGTATAATAATTCAGGAATATTTTTTTTATAATAATTATAGGCTTTCTGTATGAAAGTGTCCTTTAATAACCTTAAAATAGAATCTAAATATTTATTTTATAATACGAAAACGATACTAAACCGGCTATATAAACTTTATCCCCCTTTTTTGCCTCTTGTGGGGGCAAATTTAAAAAAAATAATTACTGAACTTATGTCCTGGTTCTTAGGGTTCCGTACCTGAAGGGTGCCAAACGGGACCCTATTACTGAGACTTTGCTGTCCGTCCGTCTGTCTGTCCGTCTGTCTGTCTGTCACCAGGCTGTATCTCATGAACTGTGGTAGCTAGACAGTTGAAATTTTCACAGATGATGTATTTTTTTTGCCGCAATTATACAAATACAAAAAACAAAAGAAATTTCATATTAAGGGGGGCTCCCATACAACGAACGTGATTTTTTGCGTTTTTTTTTAGATAATGGTACGGAACCCTTCGTGCGCGAGTCTGACTCGCACTCTGCCAGTTATTTTAACTTTTTTGTAGCACACATGCTAATAGTAGTCATTTACAATATTTTCTCATCTTTTATTAAGATGTAAACTAGCATAATTTGGCGAAAATAAGGAGTGAATCAGAAAAACATGAAAAACATTTCACTTACCAATCTACATGGAGGATCCACTTTAGCAGCTTTTTCCCACTCAACAACAAGTTTAGAGAAGAAATCTGTACCAGTAGTGGGACTACTCTCATCATACTTCTTGCTGTTTGAAGGCTCATAGGCACCCACACCAGTGACTAGCACAAACACCCGTGGCTTTTCCTTAGCTCCATTGATGCACTTCGCAAGAGCTCTTGTGGTGAACACCCGAGAATTTTTGACATTCATTTTGAAACTGTAATAGTAGAGAGTAGTAATCTTATTTAATCTTACACAATAATTTTCATTGATTTACCTATTTAATAAAAGACAGAAATTAGTAATTTACTTTTTAATAACTAATTTTGTTAAAAGTAATAATTGAAACAAAAAGTAAACTTTAGAAAAAACCGACTTCCACAAACCCTATTTGATTAGATTGAGTTTAATACAAACTGTAACCCCTTATCCCCCCCCTGGGGAATTAATTTTGTCAAATCCCATATCAGTGCTAACCCACGCTACTAAGGAACCCCTGTACAAAGTTTCATGGCTCTAGGTCCATCGGTTTAGGCTATGCGTTGCCTGCCCGTCAGCCACGTTGAGCAGATCTGGTGGCCATATGTGGTCTTCATCAGCAGTTCCGCATCACAATATTATGCTTACCATGTGTATTTGCACGAGTTATTATGAAAAACACAAAAATCACTATAGGTCTGCCTATAATATTTGAAGAGTTCCCTCGATTTCTCCAGGATCCCATCATCAGATCCTGACCTGGTGTCAATGGGACCAATGGGAAGGTAAACCCTTTCAAACAAAAAAATAATTTTCCAAATCGGTCCATCCGTTTAGGCGCTATCGAGGCACATACATAAAAAATAAAAATAAAAAACAAACATCCGGACGAATTGTAAACCTCCTCCTTTGGGAAGTCGGTTAAAAAGAGTTGGCCACTTCGGAAACAAAAATAGATACCAGTGGCATGATTCTAGCCCATTCAATATAGAATATCCTTGCCTTTGTTCATGCCTTTTCTGTATTGTTTGCGTTTTTTCTGATATGTGCAATAAATATATTACAAATACAGGCAAAAATACAGGCAGATAACCATTGAAATGTAATTACCATAAATTACCCGCTAATGAAAGGTTAAATTAAAATGTTAATTTGTTTAACTTTATATCCTAATTTGGACTAAACAGGACACTTTGTTTTACTTTTACAGAAAATGAATGTAAGCGAGAGATGTATGCCAGAATCCTGGCTAGTGGAGGTCTTTAGTCTTTAACTAATAGCATCCACAAAAGACCCATATTGATGGCTCTGTCTTTAGACAAGTACCCAATGGCACAAATCACAACAGACTGAAACTTACCCAGGGGTCCATCTTTTAGTAAAGTCCATGAACTTTTGGCCAGCTAGGTTGACCACAGCACTCGTGCCTGCTGGAAGGCCATTACATTCAAGGTCAGACCACGAAACATTGCTTGGACCCGGCATTCGGGACACATTCTTGAAATGACATTCGCTTGACTTCAGCAGATTTCCCAGGTAACGGCCTACAAAACCGGTGCCTCCACCTGAGGGAACAGGTGACAAGGAAGGATGAAATGTCTAGCCGGTTGACGATGCAGATGCAGATCTCTATTATTACGATGATGAATATCTATTATTATTGTAGCATACCGATAAGAACTAGATTTGATGCCATGCCGAAGATTATGTAATACAAGATTGTAGAATGTGGATGTGCTGCACAGATGTTTAATCTGAAAAAGAGTTATCGTCACTAGTTGTTTGTAACACAAATGAAATACTCAACAAAAATTACGTAGCAAATAGCAATCATCTCATGGTTTTCACGGTTTCCCGGTTTCCTTTACGCGGTTTGTTTTGAAAATTGGACAAAGTAAAGTAAGTATGTTTGTTATGACATTTTTTTTTTTTAATAGGCGATTTTCTGACACCTAAAAATAGTTTTGGTTTGGAACTACTGAAGTTTTTTTTTAAATCGCCCATTCCTATTTTATTGAATCAGTCCAATTTGTAGGATCGTCAGTAGGTTATTTTATTCTGTGAAAACCTTGCTCGCTTCATTCAAATATTAAAAAAAAGTTTGAAATTAGTCTATGGCAGCAGCGGGTGTTGTTTTTAGGGACACGGTATCGAAACAAAAGTATCGATACTGTACCCATATGATGTATCGAAAAAAAAGTATCGATACGGTATCGGTATCTGTATCAAAAGTATCGATACTTCTAGGTATCGAGTACTTTTACGTAGAAAAAAATAAACAGCTGAATGGTCTGGAAAATGACAAACTTTTACGTAAATATTCATACTTTATATATTTTGAAATAAAACAAGACAAGAAATAAATCAATTATGCAATTAAATTTATTTTTTAAATAACATTAACAATATATACATACACCGTGAATTTTAAGACACTCTGAAAGCCGAAACCTGGTTGGTGTAGACCATCGAAACTTTCGAGTGGTTCCACAATTTTCCAAATCGGGTTAAAAAAAACTCGAAAATTGAGTCAACTTTTAGGTAAAAGTTTATTCAATTTTCTAGTTTTCTAAGAAAGAACTCGAGTTTTCGAGTTTTTTTCACCCGATTTGGAAAATTGTGCCACAACTCGATAGTGTCGACGGTCTACACCAAAAAGGTTTCGGCGAGTGTCTTAATATTCACTGTGTATAATTACACTTTTTCATAGGCATAATTTTAAATTCACAGCCAAGAACTTATCTATCACCTATCAATTTATTGACATCAATTAAATATTTTTCTGGCAGGTTGTGGGGCGCGGTTGGATTGGATTTTAGTTCCGTCATGTTGTTAGTCATAGACTAGAATCGATACTAACTATAAAGTACTCATATCGGTAAAGAATCGAAAAAAAAGTATCGATGCCAAAAGTACTTGGCATCGGAAGAGAAGAATCGATTCCACCTAGGAATCGATCTTTTTTTCGTGTCCCTAGTTGTTTTGTGCTGAGGTTTTGTATTTATTATCTCAATGGGTTTTGTTCGTTTTGAGTTTTTTTTTTGTTAAATATCGCCATTTAAAGTTGGTTTTTTGCTGACACAGTGACGCTATGATTTCGCTTTATCTTGACGATGGAACTGCATATGTCTGGAATGCTGAAGGTTTGTCTTTGTTTCTCACAGGTTTTTCTCAGCAGTATTGAATAAACACATTATACTAATTTTGGTAAATAAATTGCAGATTGGTACGAATTACGAACAAAACATCGCATTTGTGGCTCTCTCATTGGATCTGCACCATCTTACCCAAGACAAAACGATTACCCAGGTCAGAATCAACAAAGTTCAACTTCAGAAGAAGAACAGAATGCATACCTTGGGTAAATAAAATGACAGTCCTTTCTATTTCTATTCCAGGATTACCTCTAGCTCTGATGTCCGAGGAGGCGGCATTGTTGTTAGATCGAGGTATTTGTGAACTCTACTCTTTGCCAGACCTAATAAGCTCACCAACTGAAGACTGCAAGAATTCTGTCAAACAACTTGAAGAAAGGTGATTATTAATCTAAATATTTGATGATCATTTATTTAATTATAATGTAACTATTGCCAACATCCACATGGCTGCAAAAAGAGGTAGCTACAGTCACACATTGAAATGATAGCACATAAAATGTAGGTGGAACTTGTTATATTTTATAGTGATTTTACTAGATTTTTTTGTAAAGTAGTTTATTCTATCACTTTCCAGACTATTAGAAGAACAGACCGAAGCATTGAAAAAGAGGAAAATTGAACAAATGTCCCAAAAGATCGACATTATTATTGCTGGCAAAAAGAAGAAGATGATTGCAAAAGGATTGCCTGGTAAGTAATATCATATTACTAATTTAAACATTTCTGAAGAAATACTTGCAGGTGCAGGTAACAGTAGTATAACTTTGTTTAGATTCCTATATATTCATGCCAAGCAATTGAGTTTAGGAATTTAGAGAAATACTGCCAGTACTGCTAACATAAATAACAATTGTTATGTTTTATTATTTCAGATGATACATTAGACAAGCAAGCTCTAATACAAGAAGAAATAAATAAGCTACCACCACTTGCTCCAGCTCATGTGCTTGTACATTTACCTACAGAACACTCCCTAGAAACAAGTATGAAATTTTAATAATGTACAGACAGACATATTCTGACTAATAATTTTGTTGCATTAGGTATGTCACTAAATTAAGGTGATCTAAACAGTGCATGCTCTTGTTACTCGCAATAAAGGCCCACGCAAACCGGGACAGTATACCAATGGAAAACTTAAAATCCCTTGCCATGCCATCCCAGTGTGCGTAGGCCGTAAACCTTCACTTTGTCATTTAAACAATATATGGGTAATATTATCTTAATGCATCATCATCACCATCAATCAGCCTACAGTCACCCATTACTGGACTAATAATAATACTAAAGCATTATTTTACATTTTTCAGAGCGACAAAAATGCACTGTAAAGGATTTGAAACCAAGTGTATTAGAAGGAGATGCTGCTAAAAAGTATGCAATCTTCAAAGATTTATGGGAGCAAGACCACTACATCACTGATGGATTGAAGTTCGGATGTGACTATTTAGTTTACCCAGGTATTTGTAGGCTTTGATATTACCAGCAAAGCATAGAGAAAATATTATGTAGAACTACACAGTGGTTACTGCATGTACAAAGGAAATGGAAATATACCAGTATAACATGCCGACTGTAGGTTGGTTGCGCCGTTGCACCACCCCCTAAGTTGCGCGTCCACTGCGTCGGAATCGGAGCGTACGCTCTGTACGAGGCGGATGACGTCATCGGAAGGCATAGCTCTCCAGCGCAGAAATGCCGATCCAGTGCACGCACTACCATAGAAATCAATACAAAGCAACAAATCCGTCCGCTCCGATTCCGAAGCAGTGGACGCGCAACTTTAGAACAATTACCTTTTAACCACTTTCCGTACATACCAAGAATCCGCCATCCGGATATTTTTTAATGTTGTTCGCACGCCGCCGACTATCCCCTTCGCGGGGTCAAAGTGTATTATAATTTGTACGGACGTTCGTAATTTCTTTATTGCACTCACATGACAGTAAAAATAGCTTAAGATAGAAAAAATATGAACAAAGGCGAGCTTATCTCTAATAAGAGATTTCTTCCAGCAATCCACGGTTTCGACGTTCATAATTCATAATTTCTTTATTGCACACAAAAAGTTACATAGGGCAGTAAAAAACATAGAAAACATGTACAAAGGCGAGCTTATCTCTAATAAGAGATCTCTTCCAGCAATGGGAAAAGCGTGACGTTATGTGTGTGTTTATGGTCGTAATATTTCTGTTCCAGGAGATCCAGTAAGATTTCACGCCATGTTCATGGTCCGTTTCATCAGTGACTCAACAGCTTCGTTCCAAGCCAGTAGCCTCGTGGCGTTCGGACGACTGTCGGTGTCGGTTAACAAGCTAGCTGTTCTCGCAACTGTCGATGCGAGCAACGAAGTCAGCTATCAGACATTGCAGTGGCACGAAAGTGTTAATGGATGACTCATCTCTACTACCTACCTTTTAATGTTGAAAGATGTGGGGTTTTCTGTGGTTTGCTTTGCCAATACCTGGGACCAACCTCTGTAATTAATCTCGGCAAGCAAACAGACTATGTATTAACAATAGATGTAGATACCTTCGAGCAACACGGTAGGGAGGCGCCGCCGCCGTGCTAATATGTATCACCACCAGTCAAAAAGTTCTGGCATTTATTGCGGGGGGCACAAATGCAGCTCCGCACACCTACATACAAAAATAAAACTGTAATGACTACACCAACACTTAGAAAAACAAACAATACATCCACAAAACTTGCACTCATCGATCTATTTTTGTGTACTGACAAGTCACAACTCACACATTGACAAGTTTTCGACGTCAATAGGGCTTGACGCAACTGGTGATACGGCAATATCGATAAATTTCGTCATCGTACTAAGAAGGAAGGAGTATGAAATGAAAAGAATTGAAACATAACTTAATACCTTATAGTTTTAATTAGTAAAAATGTAACTTAAATTTCGATCAGTTCATTCTTATATCGAACTTACAGTACAAATGCAGCCCGGTATTAATCTTGGTATTACGTTCTCCAATAATCTTCTCCTGTCAATTACTTGAAAATCGGATGTCTGGAAATGTGTTGAACAGATCACACTCGTCCTCTTGGGATCCCAGGTTCGCAAAATGTTGTTGTTCCCAATTGTTGCAAAATTTCTTCCATGCATTTCGTAATTCGGGATCTTCAGAAGCTGTAAACACAAAAAGTGGGTGAAAAAATTAATAAGAATGAAAATATTTCTTCCTTATCAATGATAGCCAAGTAACTTTACGGGTTTCCAAAACAATAATATACAATTCAGGCTAATTGTATATAGTGAAAATTCGCAGATGAACATAATTATTAGTATTATTAATAACTACCCGTACAAACGCAAGCTACTGGGCTATGAAATTGGCCACTGTGGTTGTATTCAGGCGGGCGGGAGATATAGTAGGTATTGTTGAACTTGTAACAGTCATAATAGGACCCATTAATAAAAACGTGCAATGCACAACCTATAATACCTATAAGTTAGTTTAAATAAAACCATAATAGTAATTTGTCACTTGTGATTTTATTACGCCACCCACCACCCAAATTTATCGATACTATTATCGCAAAGGTAATATGTTCATCGGCGAGAAGTTGGATTTGTTGCTCAACAGATCCGAGTTTTGTACGTTAGAGTCACGGACCGCGGAGTCGATAGTGTTGCCGCACTATCGATAGTTTTACAATCGATAGTTTACCTCGAAAATCATCTATACTATCGATACCTTTTTTAGAACATTACCGACGGTTAGAAAGCTATTTGACTAATAAAAAAAATTTTTTTTTTTGCATATTTGGATTCTGCTGATTTTTCTGCGTCGATCTACGGCCGATCCTAATAACCTATCTCTATCCGTGATCTGCAGATTACGCGTTACATTTGACAGTTGCGCTATAATATTTATGTCAAAATTGACACTAGCAATATTAAATCGATGCTAGCAATCTCAAATCTGCAGATTATGGATAGAAGATAGGTTATTAATTTCGGCCGCTAGCTTACTTTTAGGGCGATAGGAGCCTTTTTTTAGTCCTATTAGTCCATTCAAAATGTCTAATAATTCGGTGTTTTTGATTTTCTGGTTGACTAATAAGGCGAAATATCGACCTTTTGTTTCAAATTAACTATTTAGGTAACTGCTCTTTCGTGTTTTTTTAGTTCAGTTTGTTAGTTAACTAGCCACTCATGTGAGTGAGAAATATTATTCAACATTATTATTTTTGTAAATTGTTGTCAACAATATACGTACACAGATTATTGTATTAAATTTAATAATTAATTAATCCAATGAAGATAAGGCATAAACAAAGATAATTTAATTTTAACCAGATTATTGTATTAAATTTAATAATTAATTAATCCAATGAAGATAAGGCATAAACAAAGATAATTTAATTTGATTATTATTGCTACAATGTAAACACAAACAATTACATTATTTAAAATATGAAAGTTAATTGTTGACAACAATCAACACAGACAGACAGACAGTCTGTCTGCCTTCTTACAAATATAATTATTTTAAATAGGTAATGGTATTGTTTGTGTGTACTATAGTAACAATAATAATCAAATTAAATTAAACAGTTTCATCCTCGACATCAGTGTCGAAGAGTGTGTCAACTTTTTTTGATATATATGGGAAATCTAATATTTCTTTGTGCCCAGCCTTTGGGATGGTGTGGTTTTTGCACAGATTTTGCAGATCTGTTTGCTTGCGATATCGGCAATGGTTTTTTATATACCGGTTGCAATGATTTGCTAAAGTTACCCAGTACTTCTATTTCTTCAATTGGGCTATGCTCTTGAAATGACGTCTCATTATTGTATTTGGTTTTTCCTTTTTCATGGTAAATATTATAAGTTTCCTTATTTTTTCTGTCAAATTCCCCTTGAAGTACTTGTCACCCAAAATTTCCGAGGCACAAAGAAATATTAGATTTTCCATATATATCAAAAAAAGTTGACACTCTTCGACACTGATGTCGAGGATGAAACTGTTTAATTTAATTTGATTATTAATTTGATTACATATGTATATTGCTACCTTAGATTATATTAATTGCTACTTTATTTTATTACACACAAAAAAATACTTATTGCGTTCGGAAACTTGAATTCTCACGCTAGCGTTCGATAAACAATAAACACATTTCATCTCTCTTTCTGTCATTATCTCCATCTCTTTTCATTAGTTTTCATTTTCTGAGTGAATTTTTACGCTAGTTCCCGAACGTAGCCTAATATAGTGTTGTTGTGTGTGTTGACTGACTTGACAGATTGAGATTTGTCAACGATCAAAAAAAGAATAGTGTTTTGGCTATTTTGGGATTATTTCAGGAAATATTGCTATAGAACAACATTATGGAAGATGCTGAACTAGAAAGAATTAGACAGCAACGTCTGGCTCAGCTTCAAGCACAACATGGTGGCGGGGTGAGTTATTTACAGAGCAAAATTCTCTGTTAGTCGATTGGTTTGTAGGTTAGTTTCATTGTTTTAGGTCGCTAAGAAAATGCCTGAAAAAGGTCTTAAGCAGAGAAATGTTTATGTATTTTCAGGCAGGAGGAGAGCCTAACAATGCCAAGGCACAAGAAGAACGCATGCAGCAGATGGAAGAGGCCAAACATTCAATTTTATCACAGGCACTCAGTCAGGACGCCAGGGCCAGATGTAAGCATTTTTCCATATTATATTTTAATCCTAGTTGATGGAGCTGTCTGCTTTATTTCCTGGGAAACGAGAAATCGAAATAATATTTTATTAATATTTATAACGGGCCATGAATCATAGGTGTTGTAGTTTTGGTTTTTGACTGCTAAACCAGTCATTTTTATTTTTTTATTTTTTATTTTCTTTATTAGGAAAACAAACAGCTTAATCTATTACATAACAAAAAAAAACAATGAGTTAACACACAAGCCAATAAAGTTTTCACAAAAAAAATTGACAAAGGTACTCAGAACAACACTAAAATGTATAGGTACTTGAATTTGTATATAAAGTTACCAACAGAGGGAGATATATGGTTCTACAGTAGGTAGTTCTAATTTATATAAAATATTCATTATTTCATTCATTATTTTATATACCTACTTTCGTAAAGGTACACCAAATTTTTACCAAGATGTGTAAGCAGGTTGTAATCCATGTCCTATTCAGTCTTGGTGTCAATATTAATTGAATTTTTATCCTATTTATAGTAAACATAATCAAACTGAGCAAACCAGAAAAAGGTGCAATGGTCGAAAACATGATTTGCAGAATGGCACAGATGGGTCAAGTCCGAAACCGGATCTCAGAGCAGGAGCTCATCCAAATTCTTGAGTCACTCAACCAACAGATGCCAAAGTCTGCAAGCACGGTCAAGTTCGACCGACGGAGGGCTGCTCTGGACTCTGATGATGATGATCTATAACACAGAGTGAATGGTTTTGTTGTCCTTTGAAAAAGACAAGACTTCTCTTTTAACACCAACTTTGCCATAGCCAGGTTCAACTCTACTGGCATGGTAGTGCATCACACAAATAATTTCATATGTTGACCTTTGTGTCCTGCTGCTGATATCATAATTGCCTTAAAAATGCTTACAATCTTAACTGCTGCAAAAAAATAATAAATCGGTGTGCATAGAAGAATCAAAATTGTATAGAATTGTATGAAATAACTACAGGTTGTTGAATTGTATTTTAGCGATTGTATTTTACACCACCAGTTAAGTTATTTTTTGCAACAATCCTAATTTAATTCTCTCAATGCAAATTAATTTTCACAATTTGTCTAAATTATGTTATTTAAATAAGCTAACGTTAGCACTCTATTAAGGAATGAGTAGTGCTTTTAAAAGTATTGAGTCTTAATTTGTAATACAAAAGTTTTGTCTGTTGATAAATTTATCTGTACTGAGTAAAATACTAATAAAGCATTTGCTGATAACTACCACTGTTTGTTCTCAATTATGCCTAGGCTACCCTCCAGTTTATAACTTCATCTTTAGTATTTCACACTTGATTAACTTCAAATTCAACTTAAATTCTGCCTTTGCACTGAACAGTTATACCTGGTAGGTACATACCTGCCTGCCACATAATTATATTACTCTGTGCTGCGACATGTCTCTAGCCCACACATTCACAACAAGGATATCAATGCAAATACAATTTTGAAGTTGATCCGAATTATTGTATTAATTTTGAATCAATTTCAAAACATTTACATGTTAAATGTTCATATTTTATTTGGAGCTGGCATGAAAAATATATTGTAGATATTTTAACATGAATAGGTAGCTATGGGTAGAAGATCCTTTTGTTCCTTATCTTTGTGAACAGTCTCAATCCTGCTAAATGGTAGCGTTTAACTATTAGATTAGATATCCATATGTCCGTGTACTTGGCCATTTTACAAAACAATCCAGACAATCACATTCGAGCATATTTTTATAATAACTGATTGATTATACCTGAGAGCTACGCGTTCCATTGGTTTTCGCTCGCTTCTCATACAAAAGAATCCGATGCTGACTTAGACAAATTGGTTCTCTGAGGATGCTGATAATGTACCAATTAAGTAAGAAGGTACAGTATGGGGCCATTGTTTTGGCACGTCGTCGGGTCTAGTCTCGCGCTCTCTTTCTCTCTCTCTCTCTCTCTCTCTCTCTCTCTCTCTCTCTCTCCCGCGAAGTCAACGCTAATACTCTTGGATACTCTTCATCTTCCTCCAACTCTTGGATGCTCTTCATCTTCCTCCAACTCTTGGTTGCTCTTCATCTTCCTCCAACTTCTGGATGCTTTTCATTTTCGTCCAACTCCTGGATGCTCTTTACCTTGATCCAACTCCTGGATGCTCTTCATCTTCCTCCAACTCTTGGATGCGCTTCATCGTCCTCCAGGTCTTGGATGCTCTTCATCTTCCTCCAACTTCTGGATACTTCATCGTCCTCCATCTCCTAGATGCTCTTATCTTCCTCCAACTCCTGGATGCTTTTCAAATTCCTCCATATAGCTCCCATACAAAAAATGGCAATATTGCCGCAATGTTGGCGGCTCGGCACATCTCTCAGTTCCCATACGGGGTGGCAGATGCACAATTATCTTCACGTTTAGTCAATTAATCAATGCTGCAGGTTGAAAGCCCAAACTGCATTTTGCGTGACAGAGCATATGTCGCAGCCTGTGGCCGCAGCTGTGGAGATTTCAGGTTTCCTCACGGTGTTTTCGATCACCGTTAAAACGTACTCGGATAAGAATGAATGTACTTAGAATACTTACAGTACGGGGCCATTGTTTTGGAAAAAATGTCAAAAACCCTAATCAAGCTATTGTGCGTAGTGCGCAAACATCCTGATATCGGTTAATTTAATTAATAAATATATTAATTACATATACATCACGTGTGTTGTGCGTTAAGACGTAGGTAAATAGATAAAGTATTGGCTACTGTATATATAAATCAGCTAATTAATCAAAGATGTATGCTGTGATTGTTTGTATCTTTTATCAGTTATTTATTATAGTACGTGTGTTATTTATTACTTATTAGTTAGTTTACATTACGATTTATACTTATCCAGGAACGTACTTAGTAGGTAGGTACCGACGACGGGCGGTTATTTTTCAAATTGCTTCTGCGTTCAACGGCTAACGGCATTTAGTGAATTTTTTTGACCATTTTTGACACAGGGTTTTTTAGACTAGACCCCGTTAAACACGACGTTATGCCCAGTGTCATGTCATACCCTCCTCCCCTCCCTTCCCTCCCTTTCTCCTCAAAACCAAAACGTGTCCCGATGCGGTATTTCTAATGATTCTCCGAAACTATCAGAGATAAAAGAAAACTGTCCATGACAAAAATAAACAACATTAAATTCCCTACAACATATCTAAGAAGTGAATTGATGTTCATGCATTTACCTACAAAACAAGACATTTTACCGTCGTACGAGTATAGTATTTATTCAAGACTTTCAGATCGCAGCGACCTTTAGTGACCTTTTACCCATTGAAGCGTGACTTTGTTGTTCTCACATAGTTTGTTAATAATTAACAAACTATGTGAGAACAATTATTGTTTCATGACTTATTCTAGTATGAGTTTGGACTTTGTTAATGGTTTACGTAGTGCACATAGGAGCGATGCACTGTCTGTCTGTCTTGAAGACAATCTCGCTCTCTTCTACGTTATATTCAGGGTGACATTTAATTAGCTGACCATATTTTGGGGTATGATAGTACCCATCATTATGAAGAACTTTCCCCAAGGAACATGGGGTCGCAAACGAAAAAAAATTTGGGTCTCCCATAGTAACTTGAAATCAGCTGATCGGGGCAATGTACTGAGAGACGAAATTTTTTTTTTATCACACCTGCTCTGAAAATACATACTAATTATACCAATTAGAGGGAAGAAACGCCTTTATCCCGCCCTTCAAATCCTTTCATCACAAGGTATGGAAGTTTGTATGAAAATCCTTCCGACCCAAGGGTGGGAAGTATGTATGAAATTCCATTACATACCCGGTTTTTTTCTTTTTTTATTTGTCAGCAGTCATACTGCAGAGACTTTAACTGTCTACTAATTAAATTTCAAGTAAATTGTTACTGGCCACATACAGTTTTTTTTTACCAGTTACCAACCTCCTTGGTGCATAGCATACAGAAAATTAAAAACGAAATTATTTTTGTATATAAAACGCGCGGAATCACGGAAGAAGTGGCTGCATGACCTTATGATCTTAGCCTACTCCAGAAACGGGCGAATAAAAAAAGGAAAACTTTTAACTAAATATAAACATTTCTATGCATTTATGTCTATAATTTTCCTCGTAGGTGTAATAAAAAGCACTATACATACCTCAGGATAAAGTACAGTTCTATACCTCAAATGGTTTGCGCCCCTCGCAAGCTCGTGGCGCAAATGCCATAATCTCGGTATGGAACTGTCACTTTCTTCCCTCTGAAGTAATGTACTATTTCGTTTGCGACTATAAGTTTTATGGTGAAAGTTGTTCATAATGATGGGTACTATCATTCCCCAAAATATGGTCAGCTAATTAAATGTCACCCTGTATAGTGCCTGTATTGCTCCTTGAAGGAGACTGAGTGCTTCCGCTTGAAAAACTGGTGTCTCCTCCGATGCATAGGGATTGATCGATTCCTAATTCTAGGGAATAAATGCCTCCTCCTGTTAGTTTATCGTTTTTAGATCCGTCACTGAAAATTGTTGAGAGAAAAGTTCTTTTTATGCGGTCTGTCCCAATAGGCTTGTGGCCTGTCAAGTCAAAATACTTAGATACTTTTTATGAACTGTCAAAACGGAACTATTGTTCCTGAGTTCCATGAAAAAATAACATAATGACGTCATGTAAAAGTGCCATCAAATGCTGTCTTTTTTTGCACAAAATTAACTTTATAAAATATATCTGTTTGAAATATTCAATTCTGAGAATGTCAAACCATTTAGACTGTTCCTAGATTTATTGGATTACCTTGGCCACAAGCCTATTGTAGCTTCGAGCACCTCATCGAGGGCCTTAGCAAGAATAGTACATTGTCCGCTGTCTGCCGGTTGACCTTTCCACTGTCCCCGTGTTGTACAGCCTTAGCAAGAATAGTGCAGTGTCCGCTGTCTGCCGGTTGACCTTTCCACTGTCCCCGTGTTGTACAGCCTTAGCAATAATAGTGCAGTGTCCGCTGTCTGCCGGTTGACCTTTCCACTGTCCCCGTGTTGTACAGCCTTAGCAAGAATAGTGCAGTGTCCGCTGTCTGCCGGTTGACCTTTCCACTGTCCCCGTGTTGTACAGCCTTAGCAAGAATAGTGCAGTGTCCGCTGTCTGCCGGTTGACCTTTCCACTGTCCCCGTGTTGTACAGCCTTAGCAAGAATAGTGCAGTGTCCGCTGTCTGCCGGTTGACCTTTCCACTGTCCCCGTGTTGTACAGCCTTAGCAAGAATAGTGCAGTGTCCGCTGTCTGCCGGTTGACCTTTCCACTGTCCCGTGTTGTACAGCCTTAGCAAGAATAGTGCAGTGTCCGCTGTCTGCCGGTTGACCTTTCCACTGTCCCGTGTTGTACAGCCTTAGCAAGAATAGTGCAGTGTCCGCTGTCTGCCGGTTGACCTTTCCACTGTCCCCGTGTTGTACAGCCTTAGCAAGAATAGTGCAGTGTCCGCTGTCTGCCGGTTGACCTTTCCACTGTCCCGTGTTGTACAGCCTTAGCAAGAATAGTGCAGTGTCCGCTGTCTGCCGGTTGACCTTTCCACTGTCCCCGTGTTGTACAGCCTTAGCAAGAATAGTGCAGTGTCCGCTGTCTGCCGGTTGACCTTTCCACTGTCCCCGTGTTGTACAGCCTTAGCAAGAATAGTGCAGTGTCCGCTGTCTGCCGGTTGACCTTTCCACTGTCCCCGTGTTGTACAGCCTTAGCAAGAATAGTGCAGTGTCCGCTGTCTGCCGGTTGACCTTTCCACTGTCCCGTGTTGTACAGCCTTAGCAAGAATAGTGCAGTGTCCGCTGTCTGCCGGTTGACCTTTCCACTGTCCCGTGTTGTACAGCCTTAGCAAGAATAGTGCAGTGTCCGCTGTCTGCCGGTTGACCTTTCCACTGTCCCCGTGTTGTACAGCCTTAGCAAGAATAGTGCAGTGTCCGCTGTCTGCCGGTTGACCTTTCCACTGTCCCGTGTTGTACAGCCTTAGCAAGAATAGTGCAGTGTCCGCTGTCTGCCGGTTGACCTTTCCACTGTCCCGTGTTGTACAGCCTTAGCAAGAATAGTGCAGTGTCCGCTGTCTGCCGGTTGACCTTTCCACTGTCCCCGTGTTGTACAGCCTTAGCAAGAATAGTGCAGTGTCCGCTGTCTGCCGGTTGACCTTTCCACTGTCCCGTGTTGTACAGCCTTAGCAAGAATAGTGCAGTGTCCGCTGTCTGCCGGTTGACCTTTCCACTGTCCCGTGTTGTACAGCCTTAGCAAGAATAGTGCAGTGTCCGCTGTCTGCCGGTTGACCTTTCCACTGTCCCGTGTTGTACAGCCTTAGCAAGAATAGTGCAGTGTCCGCTGTCTGCCGGTTGACCTTTCCACTGTCCCCGTGTTGTACAGCCTTAGCAAGAATAGTGCAGTGTCCGCTGTCTGCCGGTTGACCTTTCCACTGTCCCGTGTTGTACAGCCTTAGCAAGAATAGTGCAGTGTCCGCTGTCTGCCGGTTGACCTTTCCACTGTCCCCGTGTTGTACAGCCTTAGCAAGAATAGTGCAGTGTCCGCTGTCTGCCGGTTGACCTTTCCACTGTCCCCGTGTTGTACAGCCTTAGCAAGAATAGTGCAGTGTCCGCTGTCTGCCGGTTGACCTTTCCACTGTCCCCGTGTTGTACAGCCTTAGCAATAATAGTGCAGTGCCCGCTGTCTGCCGGTTGACCTTTCCACGGTTCCGTGTTGTACAGCCTTAGCAAGAATAGTGCAGTGTCCGCTGTCTGCCGGTTGACCTTTCCACGGTTCCGTGTTGTACAGCCTTAGCAATAATAGTGCAGTGCCCGCTGTCTGCCGGTTGACCTTTCCACTGTCCCGTGTTGTACAGCCTTAGCAATAATAGTGCAGTGCCCGCTGTCTGCCGGTTGACCTTTCCACTGTCCCGTGTTGTACAGCCTTAGGGCGGCAGATTTTGCCTCCTGCTGCACAACCAGATCCAGTGGTGGTATTCCTAGTATCATTTCCAGGGCTGACGATGGCGTGGACTTCATGCAGCCCGTGACTCATCACGGGCAAAGGAACCCTTAAAGGATCACTTTGTTGTCCGTCCGTCCGTCTTTCCGTCTGTCCGTCTGTGTGTCAAGACCTTTTATATTAAAGAACGCGTGGACGTATCAAGCTGAAATTTATATCAATTGTTAAGGTCTGTGGGCGCATATACAGCTGTGAAAAAATGAACCTTCTCGACTGCGCCTAGACGGATGGACCGATTTGGAAAATTATTATTTTTTGTTTGAAAGGGTTGTCGATATGTCACTATGCAAGTTCTAGCAACATTTGTGTGCTTTGAGTTGTCAAACAAGTCCGCGGAATAAATAACTATAGACATAGGTAATCTCTAATCTAGGTGCCCCGACAGCAGAACTAAGAAATTTACCTACAGCTTACCTTTAGAGGCGCTGCTCTCCAGCTCAACCTCCATGTGACGGGCCAAGTGCAAGTTGTAATCGCGGAAACCGAAGATTCCCACAAATCCCATTTCTTATGTAACTCCAATCCGCAAGAAAACCTTGCAGTCTACAATTTTTTCTTTCGGATTTCGAACAATAATTATTTTTTCACTACAGAAATCACATACCAGATCGTGACAAATGATATTAATTTCAAACGATCCTGAAAAAATGATGATAGACTATGAGGTATAGGAGTGTTTGGTCACCACTGTAATTACCTAATTACTCTAACGTCGCATTTCAAACCACGAGGTAAAATCCCGTCTATGTGTTTGCTTTACTCAAGTATGATATGTATGAGTACCTAACCATCAAACTAGGAAATCTCAAGACAAAATCTAAATACCCAGCTTACCTATCGAACATGTTTTTGTTAAATTTTATCTACATTGATATTAATGAATTAATCCCACTTAATCCCCCTGCAATCCCAGCCCACCTATTAATCGTCAGCTGTCATGATAAAATGCTGAGAAGTTATAAAAAGATGTTGAGTCCTCAGTTCCGTATAGTATCTTCGGATACGAGTGACGATGTTGTACCGCTCTGTTCTGTTGGTGTGCCTGTTGGGGCTGGCGCTTGCCCGCCAGTCCCCAGATGCTCACGTGGTTGAGGAGTTGCTGGCGGCCTTTACTGCTGAGGGCCGGGTTTCGAATAACGTTCTTGAGGATGCCCGATTGGATGTGGTATGTTTCCTTTTTACTTAAAAAAGCGTCGTGCCTTTTTCTTTACCGGGTGGCAGAAGCACAATGCCCCTTTTAGCCAGTTATTCAAAGACATTCCTCATGTTTTCTTTTTAAGCAAAGTTAATCGCCAGTTATTGGAATGGTGGTCATACGTATAGTCAGCATGTAACGTACCTATGTACCGTACGTCGTCGTATCGTATGACACTGAGTGCACTTGTGAATCATGTGCAGTGTGCACAGCACAGTAGAAATGGGATCGGTCTTTAGAACAGACTTATAAGAACATATATTACCGTAAATAAGCTCACCTCCTTTCATTATAATCATTTTCTAATTGTTGGTGTGATTTACTTGGTTATCTTTAAATAATCCAATATCTTCTGGGGTTATGGGAATTCTTTGTTAAGTATACTATTTATTTAAATATTAGGAAATTGCCTAAGTCATAGGCTTCTTTACGACTAATAAAATGTCTACACCAAACATTCCATTCCAGCCCGCACTAATCGAGAAATACAACTACCCGATCGAAGTGCACAACGTCCAGACCTCCGATGGATATGTCCTGGAGTTGCACCGCATCTCACACGGCCGGGACCGGAACAACGTGGCCGCCAACCGACCTGTCATCTTCCTGATGCACGGACTATTGTCCTCCTCGGCTGATTGGGTCCTCATGGGGCCTGATTGTGCTCTTGGTAAGTTAGGGGCTTTTGCTCTACGTAGCTCACGAGAGCACTCTGCGGGCGAGAGTACGCAAAGGGATATCATCAGATTTTCGTAAAATACAGGTTTGAGTCGCAGACATTTTGATTTATGGTAGTCACCTTTATAATTAGATACTTCCGTAGTTTAGTGTACGGTGGGTCCTATACCTACATTTCCTATAGTATCTTGGCTTTTATCAGCACTCATCTCACCACTGACCGGCATAGGCCTTTGCACGTAATCCATCTCGATCGATCCTCGGTTACTTCCCACGTGACATGGTGGTGACATGCCTATTCGTTGACTTAGTAACTTTTTATTTGAAATCATAAGTCATATTTTGACTATTTGATATGGATTTCGCCATAGTAGACTTATTATTGTACCAATTCTTTTCTGATCAATGGCCTTGGTCAGATCGAACGCGCCGTGACTTGCGCGGTGGCAGGCGCGGGGCGCACTTTATAGCACTTTATTAGCATTACCCGCCTTGACACTTCAGTATATATATACTATGGACACAAGCGGCGTTTTCATAAGTTTGATATTTCATTACCCGTCGGTCTGGTTGAGGAAAATGGCTTAGAGAAAAAGCAGATAACAATGATAGGATCCCACATAATGAACCATCTTTAGAAAATATGAAAATGTATCCCGACATATATGTTTCATTTTCCCTAGGCTACATTCTCGCCGAGGAAGGCTACGACGTCTGGATGGGCAACGGCCGAGGAAATTACTACTCGCGCAATCACGTCAGCCTGAACCCGAACGCAATCTTCAACACACAGTTCTGGGAGTTCAGCTGGGACGAGATAGGGAACATTGACGTGCCGGCGATGATTGATTATGCGCTACAGCACACTGGAGCCAGTAGGCTGCACTATGTCGGGCATTCGCAAGGGACGACCGCGTTCTTCGTGATGAACAGTCTGAATCCTTCTTACAATGACAAGATAATCTCGATGCACGCTCTGGCGCCGGTAGCCTATATGGCGAATAATAGGAATCTGCTGTTAAACATCATTGCTCCGTTATCCGGCAGTATTGAGGTACTTACTTAATAAGTTTTTCTTAAAGTTATTTATTTACACAAAATGTAGGTGGATATAAGGTACTTTTTTAAAGAAAAGCGAGCCTTTAATAAATATAGTTTAAAAAAACTAAAAAACACGCTTTTAAAGCACTTCGAACTAAAATATTAAAAATAATTTTTAATATAACCTTAAAACAATAATTAATAAAAAATACTATTATTATTGTGAAACAAAAAGCGTCGGGCGCTCGATGTACGAAAGATATGGAACAAAGCGTCGGGCGCTCGATGTACGAAAGATATGGAACAAAGCGTCGGCCGCTCGATGTACGAAAGATATGGAACAAAGCGTCGGGCGCTCGATGTACGAAAGATATGGAACAAAGCGTCGGGCGCTCGATGTACGAAAGATATGGAACAAAGCGTCGGGCGCTCGATGTACGAAAGATATGGAACAAAGCGCCCGACGCGTTGGCGAGACAATAATAAGCCGGAATCATACTGCGAAATTAGTGTCATGCATGTTGAAATCAATATCACGAAAGTAGTTTTGATGTATGCGAAAGTAATTTCGTAAAATAATTAGTGTCGTGAAATTCAGTATCGCAGCAACCATGGCCCCATCAGCATCAAAGCTATATTTTTCTATATCGTTTTCCCCACTCCGTAATCTGGTTAGAAATCATTCTAGAAATGCAGCCCTCATAAGACAAGATTATACTGACTACTTTGTTGTACTCCATCGTTGGTTTGCCATTTTCAACGCTGAAGCGCGCGCGCGCAAGATTACTACATGTCTGCACAGCGCAGGAGCTTTCACGACAGTAGTTTCACGTCGCATCTACATGATGAAATTAGTTGCATGACACTAATACCACAGAAGAGATAATAGTACAATACCACCAAAAAATCGCGCAGGGCATGAAACTGATTTGCTTTCATGAAATTAATGCATGCATTACGAAACTATTAAATTATACGTTTTCAAAACGAATGTCTTCTGTTGGTAAAACTAATGTAAATAAATTTCATGCCACTAATTTCGTAATGTAATGGAAAGGCCGATTGTCACGGGACGCATAAATTGAAGGCATTTTTTATACTTTTACGATTATCGCATGATCAAGAATTGCATGAACTTGTTTGTTAGAGTCAGCGCGAGAATCGCGTATCGTGTAAGAGACACGTGGTCTAAGTAAGCTGTATATTTGCAGAGCGTAGCTTCCTTCTTCGGCATGGGCGAGTTGATGCCCAACAACCAGATCATGACGTGGGCGGGGCAGTCTCTGTGCATGGACGAGGTGGTCTTCCAACCAGTCTGCAGCAACCTCCTCTTCTTGCTCGGCGGGTGGAACGAAAACCAGCATAATAAGGTTAGAAAACAATAGTCTTACGTCTTACGATGGAAACGTTTTACATTTGGCTCCATTGGCGGATGCAGTAAAGGGTGGCATGTCAGCCATAGCACCTGTTTGGCTCATTCAAACCTGTATTAATAAACCGCTCCCAGAGCAGGGGCACATTCCACCCATTTTTGGCCAGTATTTTCTTCCGTTTGAAAGAAAATACTGGCCAAAAATGTTCTATTATTGATCGATTGTAAATCATTATTCTATTAACATTCAACACCTTGTTACCGTAAATAACTGACTAAATACTTCTCCCACCCACAGCCAGACTACCGGACGTACTGATCGTTTCGAATCGATTGTCCTTATCACTAGAAGTGTTTCTAAGCAGTTTGTTATCCACAGACTATGTTGCCCCTGAAGCTCGGCCACACCCCCGCCGGCGCATCGGTGCGACAGCTCGCCCACTACGGCCAGGGCATCTCCGGCAAACGCTTCCGACGCTACGACCACGGCTGGTGGTCCAACCGCCGCAAATATGGCAGCATCACACCTCCCAATTACGACCTCTCAAAGATCACGACCCCAGTCTTCCTCCACTACTCGGACTCCGACCCGCTAGCGCATGTCAACGATGTGGACAGACTGTTCGCAGAACTCGGCAGGCCTATTGGAAAATTCCGAGTGCAGATGCACACGTTCAGCCATCTTGATTTCATCTGGGGAATCGATGCGAAGACTCTGGTTTACGACCGAGTGATTTCGCTGATCAAGGCCATGGACGTCAACGCCTTTGATGAGGAGCTGCGGATTTGAAGATGCGACACAATGGAGCCTTGTTAATCTGATTAAACTTCAAAAAGTATTTCTTTAAAGCTTTTATTTTTGAGCCTATGTTCTATCTTTCAGACGCCCAGAAGCCCTATATTATAACTATAACAATACTGTTCATATTTTAACGATACTATTTTCCTGTGATCGTAACTACTGATAGTTACCAAACAAAACATACTACTTATCTATCAAACCAGTACATAATCTTGAAAATTAATCGCAATCACAAATGCAATCAGTCGTGAGCTAGCACGTACATACAACCCTTGCGTTCCGCACATTTGTCTTACGTGTTGTGTTATTGTGAGTTTGTGACGCATCAGAACAGTATCGGTTTCATACATTTTAGTATGGTGAGATTTATCTTTATGTGTATCTCATACTAAATGTATGAAACCGATACCGTTCTGATGCGTCACAACACAACACGTCAGACAAATCTGTGGAACGCAATGTACGAGTACCATCGGCAAAGAGCAGGAGATCCATTCCATCTCCGAATAGAATCAAAGGAGAACTTATTTTTTCACTTTACAAGAAATAAACCAGTAGCTTTGCTTGCGTTTTTACATATGATAAAATCTTAGAAGAAATCAATAGTCTATTTGAATCGATACGTGATACAATTACAAACTTCATCAATATAGTCAATAGTACTTTACTCCAGACAATTCAGCTCTAACTAACTGGGCAAATCCGATTTATCGGTGGAAAGCGTGAAACTTTGCCAGTCTAGCACTGAATGAACTCTATAATGCTAAATGCTAAAGGCATTATAATTGTTCCTCAGGTAAGTTTTAATTAACTTTCAGTGATTGCCTGATATTCCCCCTGTTACAGTCTATGATAAATTGATGAAGTAACTTAAAGGTATCCTCCATACAAGTTCACGTTAGCGAAAAGTGAAAACAGATAGTGATATGACGTATCGGTTGATCTAAATCCAAGCGCAATAAGTAGTTTGTGATACTTAAATGAATTAACGCAAAATGCCACTTTGTTAATGACATCATTCTGAGCAACATTCATTATGAAACCGATTTGATCAGAGAAAATTCATTTTTCACTTCTCCATACAAAACAGCTGTTCCACCCAGGCCAAAATGTACTGGGAAGTGAAAAATAAAGTTGCTCTGATCAAATCGGTTTCATAATGAAAGTTGCTCAGAATGATGTCCCTAACAAAGTAGTAGTGATTGTTGAAAAGCCGATGCACCGATTGACTTCTTTCTTTCATGCTTTTTTCTTCTTTCTACACGTAGTGTAGGCTGAAAGATTGAATATCTGAGCCTAAAACTCACGAGGAAGACAAAATGCCTGTCTTTCGACTGTTTAAAAACAGAGCAGCATATTAATTGATGTTAATGCAGTCTGATGATATGAATATAGTGTTTTACTGCCAACCGCCGAGCAAAGCTCGGTAACCAGATAATTGAATAATTAAAACAAAACACGCGAATAAGTCGTTACGCAGTGTTAGATTGATCCATTTGTATTTGGTATGAATATTCTACTAATTGGTAAAGCACGGTAAAATGCCCGCGTAAAGTTTTGATTAATTACTTAGAATATAAACTAATAGGTAAGATTTGAGGGCGAGGGTGAATTGATGACCCTAATTGCCTGTCTGCCTGCATATAATGGTATAATACTGATAAAATACTGTAAGGCCCTGTTTCAAGAAGTCGTAATTAGCCCTGCACCCGTAGCATACCCTACTCCCGCGGGGGACGCGAGAAAGTGAAGGACGGAGCACGCGCTTAAAATGTCTCTGTCCCTCACCTACCGCGACAAAACCTTCCCCAGCACTCGGCATGCTACGAGTGCTGGTAACAGTTTTTTTAGGGTTCCGTACCCGAAGGGTGCCAAACGGGACCCTATTACTGAGACTTCGCTGTCTGTCCGTCCGTCTGTCTGTCTGAGGCTGTATCTGATGAACTGTGGTAGCTAGACAGGTGAAATTTTCACAGATGATGTATTTCTGTTGCCGCTATAACAAATATGTACTAAAAACAAAAGAAATTTAATACTATATTTAATACCATACACCTAACGTGATTTTTTTTTGCGGTTTTTTATAGATACGGAACCCTTCGTGCGCGAGTCCGACTCGCACTTGGCCGGTTATTTATGTTAAATAACAGATGAAACTGACACATAAAAAATAACAGCAGTTTAAAACTGACCTAGTATGTCCTATTCCTATGTAGTAGTTCTGTAAATATCGATCTCAGCAGTTATTCGAAAGTTCCAGCTACTGAGTGCGTCTAGAGACAATAGAGGTCACGAGTCCCTCGGGAGGCACTGACGGTAAATGTATTACTTTACATTGAAACAAAGTATTTTTAATACACCACGATAAATGTATAAAAATACAGAGTGTAACAGAAAGGGGTGTGTATCAGAGCAACTTTATTTTTCACTCCACCATTCAGTACATTTCGGGCCTAGCGCCCGATCTATGTCGGGCGCTAGGCCCGAAATGTACTGAATTCATAAAAACAAAGTTGCTCTGATCAAGTCGATCCCATAGTGCAAGTTGTTCAGAATGATGTCCCGAACAACACTCTTTCGGCTTGTACACCCCTTTCTGTTACACCCTGTACAAGCTACGAACGAACCAATAGCAGTGAAGTGCACCAATTAAACTCTATAAGAGTTCGGTTCATCCAAAGCCACGGGAATAACTTAATGCCACTGTCCTTATTTTTTCCGATTTCATTTTCCGCCTCAGTGGGCATATTACAAAAATTTATCACGAATGTTGTTGGGTGGATGTTTTGAATGGAACAATTTAAGATTCCCGCTGGTCCCCGCCGCCGCCGCCGCCGCTGCCGCCGCCGCGAGACAAGTTCGTCAGGCGTCCATACGGAAGCTGATTAGGATTCAAGACGAAGGCTCTGTAACGACTACGTCAGCGGAGTGGGGCGCGGGGAGAGGGGCGGGAGGGGTGAGGAGGTATGCCTCCCCCCGCAATTTGGTTGCACTAGGAGGCTGTGGGAGAGTCATCCAAACCAACATTATTAAATAATTTTAATCGTCTTCTGTTTCATTTTGACATTTTTAGAAAATGATTATTGGCAAATATTCTTTTTGGTCCTATAATAATATACATATTTAGAAACTTTTATTCTCTCTACTTTTCGTATTATACAAAAATATTAATATTATATTGACGTTGACTAAGTAATATGTATGATTTTATGGTCAATAAATTTTTTGAATTGAATTGAATTGAATTATTCATTTAATAGTCAGTCAGTCTTCAGTCATCAACAGTCAATAGTAAGTAGAGGAAAGGAAAGGAAACATGGTCAAATAATCAGGCCACACACACTACTCGTAAACAAACAATCAGGCCACACACACTACTCGTAAACAAACAATCAGGCCACACACACTACTCGTAAACGTACATCTATCTATCTATACTTATAAAAATGAAATGTTGTGCGTTAGTCATTGAATTGAACTGCTATTTAATGGTATAGCTCAGTGGCGTTAGTCTTCCTTTTCCTGTGAATTGGCCCAACCGATTTGTATAATGCCTATTGGGTTTTATTTGTGTCAGTCCGGAGGAGGTTTTAGTAAAAAAATAAATAAGGAAAACCGTAGAGAAACAGCCAAAAAATCTAAATAACTTTTCAGGAAAGTTCACTCTCTTTCGCTAGATGGTGTTGGTAGCTATATAACTAATCTAGCTGGCATCATTCAAACTAATTCGTTCAATCTCTTTTTTGGAAGCGGAACTCGTGGAACCGGAACTTATGTTTGACGGCTTTACACTTCATACTTTATACTTTATTGCACAGAAAAACATGTTACAGACACTTAATATTGGAAAAAAAACATGTACAAAGGCGAGCTTATCTCTAAAAATAGATCTCTTCCAGCAAACCTAGGATGGAGAGGACAGCTGTGCGTTGCGTGGGACCCATACAGTTTGTAAGCAAAGAGTTTCGTAAATCTGCATTATGCCCAACACGGGTCGATATTATGGATTTTCAAAATGATGAAGAACTAACCTAAAACGCGCTGTGAAGTCACGCAACGGGCAGCTACTAGGTACTTACTAAAAGCAGAGAGGTAGGCTTTGGAAGACAGTCGCTACGCCGAGCTACGACGTCGCTACGCGATTACTGCGGTCGCACAACCACTACGTGACTACGCTTCTACGACGTTGATTGCCGCCGCCCGCCCGCCTTTCTGAAGATATCTCAATATCCTTACAATGTATCGTAGAAGTATTAATCGGACCCTTATAATTAATTGTATGCTTATTTTAAAATACTTAAAGAAGGAAGCTGTAGGCCTTGCTACAAAAAAAAACTCCCGTTCAACACCTGTTTAAAAACATAAATGTATGGGATTTGACGTTTGTTTTGAGATTAAACTATGTTTTTTGTGTTTTGTATGCGTCGTCATAGAGACTTAAACCGTCCTCGCAGCATGGCAAATACGCCTTTGTATATCTATAGTAGTACCTTTATAAGTCTATTAAGTAGAGGAGTTGCTTTACCACAAGTCTGGAGTGTTCAATTTAGATAACAACACGGTCCTACATCGCATATTTCAGCCTAAGGAACTTCTCGACTATGTTAAGTCAACACACTGGCAAACATAAAGTTCCTAGCCAATAAACATTAAGTGTAAGTACTCCAAGTACCTACATACTGTTACTTATTGTAGATAGTTGTGAACATCTACTTAGGCAAACACACTGTATCACCCAGAAGTCGGCGAAACTAAATTGAGAAACGCAAAAAGTTATAGTACCAGTCAGCATCAGATGACTCGGCACGCAAGATACTTAAAATTAATACCTATGTAAAGAAAAGTAAAAAAAAATATTTATTGCACTAACAATAGAGCTCAATCTCAAGCAACCAGAAATAGAACTTTCTGGTTATGTAAGGATAAGATCTTTTAAGTAGCTTGCTTGCTCACATTATATCTTTCTCTGACTGTACAGTACTATCAGAGACTATAATTATCCAATTGACTGCGCCTGCGGGGAATGCGGCTCACCAAACGTTTGTTGTATTCAACAAACGTTCGCATACGCAACCTATGTACGAAGACGGGCCGCCAGACAGTTTCGCAGCGGCTGACCAATCACAGCTCTCTTACCTCGTCCCCCGCCGCCCGTAAATTGGTGAGTTGTGTTTCAAAGGAAAATGTATCTATGCGCTCTCCACTGGATCTGGATAAGTGCTCCCTGAGTACTTTGCACACATATGTTTACTTTACTAGCGATAATGGGGCCCAATAAAATAATATGTGACGTTTTCAAGAATTTATTTAAGCAAGGAACACAAATTGTACACTCATCACATAAACATACAGCGGAAACTTAGATTTAACACTTTCTGTTACTACGATTACGGTTTCAACAACAGTTAATAAGACGTTTAATGTGAATGAAACATTTCTCGTAGGTACATCTATTGCATAAAGTTTCGTTAAAATCGGTCACGCCCGGAGGCGCCGCCGGCCATCGTGCGGGTGGAAAATAATTCTCTTTTGAGAGGGTTCGAAGCTTCAAAGTTTCGCTGTACAAAAGAAATTAAGATAAATTACCATGTTCCAGTTACTTTTGCGACTGCAGGATTTTCACCTTCGTAATTGGAGAAATATTTTTAAAGTTTTGCAATTATGTATACAGGTTTCTGAAACATGAATTAAACTGTATTATTGGTATAATTTCAGTTAAACGTGTAAAAGAGGCTCAATTTTATTTTTGAGCAGTAAATATCTCTATTCAGTTTCGAAAAGTGTCCTAAAAGCCTATTTTTTAAATAATTGACTAATTGGAATGGTCTTACATTTTCAACACGTATTCCTTTGTCTTTGGGGCTTTATAAATATATTTCTTGTAGATACTTGTATAGTATACAATTTAAGTTTATTTGAAAGCTCAGTGATATGGTTACGTAGATATGGTAGGAGGGTATAGATTCGGATTTTTTGCTCTACTATAGGTATGTTAAATTTCATAAGCACATCTTCATTTTATATAAACATTAAGTGGGTAAGTATAGATACATTTAATATACCGGGTTAAATAATAACATCATCTTGTGTACGTAAAGTACATTTCAATCTAAAAATCTGTATACATATTAATCAATTTATCCCAATTCCAATCAACTTTCCCTTAGATCTAATAATACCTATACATATATATATATTTAGTTATAAACATCAAATATATATGATTCATTAATATATCTTTAAATCTTGTAAACCTAAACATTGAATACATTTTTAGTTAGTTTTATAAAATTTCAATTATAGTTATACTAACAATGAAAATCAGTCGAAGATAATGTTATGTCGCATATCGATAGCATTTTTTTTATAAACTTTGATTATAGGTTACGCCATCCACGACGACGCGTGACGTAGCTATTTGCATCTTTCTTTTTCATTGAGGCACTCTGCTGAACGACAAAGATGCAAATAGCTACGTCACGCGTCATCGTGGATGGCGTTATCTTATAATCAACTCAAAACGTGTTTCGTTGCTCACGAAATCACCGTGTACGTTACTAGAAACTCTACATTCTGATTGTCTAATAAAACCTGTTGGATGATTAATGATGAACAAAAATACAATACAAACCGAAAAACAAGTGATTGGACGCTTGGAATGACGAAGTCAGATTCAATGATGCATTGATGAACATTTATCTGAGTAAGATGTTGCAATCGATTTGCGACAAGTGAATTTGCCATTTGAGATTGTGAGTGATATAAAGCTCATTTTAATTTACAAGGTGTCGTCTCACTTAAGGGTATAATTTAGCAAAGGTGCGTGCCCTAACAACGACTATATTCTAGCCGCTGAGAGAATGCGATCCTGACACATGCCTGTTTGGGATGCAATCCCCGTTGTGGGAGTGAAATAGAGTGAAAAGTAGCGCGGGACAAACAGGGACATAGACATATGTCAGAATCGCATTCTTGCAGCGGCTAGAGTACAAATAGAAAACTATTTGGCGGTGACGGAAAGTATACAATTTGAGAATGCGCTATTTGGATCAATGGCAATAGGGGGACAGAGATATACTTTTGGAAGCGAAATCATGCGAAAAAATAGAGTTGTTTTATAACATCTACTTAATTTTTAACATCAATGACATCTATAATAAAAATGTTCTCATGATATCCAATATTTTATAACGAGAAAAGTTTGTTACAACCTGGTGTAAAATTGTTTTACCAGTCATAAGTAGCTGGAATCCATCTATTTTCACGGATCTAGGTATGTCGGATATGATTTCTTCTGGTACCGTTCTATATTATTTACACTAAGCAACATTTACCAATAAGTTAGTATATAAATTGGGGAGTGTAGATGCAGGCAACAACAACAACAGGATATGTAAGTTTACTATCTGGAAATCGCTGTAATTTGAAGCTTTTGAAGGTCTTAGTCATATAAAAACATTAGTTTACAAACATTGGTTTCGGAAATTCGCTTTATTACGAAATTTACAATTATATCAACATCATCATTACATTTATATCAAACAGTCAACTGACGAATTTTTTTATTTGGTAAGTTTTAAGCTTTTTACCGGTAAAGTAGAATTACAAAAGCTTTTTAAACAGCGGTGTACGACAAAATAGAAAATGGGCAACAGCGAGTCTTATAGTACTTGGTCGGGGACTTCTAATAGAGAGACTAATGCTAGGGACATAAGCTCCAAGGGTGCATACTATACAATGCCATTTAAATTCACAATACAGAATAATCTCTGAGTTACACAGTCTTCGTAGTATCATAATACTGACGTAATATACTTTAAAATTGTATAAATCTTTAATTAATAAAATAGATACAAATACAACAATAAAAACTAAATAAAATATCTGATTCAAAATATTAATTTCTTCTCTCTTGTAAAATATCATATTGTCAATAACGGTATGGACGATTGTGCGTAAGTTAAATTAAATTGTATACGTTAGAAAATACAAAAGATAGATAACATTGCAATATGAAGAAAATCTGACACAAAATTGGCTTACTGCTCAGCGAACCTTAGTTTCTGTTTCTTGACAAAGTCGATGGCGAGCTTGTCTGCTGGGCGCGACTCCAAGATCTGTAGGATCGGATGGCCTGCAAAGAGTTGAACAAGAAAGGTCTACAATCGAATGTACGTAGTGGGCTTAGCAGGCGGTTGTGTTGAGTCAGTGGAGTATTAATACTATCCCGGTGGGCCCATGAACTGGGCGCGGGCGGTTGGCGGCTCAACAAGCCACCCCCCGTGTGCTACCTCGACGGTTTCCGCGCCGTGTTGTTCTTTGAGATGTTACCGACTGGGCCTTTTCCGCTCTAGTGTCCATATTATGTGAAATGTTGGCCTAGGCGGAAGCCGCCCCGCCACCCTATAGGCAACATACATTCAGGAGGTAGGTGCTATATGTCACAGTTAGTTGGGTAAATCAGACACATAACACACTACACCGTTAATTAAAGATCGACATTTAACCAAGTCGCTAAAGTTCTGTCAGACAAGTGAGTGAACGAAACGTTTAACGAGTTGTCTAAGCGTTCCTAGGCAACAAGACGCATTTCAACTTTGGTAGGGTATTAAGCAACCAATTCGGTTTTGTGAAACTACATGGGGTCGCCTCGCTCCGCTCCGCTTCGCTCGGCTCCGGGTGGTTCATAAAGTGGTGACCTAACACAACCTATCTTTAGTATTGGCACAGAAAGTGACCTAAAGCAACCAAATCGGTTTTGTGAAACTTAAGTTAAGTTTTTGATCTGTGGCTTCTATCGTGTGTTGCCACAATAATTTCGCCAATGTCACCTAAAGTCTGATTTATAATTGCGTAGAATTCTGACATTTCAGATATCATAAGGTTTTTTATGAGGACAATTACTAAAATTCAATAACCGTAACATCGGGGTGAAAGGAAATGGCGCGGTAATCGAAATAAATCTGAAATTCTAAACCGTTCTTTAGCGTTGTTACTATTTATAATAGATCAAATAAAAGAGCTGACCATACATCCTTAGGTATTACATTGAAATACTCTATGTATGTTAGGGAAGTGGTTTTAAATTCCATTTAAAAGTAAAGAGTGGACCCATTCACCCCGAAGCACGGTATCCAACTAAGGAGGCAGTGTTGCTCTCTCATTCAATAATAGTGTGCACTCAAAAGACTTGTTTTGTCAGATGGATGCAGAATTATTTAACATTTGGAACGTGATTCTACGATGTATAAGGCAAACAAATAATATTGGTAAATTTCAGCAAAGATGTGTGAGAAAGAGTTATATTAGTTTTTTGCCGTATTAAGTCACTGTCGTCACCTCACCGCTTTTTAACCGACTTCACAAAAGGTTTACAATTCGTCGGGATTTTTTTATTATCTTGTTATATTTGTTAGGTTTCTGTTATTCTGTTGAGTTTTTTCTTGTTGACTTTTCGTGTTGTAACCGTTTGTTGATTTTTACAAAACGTTATGGAGCCACAACCTGGCCCTTCCTGGGAAGCAGCCCCATCTGACAGAGCACAAGAGTCAGACTTTCTTCCTCCCAGAAAGAAGCGTCCTCGTGGTACTTTTACGCCTTACGAAAAGACCATAATTCAAATATTTAGAAATATAATATAAAAAATTGGCCGGAAACAACGGATTGGAGTGCAATGGAATGTGCTAAAAAGACTTCTGAGATGACTGGCGTGGGTCTGTCAAGTGACCTATAAAATAATCAAAGAATATAAAGTCTCAGGCTCTTTAATATTTCATGTCAGCGATGATGATGATGATGAAATTGATATAAGTATAAATGATGATTAGAGATTTTAATAAAAATATGTTTTCTTTACTTGTACTTTTTTACTGTTTGTGATGAAAAGGGACGTAATTATCACTCGCCGTAAATCCCCTTTTAATTTGGAGCGCTGCACTTAATAAAATGGATACATTCACTAACAAATAAAATGTATAGACTCAGATGTTCAGACTCGTAATGAAATTGAAAAACGTGCCCGGCCAAAAAGGTTTGTAATCTCTGACATGTCAAAAAATGATAGCTGTCAGAATTCAACGCAAACAAAAATCAGACTTTAATCGTGAAATAATCATGGCGGAGTCGACAACATGTTTACAATTGCACCAAAGACCAAATTTGAAACAAAAAACCACTGAACACAAAAAACCAACGTTGCACAACGTTTGCCAAAAAGATAGACTCTGGAACTGAGCTCTGGAAGTAATCAGCAGTTGTCGTGACGCCATCTTGTTTTAACCAACACGCTGGCTTTCTGTAAGACAGATTGTTAAACGTTTTCGACGATGCTTTATTTAAATCAAAATGCTAGTGACTTCGTTAAATTAAATGTCGGTCTTTAATTAACGGTCTAGGGTGTTAGTTAAGTGCAGTGCATCGATATATACAAAGGATAGGCCCTCCCGTACTAAATTTCTTACCGTTTTCAGGCCAGACAGAATAGCGCCTCTGTTGGAATTTATGGGTACTATGTCGGTCGTCAGTCGAATGATTGATTATCCTATTTTTACTTTGAGGAATTTTTCGAGAACAATATTTTATGAATAATCAATTTACAGCCAATATTAATTGTAAATTATATAACTTACTTTTGATACGATACTCTTTGTTTATGTGTATTGCGATTTCGGTATGATTTACAAGTTTTCAACCGACTTCAAAAAAAGGAGGAGGTTCTCAATTCGACCCGTATGTTTTTTTTTTTTATTTTTTTTTTCTATGTTTGTTACGCGATTGCTCCGCCAATTATGAACCGATTTGAACAAATCTTTTTTCGGCGTATAGGTAATACCTCAAGGGTGGTCCCATTGACACCAGGTCAGGATCTGATGATGGGATCCTGGAGAAATCGAGAGAACTCTTCAAATATTATAGGCAGACCTATAGTGATTTTTGTGTTTTTCATAATAACTCGTGCAAATGCACATGGTAAGCATAATATTGTGATGCGGAACTGCTGATGAAGACCACATATGGCCACCAGATCTGCTCAATACTAGGTACAAATACAATGCGTGGCTGACGGGCAGGCAACGCATAGCCTAAACCGGTGGACCTAGAGCCATGAAACTTTGTACAGGGGTTCCTTAGTCGCGTGGGGTAGCACTGATATAGCATTTGACAAAATTAATTCCCCAAGGGAGGGGGGGATAAGGGGTTACAGTTAGTATTAAACTCAATCTAATCAAATAGGGTTTGTGGAAGTCGGTTTTTTCTAAAGTTTACTTTTTGTTTCAATTATTACCACGCAGGACACCATTTTTGTTGTGCTGCCGATACGTCACGCGGCTAGCACCGTCTAAGCAGGACTGATTTAAATCGGTTCACTTTTCCCGTTTTGACACCGTTTTGGTAGCGACACTTTCAAACGCCCCGTGCGTGTCTGATTTAACCAACCAACTGAAACATATACAATGGATTCCCTGACAGGCTGATGATGATAATAATGTGTGTGCGTGCGGCCACTCACTGCGGTCGTGCAGCTGCATCCGCGGCGGCTCCAGCGGACGCAGCGGGTCGGGCGGCGCGTGGCAGATCACGCCGGGGATGTGCGCGAGCGGGACAATGTATATGTGTGTGAGGGTGTGTGTGAGAGGTGTAAGGGTGTGTGAGGGTGTGTATGAGGGTGTGTATGTGTGTGTGAGGGTGTGTGTGCGTGTGTGCGGTCACTCACTGCGGTCGTGCAGCTGCATCAGCGGCAGTTCCAGCGGGCGCAGCGGATCGGGCGGCGCGTGGTAGATGACGCCGGGGATGCGCGCGAGTGGGACAAACGCCTCGCCCGCGAAGTCGTCGGCGGTCAGCACGTCGCGGTCCCAGACCGAAAGCGAGAGCGCCGCGTGCGCCGAGAGGCACGCCTCGAGGGAGACGGGGAACTCGAAGCATTCGTCCCAAACTGGGTTGAGGGTTTTCTGAGGGACAGGCGGACTGCTCAAGGCTTGGAGTCATCATACTGATGATTAGCCAAGGCTATCAAAGTCAAGATGAATCTGTACCTGCACCAGCAGTATGTCGAGCGCGGCGTTGGTTTTGGCGCATGAAAGTGGGGTGCACAGGTATGCGCTGTCTATAGCTCTGTTTCTCACCTCGATCTCGCGACAAACTCCGCGCCGCGCTCAGCAGCTGCTATACTATCTGCCAAATAACGTGGTAATAAAATAAGGGTCACTGACCCGCTACGAAAATGTATGCGAAATCTCCATACCACGTTATTTGGCAGACACTAACGTGCTGGAAAGCATAATCTTTGTAAACTCTATCGACATACCTTCTGGACATTAGTGATTTGCTCGAGCGCCTTCGGGAAGACCCTCCTGGGCAGCAGCTCTAGCACCACGAAGGGGTCACTCAACCCGTTCGGGTCCAGCGGGATGACGTCACGGGCGGACAACACCTCCACGCACAGGGAATCGTGGTTGAAGTACACCCTGTTTGCAAAAAAAGTGTGTAACGAGATAGGTACTCCATATGCAGTGAGGTCATAAAATCCTATACAGAATTGGGTATCGAAAGTTAATGAGATAGAATTTATGTAGGTAACAATTTTGTACAACCACAACGAGTTGGTTAGACGTACCACAAATACCATAATATTATATTAATACAGGTAGACCACCTAGAACAAAATATGACACCGGCGTAAACTGAGATGCTACGGAAGCTTCTTTAGTTCGAGGCCATTTTCGCTTGGTGCAGCACCATCGAAAAATTGCAAATTCCACGAGATGGCGCTAAGATATATAGGATTTATTCTAAGATTAGCGTCACCTAGAAGTATGTTAACTGAAACCATCGCGTTTAAAGTACAAATCTTACTCCTCACGCCATCTCTTTTTTACGAAGGGTTACTAATTCTAATTTGTATGGGATGAGCATCCTGTGGACGCACGTAATACAAGGTATACTCATCATTATGAACAACTTTCGCTGAGAAACATATGGTGCAAACGAAAAAAATGTGGTCAGCTAAATAAATCACTCCTACTCAGCAATCCACCTGTCTCATCCCTATTTGGTTTGCTGGAAGAGATCTCTTATTAGAGATAAGCTCGCCTTTGTACACGTTTTCCATGTGTTTTTATTGTCCTATGTAACTGTTTGTGTGCAATAAAGAAATTATGAATTATGAAATCACACTGTAGGTATATATGTCGCCGTAAAATTGTAAAAACCGTGAGATTACAATCTAACGAAAAAAAAACCGTCAGATTGTAAACAAGATCGACAGGGTTTATCAATTACGCTTTTTTTTTGTACTTACAAGTCAACATAACACGAAGCTTCGCTTACCCCCTTTATTCTATACCCCCGACCCACCACTTTGCACAGCCATTCATCATTTCGCTTATTAAATCAGTTTATCACCTAACGCGTTATATTGTAAGAAGTACGGTATAGTTTACAATCTAACGAATTTTAATTGTAATCTAACGGGTTTCAAAATTTCACGGGGTGACACGAAAGGATGCGTACCCACAGATTTGTATTGTGTTTGTATTTTATGGGAGGAAAGCAATGTGCCCATTGCGCACGTGTGATTCCGATCAATGCCCTACCATGATATGTTCTCCTATTGTACCTGAGCTCTATCGCTACCTGATGAAGCCCGGATTTCACCAACAAAAAGTTATACGGAGAATAACTATCCCGGGGATAACTTGTATGACAAATGACAGTTCAAAATGAGGTGATCTGATCTAGGTGTCACTAAGTGTCTATGAAAAAGTAGAAGATACTCTCGAGTAAAAGATACTTTTTCATTGGCAAAATCCAGCCTCAATAGCACGTCGTTTTACAGATTCAAAAATCTCGTAAGTTGCGTATGAAAAAGTTACAAGTTATCCCTGGGATAGTTTTTCTCCGTATAACTTTTTGTTGGTAAAATACAGCCTTAATATTATACCTACATAAAATCCTTACATTAATGTGATTTATCATTTGTATACGTAGGGTGATGATATTCAGAGATGATACTGAGTTGCCTTCTATAGGTCTCAGTATCATCTCTGAATATCGTCCGCCGTATGATCCTGGAGTCGGTGCTACTCCACCGTGCACCGCCCACTCCCCACTCCATTGCACCTTGCACACTGTCCGTTGTGCAGCTCACCTGACAAGTATAGATCCGTACGGTGACGGCAGCGGCGTCCTCATCTGCTCCTCCAGTCTGTCCGCGAGCCACAGCTCCACCAGCTCCTCAGTCGGCGCCTGGTGGTACTGCAGCCGCTGCTCCACTTTGCACCACTCCACATTGTGCACCTCTGTCATGGGCAGACCTGCAAACAGATGGTTTTGTAAGTCAAGATTATATGGTGATAGCTGGAGGAATTTCGACAGAATAGAAGTAGAAAGAAAGGAAAAGTATTTATTTGCCATATAGTAAGAGTTTGTTTAGAATGTTATACAGGGTGTAAAAGAAAGGGGTGTACAATCCGAAAGAAAGAGATAAGCTCGCCTTTGTACACTGTTTTTATTTACTTTTTGTCATTGCAATTAATTGTGTGCAATAAAGAAATTATGAAATTATGAGGGTTGTTAGGAACATCAATCTGAACAACTTTCACTATGGGACCGACTTGATCAGAGCAACTTTATTTTTCACTCCACCTTACAGATCCACTGAGCGCTAGGCCCGAAATGTACTGAGTTAATAATAATTTAAACAAAAAGTAAACTTTAGAAAAAACCGACTTCCACAAACCCTATTTGATTAGATTGAGTTTAATACTAACTGTAACCCCTTATCCCCCCCCCCCCTTGGGGAATTAATTTTGTCAAATGCTATATCAGTGCTACCCGACGCGACTAAGGAACCCCTGTACAAAGTTTCATGGCTCTAGGTCCACCGGTTTAGGCTATGCGTTGCCTGCCCGTCAGCCACGCATTGTATTTGTACCTAGTATTGAGCAGATCTGGTGGCCATATGTGGTCTTCATCAGCAGTTCCGCATCACAATATTATGCTTACCATGTGCATTTGCACGAGTTATTATGAAAAACACAAAAATCACTATAGGTCTGCCTATAATATTTGAAGAGTTCTCTCGATTTCTCCAGGATCCCATCATCAGATCCTGACCTGGTGTCAATGGGACCACCCTTGAGGTATTACCTATACGCCGAAAAAAGATTTGTTCAAATCGGTTCATAATTGGCGGAGCAATCGCGTAACAAACATAGAAAAAAAAAAAAAAAAACATACGGGTCGAATTGAGAACCTCCTCCTTTTTTTGAAGTCGGTTGAAAATAAATTTGCTCTGATCAAGTCGGTCCCATAGTGAAAGTTGTTCAGAATGATGTCCCTAACAACCCTCTTTCGGTTTGTACACCCCTTTCTGTTACACCCTGTATACTCCTTCTCCTTAGAGTGCACCCCACTAGGTATTGGAGGTTGGCGGTCAGCTCTCCCATAGTTCTCTCTGATATTCGCCAAGCGCAACAGCTTTACCTACAGATGTATGATAGAATGTAAATAGAGTTTAGGATGACTGGTTAAACATGGTCATAATTGGGTCTCTGCGACACAGCTAAGGTCAATACTGTGTCACTATGTTTTGTGTGTAGATTAGATAGGATTTTGATGGTTTACATCACCATTGGTTTTTCTCGTGTCTAATAAAATAAGCCACTTTAATTCAAATACAAATGCTTTTAAGAGAATTTGTAATGATTACGGTTCTCTTATCTAAGCAGACAAGAGTTTACCGCGGAAAAGGTGCTGACGAAACGACTTGACTAGAATCTCACCCTTTCCCTCAGCATGGAAGAACTCAGCCAGGAGGTCCAGGGCCTCTCTCAGCCGATGGTGGTAGACCCTTGGCCTCTCCGAGCCACCGGCGTCCGCCTGCGCCGAGACCTCGCGGAGGACTGCGTTCCAACATCCGCTGAGAGCGCGCGTGAAAGCGCGGGGGAGGAGCCAGGTGTTGAGGGTCGAAAGGTGCTGGTCTAGGTATTCTAAGAGAGGGGATATCGCCTGTGAAAGATGAGTAAAGTTATAATTTGGTTGACATCGTGTAATGCTTCGACCCTTGGTATCACTCTTTTCAGGATCACGTACATTACGGTACACGGTGCCAAACCTACATTGCATATTTTTTCCAAAAAAAGTCTGTATTCTGTTTTCGTGCAATAAAGTATAAAAGTAAAGCGTGAGACGTATCTATGCAAGTTTCAGTGAATGTAGTCTACTGTTAAGTAGCTCATTGGCCGTCCCTGTATATTCATACGACACATGACGGTAATTTAACACCCATTGTCGCGTAAGGACAAAAGAGTCCTTGGAACAATATTGACATTAAAATTATAAAAAACAAAAAATTGACATTAAAATTATTTTGACAGTGGGTACCAAGACGTCATTGAATGTCTAATTTTTGACGTTGGTACCCACTGTCAAACTAATTTTAATGTCAATATTTTTCCCTTTTCGGCCAGGAGAATGACAATGGCTTGACTAAGGGGGCTCATCATGACATGTATAAGTTGTTCTTTTTGCACTTACAAGAAATAGAATCGTAATAGCCCATCAGATAAAAATTAAGTAAATAAACTTAGTCTGCTTTCAGACATTACAGCCGAGGTTGTGAATAATAATAAATTAGCATTAACAAAACGATACAATCGCTGCTTCAGAGAAGCGGATCAAACCATTGAGAGTAACAACGCGATAATAACACAAAGATAAATATTTTAATTAATTCAAGTATCAATATTGCTTTTAAGAGTAATAAGAAATGATTTGTAATCAGGCCCGATAAGGTTTCGAGGAAAATAATATTATCAAGGGGCACCGAGATGGCAATAAATATAACAATACTTATTCTTGTGAATTCCAATACCCAAGCCCAACAAATATTTTAATTCCCTATTTTCCAAGTGGTTACAAATACAAATACAAATGTGTTTATTTTGCGTATGTATGGTGATATACTTACTTCCATATAATTTATATTTCAACTAGTGACATAGTCAAGTACTAACTCCGGATACGGTAATGGTGCTCTGTCGCGTACCTACCTATTGCTATGCTGTGATGGTATGACCTAATTACAGATAATTCTCTAATCTTGAAAGGTATGTCTCTACGTTCAAATAGTGCCCACAACAGAGACTTTATATCCAATTGACTGCGCCTGCGGGGTAATGCGGCTCGCCAAACTTTGTTGTATTCAACAAACGTTCACATACGCAACCTATGTACGATGACGGGCCGCCAGAAAGATTCGCAGCAGCTGACCAATCACAGCACTCTTACCTCGTCCCCCGCGCTGCCCGTAAATTGGTGAGTTGTGTTTCAAAGGAAAATGTGTCTTAGATGCGCTCTCCACTGGATAAGTGCTCCCTGGCCCACAATCATGCCACCTTACTGAAGCGTCCGTGGCCGAGCTTTATTCGCACATCGGAAACGATCGTGCGGGCAGAGCAACATCTGGCCAAGACGGATATTGCATGGATGTCCGTTTCTATGTGTAATCCGGGTAAAGGCCCGTGCCACTCGGTGGGGACATTAATTACTAAATTGGCTATTACTTGCACGTTGTTTATGCTAGATCGTAAGTACCGCAGATGGCAGCCTGATTATTAAATTAAAATCATCAGTTCCGCGGAATGAATATTGATGATTGATGAATGATTAATTGACCGAGCGAGCGAAGCGAGCGAAGCGAGCGAAGCGAGCGAAGCGAGCGAAGCGTCTCCGTTTCAGGTTTGGGCAAAAATGCTTTCGTATGTCCGGTTGTTCTCCTCTACAGGTCGCATTTATGAACCGATTCTCGTGAAATTTTGTGAGCAGGTTGGAAAAATAAATAGAATTTTTTACTCGAGCCAGTTTTTAGATTTTTTTCAAAATGGCGGAGATATGGGGTTTTAAAATGTAAAAAAATCGCTACAACCCAAACGGCTCGATGGATATTAACAAATGAGGTGTTGGATTCGTAAAGACCATGAGAGTGAAACAGACTATATAATTTTAGTAAAAAGTCAATAGGTTGTATTAAAGATCGCGAAATGTAGTTTACAAAGTTATTGGTGCGGCTACTTTCATACTGCATGTACGTAACCAGGTACATTCATAAGTTGGTATGTGTTATTGAAAGAAAATTATTTGGGTTATTTTTTTATGTGTGTTAGCAGTTCAGCTTTCCCACCGACATACTCGCGAGGTCTACAGCTCACAGAGCCACTAGTTGATGAATGAACCTGTAGCAGCTTTATTTATTTATTATACCCGAGGAGTACGCAGCGAGTCTGTCTGTTGACCAAATAGCGGGACGGCCGTTCTACTAGACCAGCTGACTATTAACCTGTATGTTATGTACCTCAGGAGGCACTTGCGAGCCCACGAGTGAAGTCAGGCGCGAGAGAGGTGACAACGGCATCCTAGCCTTGACCGACTAGCGCACCCAGGGCCTACCTACTAGTTAATGAACCTGTTTAACAATACTTAGTACCTGAGGAGTAGGCAGCGTGTCAGGCGACCAGGCGAGGTGGAACACCGCCTTGCGCAGCGGCGGGCGCGTGTGGGCCGACAGCGGGACGGACGCCCGTGTCGCGCGCGCCTCTAGCGTGCCCAGCGCGCCGCGGACCAACTGCCGGGCGTTCTCGTCGTTGGCACTGTGGCAACGTATTACTGTTAGTTAACCTTACACATAGCAGGCGCATATCTCATAAATTACGACCCCGTATTCAATAACTACCAAAAATATTTAAAAGTTTAATTTTGAGACTTGGAATAAATAAGCTTGAGTAGTTTATGAACTACAGCGATTAGGCGTTATGTATGAGTTATCAACTTATCATTATTCACTCTGACTGTGAAATGTGTGTCACGGTCATGTCAAGTATACGAAAACGACGATAGACACAATGTTAAAATACTCTACAGGGTGTAACAGAAAGGGGTGTACAAGCCGAAAGAGATTTGTACTGAGTTAATAAAAATTTCATAATTCATAATTTCTTTATTGCACACAAAAAGTTACATAGGACAGTAAAAAACATAGAAAACGTGTACAAAGGCGAGCTTATCTCTAATAAGAGATCTCTTCCAGCAAACCAAATAGGGATGAGACAGGTGGATTGCTGAGCAGGAGTAGACCCATGTGTACAATACATATAATTATTACTTACAAATCAATAGACTACATAAACTAGTGCATCTATATATATAAAAATGAATTGCTGTTCGTCAGTGCCTTTTCACATGTACCCGGCAGCCGGCCGGTCGCCGGGCCGGGTAAAGTAGAAATGTATGAGCTCCAGTCGCGACCGGCCGGTTGTGCATGTGAAAGCTGTCATTGGAGCTCATACATTACTACTTTACCCGGCCCGGCGACCGGCCGGCTGCCGGGTACATGTGAAAAGGCACTTAGTCTCACTAAAACTCGAGAACGGCTGAACGGATTTATCTTATCTTAGTCTTGAAATGTTCGTGGAGGTCTAGGGAAGGTTTAAAAGGCGAGAAAAAATCGAATAAAATCCGGGAAAACCCTAAAAACAGCCCTTTTCTATTTCCCATACAAACGTTTTCTAGAGTCAATTTGAACTTTATTGCTATTCAATAAAGTTCATATTAAATTGAGGCAGTACGAAGTCTGCCGGGTCAGCTAGTACTTATATAAATAAATATGAAATATATTTATATAATATACATAAACTAATAAATACTATACATACATACTACCTATAATTCTTTAAAGACAGGTAATGTTTCTTCACACGACTTTTAAAAATACTGAGAGTAGGACTATCCCTGATGGTGCAGGGGAGTGCGTTCCACAAGCGGATAGCACGAAGTCTAAATCCATGCTCATAGGACGCGGTGCTATGAGGTGGTACTGTGAGCAAGGACACTGCTTGAGTTCTCCGAGGCCTGCTGGAAGAAAGAAATTGAAAATGAAAACGGTCTCGTAGGTAGGATGGATACCGTGGATTCCGTAAAATATTGTAGAGAACAAATAGAATGTGAGAATCCCGCCGAAGACGGATCGGCAGCCACTTCAACTCTTTGCGATGCTGTGATACATGGTCGTATTTGCGCAACCCGAAGATAAACCGAATCCCGAGATTTTGAAGTCGTTCGAGTTTATTCAGTAGTTCTTCGTTAGCGCTGACCCAGCAAACGTCCGCATATTCGATGAGGGGTAGAAGGAGACACTGAGCGAGGGTGATTTTGGTTTGACGAGGTAAGAAGTACTGAAGTCTCCTGAGAGAGTGAAAGGTAGCAAATACTCGTCGACTGACCTCATTAACATGAAATGACCAGGACAGCTGGCTATCGAAGAAAAGTCCCAGGTTTTTGGCTTTGTCACCATAAACGATCGTGGTACCATTGAACATGACAGGAGGAATGGCCTGTTGTTGCAACAAGTTGAGAGAATGTCTGGTACCTATGATCATCGCCTGGGACTTGCTTGGGTTAACCAGCAGACCGAAAGATGAGGCCCAGCCTCTTACACCCTCAAGATCAGCGTTCAGTGTCTCCACAGCAGAGTTTACATCATCAGGAGAGAAGTGGCGATAAATCTGAAGATCATCAGCATAAAGGTGATAAGAGGAAGACAAGACGTCCGAGATGAAATTAATGAAAATTGAGAATAGAAGAGGAGAAAGAATACCACCTTGAGGGACGCCTGTAAAGAGGTCACACCATTCAGTTGATGACTCCTCGGACCTGATACACTGTTGCCGATCTCTCAAATAAGAGTCGAACCAGCAAAAAATAATGTTGCTCTGATCAAATCGGTCCGATAGTGAAAGTTGTTCAGAATGATGTCCCTAACAACCTTCTTTCGGCTTATACACCCCTTCCTGTTACTCCCTGTATACACTTTCGTATAGGCAGACTAGAGCATCAGTATTAACGACTCCATAAAAGTCGGGTCGTGATAGCGATCTGAGCCATCGGGAAGCCTTTTAACGAAAACGTAAATTATCACGTCGACCGATGATTGCTATTGATTTCTTTTCACGAATAAACGAGAATGTTGTACGTATAATGTCTTTGCATTACATCACTGTCAGTTAGCTTATTTCCGAAAATACGATTTGATTGTAAGCTTTTTCAAATCAAAAACCATAGTATACAGCACAATGTACAAAGGTGAGCAGATCGTAGATTTTTGGGTAGAAATCTGAGTATAACAACATAAGATATCGTAACATAGAGTCACGCCTTTTCCCATACGGGGTGGCAGAGGCCCTTCGAGCCGTTTCGTAGCCAGATTTCGGAGCGAGCAACCAAATGGGAAAATAAAATCCCGTTTAGTAGCTGGCTACGAAACGAGACTTGTACGTGTTTACCATTTCGTAGCCAGGTTTCGGAGCCAGCTTCCAAATGAGAAAATAAAATTCCGTTTAGTAGCCAGCAAACACTGCGATAGCATCCCGTTTAGTAGCCAGCAAACACTGCGATAGCATCCCGTTTAGTAGCCAGCAAACACTGCGGTAGCATCCCGTTTAGTAGCCAGCAAACACTGCGGTAGCATCCCGTTTAGTAGCCAGCAAACACTGCGGTAGCATCCCGTTTAGTAGCCAGCAAACACTGCGGTAGCATCCCGTTTAGTAGCCAGCAAACACTGCGGTAGCATCCCGTTTAGTAGCCAGCAAACACTGCGGTAGCATCCCGTTTAGTAGCCAGCAAACACACGTGCGGTAGCATCCCGTTTAGTAGCCAGCAAACACTGCGGTAGCATCCCGTTTAGTAGCCAGCAAACACTGCGGTAGCATCCCGTTTAGTAGCCAGCAAACACTGCGGTAGCATCCCATTTAGTAGCCAGCAAACACTGCGGTAGCATCCCGTTTAGTAGCCAGCAAACACTGCGATAGCATCCCGTTTAGTAGCCAGCAAACACTGCGGTAGCATCCCGTTTAGTAGCCAGCAAACACTGCGGTAGCATCCCGTTTAGTAGCCAGCAAACACACATGCGGTAGCATCCCGTTTAGTAGCCAGCAAACACTGCGGTAGCATCCCGTTTAGTAGCCAGCAAACACTGCGGTAGCATCCCGTTTAGTAGCCAGCAAACACTGCGGTAGCATCCCGTTTAGTAGCCAGCAAACACTGCGGTAGCATCCCGTTTAGTAGCCAGCAAACACTGCGGCACAGAATAAGTAATAGTACTAGCATAACTGCGGTAGCATCCCGTTTAGTAGCCAGCAAACACTGCGGTAGCATCCCGTTTAGTAGCCAGCAAACACTGCGGTAGCATCCCGTTTAGTAGCCAGCAAACACTGCGGTAGCTTAGGTGAAGTTCGTTTGACATGTATGCATAACACAAAAAACATCACGTAGTGCTTAATAAAAATGCTTTAAAAAGACAATTTTTTCGTTAACCCACTTGTTACTAGGTACTGTCGTTTTAAAAATTACATTTTAGTAAAGTTTGAAACCACGATCCAACTTTCAATGCTCCAGCAGTGAAATATAGGTTAAAACAGGATCATGATTTGCCCAGTAATGACTTGGCCATATCATGAAATGCCGAGGCACATCATGACAAATCGCTTAATGTGGTGCTGGTGTATGATTTGGATGATCTTCTTTTCTATTTCCTCAAAGAAAAATTAGAAAATTATTTTCCGCAAAGAAAAAAAAAAAGAATGGAAGTAGTTTTTATCAATAGTTGCCAGTTTTTGATACAACGCCGTCTGTCAGAGGTCTAATAGAAGTACCGAAGTAAGTTGCTGATGCACTAAGCTAGGGACTTTTAATGATATACAATACATGGTTCACTTCACTGAAGTCTTGTCACTAAATCAGATTGAATCTGAGTGCAGTCGTGTAGGTACAATGAAGGCTCGAGTTGCGAACTTATTATTAATCTGTGGAACTTATGAGCTCAGTGCATATTGCAATCAAAGGACGCAATTCTTTGAAGCGTACTAACTATACGTAATTTCTAGAGATATTTGCATTTATTTCACATAACAGTTTGAAGTAAGTAAGTAAGTAAGTAAGTAAGTAAGTAAGTAAGTAAGTAAGTAAGTAAGTAAGTAAGTAAGTAAGTAAGTAAGTAAGTAAGTAAGTAAGTAAGTAAGTAAGTAAGTAAGTAAGTAAGTAAGTAAGTAAGTAAGTAAGTAAGTAAGTAAGTAGAATGCAGGGCTGTATCTTGTATTTACAGCTCTGCATTCAACTCGCAAAAAGACTTTACACTATTTCTACAAAAAAATCCTCGTATTGTCATTGTCACTCATTATATTCACCGGGAATATGTTATGAAAAGGGATACAGTCTGTTATCCCCATTCACAAAATAATACTTATTACAGATTTATCAAAGAACAAATATGTATGTATTTAACGTATACTTACAAGGTGTAAATGAATTAACGCAAAATGAGAAACTACTTTGTTAGGGACATAATATTGAGCAACTTTCATTATCAAACCGATTTGATCAGAACAACTTTATTTTTCACTTCTCCATCATACAAATCAGCTGACCCACTCAGGTCAAAAAGTACTGGGAAGTGAAAAATAAAGTTGCTCTGATCAAATCGGTTTCATAGTGAAAGTGGCTCAGAATGATGTCCCTAGCAAAGCAGTTTCTCATTTTGCGTTAAATTCATTTACACGATCTATACAAATATGTATGTATGTATGTATCTAACATACCTATATATAGGAAGACATTTGCATCAATGGCCTGTTAATGTAATTGAAATTTTGTACCATTTTATGTACTATGTATGGGTTGTTACATGAAAATAAACGTTTATTTAATTTAATTATTTAAAAGTGCCGACGCCGGAACATCAAACCGATGACAATAGACCCTTGCAACTACATATCTTTGGTCAGACACACACAACCAAATGACCCTTTTGTTGGCCCTTATTTGTCATTCCGGTGGCATTAACGGCGAGATACTCATATAATTGCCTGCGATACAGGAGGTGACACAGACTGAACTAAGCAAACTAATTAAAATTGTGTGTTTGAAAGTGGAATTTGTGGCCACCGCGCAAGAGCTGTTGGATTTAAGATTGTCAGTTCAGTGCCTGAGTTTAGGCTTTGACACCTACCAAATCGCCCCCTTAGTTATCAATTTAACATATTCACTCACATATTGTCATCGTCGTACTCAGAGAGGGACCGGCGTACATATTCCAGGTTGTTCACGATTGTGCAGATTTCCTCTGTTGTTTTGTTTTGACCTGCAGACAAATTGCAAAGCTGTACAGCTTTTGTAATCTGACTGACTGAAAGGGGGGATTTCATCTGGATTGCAACTTTCATCTGTAACGCCAGCAAACTATAGTGTTTGATGTCGGAATGCCGGCTGGGGGCGCTTTCCTTCCGGAGTTGAATAAAGGCTTTTCGAAGCAAAGTTAAGAACGATTAGTAAAGGCTCAGTCTTAATTTTTTTACAAGACCATGAAACTAATTGGGACACAAAAATTGGGTAGTCATTTGTTTACATTAGACAAGGAAAATGGATGTAAAAGAAAACACGAAAGAAGACCAATTCGGGATTAAACTTCGATTGGAATCCTATAGATATTGGCTATATGAGTATACAAAGCACAGTAGGAAATTAAACAAGGCGTCCCAAGGTAAACCTTTCCACTCATGGTTCCCGATGTTGAGATCACTCAAGGATGTCTCTTTGTTCTCGGAGTCTCGAGTAGATGAGAAAATTCACATACACACACACACATACACCCTCGCATACACACACATTTTTATTTAAGTGGTCGAGGTTTGAAAATACGTACATGCATTACGCCTACCGCCTAAAACGGTATTTTGTAAATCTCAAGTTACGCAAAATATGAATATTAAAACAGTTGTTACTTCTTTGTTGACTAACGTATAAAGTATAAACGTGAAGTATTTGACATTATCGTTTCTTGTCGGAGAATAAAGAGGCGCTTTCTCTCACCATGGTTCTCATAGTACCCCTGGTCTGCCAGGGCCCCGTGCACCAGGTCGGCGTAGTGCAGGGCGGTGGCGCAGGCGGCCTCGAGGAGCCTCAGCCCGCCGCCGCCGGACGAGCCCTCCTCGGAGCCCCCGATGGCTCGCCACACGAGCCGCATGTGGTACAGGCTGGGGGGGAATAGACAAACTCCTTCAGTTACTTTATATTATAAAGTTCGGTTAAAGGAGCATTATTTCTCTCGCTCATAAATATAGAAGGTATTTAAATATGTATTAGTTTATTTATGTTAGATTTATATATAAATATGTTATATGTGGCAGGATTATTTGATAAGTCGAATTTACGCGAAAATTCTAGCGATTTTGCGAAAACACTAACTTAACCTAACCTAACCTAACCTTTTCGCGAAAATTCGACTTATCAAATAATCCTGCCACATATTTTATATAATATTCATACTTCTTTATGTAGTATATTCAGTAGATTAGTAATATGATTAATTTATTTTTATTTTGCACTTATTTGACCACATAGGCCTATACCTGTTCTGTATTTTAATATTCTCTGTCCATCCTTGGTTTGCTGGAAGAGATCTCTTTTTAGAGATAAGCTTGTCTTTGTACATTCCATCTTTTTGTGTTTTGTCTTTTATGTGCAATAATTATATTCAAATGTTTATAGGTATATATGAGGAAAGTTAGCGAAAGACGTAGCGAGCGAGTTACGATCTTTGATCGAAATGATAATTTGTTTTATTGTTTCACAGAATAGTGTCTATAAATCATTAAATTAAAACACTTTAGGTGAGTGTTTATCCACTAGAGATACGATTTAATATACTGACTAAAGTTTTTTTATTGGTTACAGGATATTATAAGATTTGGTATAGTCAATCAATCAATATGTTTTCAAGCAAACAGTAATTTGATTTGTATGTTCATGGGCAGTATATATATATAGTTTGCTCTATCCTTGGGGCGGGCACACAAGACATTATTGGTAAGCTCTCCGATTATCTGTCCGTCCGTCTGATAAGTTCGTTCATCCATTTAGACTACTATCGAAACCAGTCAGGACGTTATATACATTTTTGTAATGTTAGTACTTATGTTACGGAGTACTATTATCTCTTCTGTGCTTATGTGTAATTTTACGATGGTATGGAACCCACCGTGTGCATGTTGGACGGGGTTCATTCATTACGTATCTTCTGAGGCACCTATCGTATTTTTGTAGGGATTTATAAAAAATACTTTTATAAGATTGGAAAGTAGGTTAAGTAGTAAGTAGAAAAGGTCAAGGAAAGCAATAAAAAAAGTCTATCCGCAAGGTATGCGCGAGTCAGGAATCGATTTCCGTAAGCCCTTTTAGCACTTTGGTGGGCCTCGATGGGATGACCAGACCAACCATAATTACACTTGAAGCTTTCCCCTACACGGAATCTATTCGTATCTAAGTATATCTACATTTAAGCAATAACTTCACAGGTAAATAGGGGAGTATTTAGATCAAACATTACATCGCACACTTTGTTTCACTCTGAAATATACTGGTTCGGACCACGATGAACATTTTATGAGATTTGTTGCGCCGCAGGGTGTTGGTGAAAGATGCCGCTCAGAAAGTGATTCGACTTTTATAACGTTTCTTAAAATGTACTGTTATTCTAGAAAATAAGACATTGAACTCTTGTTCCTGCTACTCGTATTCGATAAATCGGTGTTTGTTTTAGTTGCGCCATCAAAACGTTACGTTATTCAAGTATTCTGAAGTCACTGAAGCGTCTGTTAGTCTGACGAATATGACCAATGATAGGTACCTACATGATGTTCAACACAAATCTTTTTTTTTGTTATGCGGCTATGCAAGGTGTAAATGAATTAACGCAAAATGAGAAACTACTTTGTTAGGGACATCATTCTGAGCCACTTTCATTATGAAACCGATTTGATCAGAGCAACTTTATTTTTCACTTCTCCATACAAATCAGCTGAATTCAGTTATCTGTCAGTTTATCCTGAGATCGAAATCTGTCAGACCTTATTTTCATTGGCATGTCAGACGGCTTAAAAGTAAAACTAAAATAAATGGCTAAACTATCTGACCTCGTTCTCTACACCAACGTGTAGCGTGGAGAATGTTGAGTTGGCCAAGTTTATCTTGATGGTGGATCGTTCGTGGTAAGAAAGCACTCGACTTGAGTTGTACTCACCAGGCCGCAGTGTCCACAGATGAAGTGCTATGTACTCACCAGGCCGCAGTGTCCACAGATGAGGTGCTATGTTGTACTCACCAGGCCGCAGTGTCCACAGATGAGGTGCTATGTTGTACTCACCAGGCCGCAGTGTCCACAGATGAGGTGCTATGTACTCACCAGGCCGCAGTGTCCACAGATGAGGTGCTATGTACTCACCACGCCGCAGTGACCACAGATGAGGTGCTATGTTGTACTCACCAGGCCGCAGTGACCACAGATGAGGTGCTATGTTGTACTCACCAGGCCGCAGTGACCACAGATGAGGTGCTATGTTGTACTCACCAGGCCGCAGTGTCCACAGATGAAGTGCTATGTACTCACCAGGCCGCAGTGTCCACAGATGAGGTGCTATGTTGTACTCACCAGGCCGCAGTGTCCACAGATGAAGTGCTATGTACTCACCAGGCCGCAGTGTCCACAGATGAAGTGCTATGTACTCACCAGGCCGCAGTGTCCACAGATGAGGTGCTATGTTGTACTCACCAGGCCGCAGTGTCCACAGATGAGGTGCTATGTTGTACTCACCAGGCCGCAGTGTCCACAGATGAAGTGCTATGTACTCACCAGGCCGCAGTGTCCACAGATGAGGTGCTATGTTGTACTCACCAGGCCGCAGTGTCCACAGATGAGGTGCTATGTTGTACTCACCAGGCCGCAGTGTCCACAGATGAGGTGCTATGTTGTACTCACCAGGCCGCAGTGTCCACAGATGAGGTGCTATGTTGTACTCACCAGGCCGCAGTGTCCACAGATGAGGTGCTATGTTGTACTCACCAGGCCGCAGTATCCACAGATGAGGTGCTATGTTATACTCACCAGGCCGCAGTGTCCACAGATGAGGTGCTATGTTGTACTCACCAGGCCGCAGTGTCCACAGATGAGGTGCTATGTTGTACTCACCAGGCCGCAGTGTCCACAGATGAAGTGCTATGTACTCACCAGGCCGCAGTGTCCACAGATGAGGTGCTATGTTGTACTCACCAGGCCGCAGTGTCCACAGATGAGGTGCTATGTTGTACTCACCAGGCCGCAGTGTCCACAGATGAGGTGCTATGTTGTACTCACCAGGCCGCAGTGTCCACAGATGAGGTGCTATGTTGTACTCACCAGGCCGCAGTGTCCACAGATGAGGTGCTATGTTGTACTCACCAGGCCGCAGTGACCACAGATGAGGTGCTATGTTGTACTCACCAGGCCGCAGTGACCACAGATGAGGTGCTATGTTGTACTCACCAGGCCGCAGTGACCACAGATGAGGTGCTATGTTGTACTCACCAGGCCGCAGTGTCCACAGATGAGGTGCTATGTTGTACTCACCAGGCCGCAGTGTCCACAGATGAGGTGCTATGTTGTACTCACCAGGCCGCAGTGTCCACAGATGAGGTGCTATGTTTCACAATATGTTCGCCTTCAACTGGCCGATCTGAGAACGAACAATTTAATAACACTATCACCACAGAATAACTGTACAATCTCTTGACCATAAATATAAACATTTAAATACAGGCACATACATTGCTTCTGGCCCCACACTAGGATACCCTGTGTCGTGGGAACCAGAAACAGCAACATCGCATACATATAAACATCCAAGACCTGGGGTTTTTTTTGTCCCCAGCCGGGATTCGAACTCGGGACCTCTCGCATGGTAGGCTGACGCGCAACCGCTGCGCCACAGAGGTATTCAACAATACGTCGTCGTTTACAATAGTAGATTTATTAGGGAGATGTTGGGTATCGAGCAGATTCCAGGTGTTGTTGTGGCATCAGATCAAAGTTGATAATGTTCTTGAGAAAGAAGAACTAGGACTAGCTGTTATGTATGACAAGAACTTCTCCAAGTTTGTCAACCTTGAAAGCGAATGAAGTTAAAACAGCTTTTTGTAGATCTTACGCAAAATGACAGTTTAAACAGCTGTATTTCAGGTTAGCTTCTTGGTCAACTTCCTTTCGCTAATTAATTTTAAGTATTTTCCAGCCAGCAATTCTCCTTTTACGTGATGGAAACTAACAAAATGAACAAGAATGACTATAAACTGACCTTCCTTATCGAAGCAACACGATTGAAGTAATTGCTACGGTATAAACGGCAGATTTATACAATCTCCCGACGCTTAACGAATAATAAACTTTCAGTCGTGAATGTCAGATCGTGAAATCTAAATGCGCGAAAATTACTGGTCAACTTATCCTAACTTTCATTTGTATCAAGGGAGTAGTAAAACCTTTCGTGTTGTGCCACAGTTTATATTCCGATACTTATCTAAATGATTGTAGGGCGCAGGGTGTGAACCCTCTGTGTTTGCCCTTAAACGTTTTTCGTGACGTCTGAAAATAGCTTTTCTTCATTCCCTTGGTTCGTGTCAATTTCCTTCGGCCGCGGTTCAGATCCCGGTCTCGGAGATTGGAAATATAGAGGCGCTGCGCTCTTATTTGTTTCGCTAAGGGCCGAATGAATGTTGTATGTTACTGCCGTGCTTGGTTGATGTCTTTATCTACCTCTAGGTACTAGGTAGGTATAAATGTTTTCGTATAATTTAGGGTTCCGTACCCGAAAGGTGTCAAACGGCACCCGTAGCCTCCTCCGTCTGTCCGTCAACTGGCTGTAATAAGAACTATGATAGGCAGGGAGTTGAAATGTTTGCAGAATGTATATTTATTTCTTTTGCCTCTTCTATAGGAGGTCCGGGGTCAATCAAACTTATAGGTTAACGAAATCAAAAGATACCGCCATTTATGTCCCAATTTTGCTAATAATTTTCACAAGAGGGTATTCTGGCAGAATCGAATAAGTGCACGTTTTTTTTGCAGTTATTCGGTTTTTCAGTAAAAAGAGCAGAAGATATGTAATAAACTTTTTTGAAAAAAAATAAATCTTGCACTTATTCAGTTCCGCCAGAATATCCTAATACATATAATAATAAGGACTGTTCGACCATCTATCTATAGGCCCTTTTTCCCAGGAATGCGTGATACGTGAACGCGCTAATAATAGGTACACCACATGTTTACAAGTGTGTACAATAACCCTTCGTTTGTATCCGACCCACACCTGACTTGACCTTTCGATTAGACGAGAAACCGAATTTCAGACACTTGATAAATATAGCGAGTGAGTCTCTAACTGAATAACCGTTGCCGTGATTGCTATGTCGGTTCAGGGGGCAATTCTCGCGATATCGAGATCATCTCCATGTTCATGATACCGAATATCTCCATCGAAAATGAAAAAATGCTTATTTCACGATCCGCCTTACGACCAATCGATATATCTCGAACCGTTTTCGATCGAAATAAATATGAATCTAGATAGTTTTTGACGAACACATGCGGTGTCAAAATCAAAAGTGATATCTCGACTATGGATATAATTTCCCTAGCACGAGAATTGGGGGCCAGGTGCTCGGTTACAGATTACCTTCAGCTAGGATTACCGCTGGCTTGTTTACATCACTCACCCAATTCGACGGCGGCACGAACTCTCTGTAGCGCCATGGTTTTGGTCACAGCCAGCCAGCGATCGATCAACGGCTCGAACCACCTGTCAGACAGAACGCAGTACATAGTTGACGCAATTAATCTGGAAAACGGGTTAAATAAGAGCCGCTAGAACGTGAGTTAACGCTATACCCGAGTAAGTAGTATCGATAACTCCATATAAAGTATGGAGTTGTCAAAGTTTGCTATCAAATATACATATAGAAATATCGACACCGTTCTGCAGATTTACTTCCTAATTAATGTTTGTTCTATCTGCACCAGTACTGTAGTATATGAATATAATCTGTGTGTACCTACGTTATATATTTATATTAATCTGTGGTGTAGGTTCGGGTTGTTTGGTTGCTAAAGAACTATGGACTGACTGTATGTGCTTAGCCTGAGCTTTTTAATTTGTTTCATGCTTTGGGATTTACAAAAGGTGCAGGGTAAACCTAGAAGTTCTATAATACTATCTAATATCTCTCTTTATTCCACCTTTGGCATAACTCATACAAAAGCAGATGCTCTCATTGAAATAATTGTTAGCATTGTTAATTTTATTGTTATCGACATTGCTATTGTATCGACAGCAAGGAAGCAAAGGTCGAAGCAAAAGGTTGACGTCTAAATAACCTATTTCAACACCCAGACATACAGTGCCACCAACTTAGCTGTTCAGTTGATAGCGGTCGCTAGTGTCATAGTAGTCTTCATAATAGCGGACATAGTATAGTATGTATTTCTTGTCGGATGTCTTTGATGGCGGTTGACAAGTCAGTAGTACCATTTTTTCCCACCTGAACAGCTAAGTTGGTGGCTCTGTACAGTCAGATAACTTATTTGACACTTCATGTACGTGTGATATGTCAAATGCCTCAGATAATCAGACATTCACCCGTAGCTTGTCTGCCCCCGCGGGGGGTGTAGTCCCATTGTCCCCCACTTCCGTGACCCTACTTGTTTTGGACATCGAAATTGTTAATTGAAAGTTAATTAAATAACTTTTTAATTAAATAAATTTAAAGTAAAATTTAATTTAAAAGTAAAGTAAGGGTAGTTTTTTTTAGCTGTGGCGATGGGCTAGCTCTCTGTCACGCAAGATGGAGTATATTGAATCACTGACTGAAAATGGGCACACTTGGTACCTCTGCCAACCCATATGAGAAAAGGCGTGACGCTATGTTATGATATGTTATGTTGTTTAAGTTAATTAAATAACTTTTTATTAATTTAAAGTTACTAAAAAGTTAATTATTTTATTAAAATTTTGATGTCCAAAAAAGTGGGGGACACGGAAATGGGGGACAATGAGACTACACGCGAAGGGTCGCGACGCGAGAGAGTGAAGGACAGAGTACGAACTTTACTGTCTCTGTCCCTCACTTCCGCGAGATAACCTGGTGCTGCGGCTGAAAGACAGGCCAGGAAAGGAGAGGGCTTAGGCATGAAGAAAGGTATACTAAAGGATATGTACCAGGGCAGTACGTACAGGTAGACGTCCACCACCTGAGCTGGCGCGTCTTGCGCCGGATGCGACGGGTTAGCCGCAGCACAGAGCTCCCGGACTGCAGATAACACCTCGAACGGCAGGGTTTTAGCTGTCACCACACACCCTGCTGCACAAAAGGTTAAATTGGTCAGGCTGTTGTTCAATGAGCTGTCGGTAAACAAACCGTGTCCGCTAAATGTAAATATGTGGTGGTGAAGCGTCATTTAGAGCTTGTTACTAAAAGTCTGCTTCTAGTTACAAGTCTTTTATACGTACCAAGAAATCACAGTTATATCCTCTCTAAATAAGTGTAGTGAGTACAAGCAAGATAGGCAAAACGTGACACGGTTTTAATGCTTGTTTAGCGCGTGTCGTCGTTTCACTACGAGTCTTCCTCACATTTTGCAACAATTCCCATTTGTTTGCGTAAAGTTTGAAGGAAGGTTACCTACCTCCATTTCCGTGCTCGTCAAAGATCTCCTCTTCTGCCACTCCGCACCAACCCTCGGCCACCCACAGGTCGACGCATGTCCTCACGTCCTCAGACACCTAGAAATAGGGCCTCTTATTTCGTTGGTTCGATAATCATAGGTCGCTATGATATCATAGCGACGCACATAATTATGGTACCTTGAAGTATACTATATGTACAGGCCCCGCCAGGTTTCTTGGCACCTATTACATAAGTGGGCTCTCCCCCCCTCTCTCTTTCTTACTCTCTGTCTCTCTCGCCCATGTATAAAGGTGGGTTTACATCTACAGAAATTCAGCGTGTCAGACGCGTTCCGTGGCAGACAAAAAAATATTCTCCCATAGAGAGTGTATGAACATATTTATATGTATCGTAACGTGGCCGCGCAGACACCGACCGACTCGTGCCGTGCCCGGCCAGCATTCGCCAAGAGAATATTTTGTCTGCGCGGTTCATGTCGGTACGTGTCTGTGGCTATCTGTCGGGCACTTCGGGCAGTGTGAATACAGCAGCGGACCGGAGCGGACCATGCAAAAGTGAAGATGAACTGAAGATGTGACGACCGACGGCGTCTGTCGGCGTCTGGCACGGCACGTATCTGGCACGCTAGATGTAAATAAACGGCGTCTGTCGGTGTCTGCCACGGAACGTTTCTGACACGCTGAATGTCTGTAGATGTAAACCCACCTTTATGAGTATCTCTTATCTTGTACTCGTACGCTATTCTTGGAAGAGTCCACGATACCACAGATACTATTATACTAATACAGATAGACCTCCTAGAACAAAATATGACACCGGCGTAAACTGAGATGCTACGGAAGCTTCTTTAGTTCGAGGCCATTATCGCTTGGCGCTAAGATATATAGGATTTATTCTAAGATTAGCGCCACCTAGAAGTATGTCAACTGAAACCATGGCGTTAAAGTACAAATCCTACTACTTATGCCATCTCTTTTTTACGAAGGGTTACTAATTCTAATTTGTATGGGATGAGCAGAGCACCCAGCATGTGACGATACTAAGGTGCCAAGAATCTAGGCTTGCCCTGTACATATGTATCTATTTTATTTGTTGGTTGGTACAGTTAAACTGTTTTATTTGTTCTTTAGAAATCAAAGGGAAAACATCGATTAGAGTAAAATACTCTACAATCCATAATTGCTCAAAATTACCAAAGAGAAGTTTAACAAATGGGAAAGATAGTTCTGCTATTGTTATGTGTTCCGAAGTGTTGTTATGCACGAACAAAGGAATGGAATATCTTGAGGTCACATTCCGTCGATTACCATTAAATATTTATGTATATTATAAATTCCTTTCTATGAAACTGTAATCTTATAAACGATGGAGCTACGTGTGTTATTATCATAAACTGATGATAAATAATGCAAATGTCTAACGTTTGCATAATTCTGTATCTTTGAAGCGAGTATGACTGAACATATCAATGAACTTATCTAGAGGAATTAACATACAATTAATCAAATTGAAATAATAATAGAGTACTAGAAGTAAGAAAATAAAATCATGTTGGACTTACTTACATGAAATGTAACAAACTCACCATTTTGTCGATCTGTTGGAATATAACGGTGAAGTAGGGCACGTTGTTCGTCCTACAAACAGAAAAATATGATTATGTTTCACTTTACCAACTTATTTCTAAAGACTTGCTTTTCTAAAAGATACAGGAAAATCTTGTTGACCCATTTTTTGCGTCCCTAGTTCTAACTACTCCCGGGGACTTTTGTGCCAGCTTTAATTAAATAACCATTCCAATATATCAAAAAGTGGGCAAGTGCGAGTCGGACTCGCCCATGAAGGGTTCCGTAGAGCAAGTAATTATAAGACTGGATGTTTGTGTTGTAACTTTGTTTTTCATAGTGTTTGTATGAATGACAAAGTTATCTTTGCGGTTTTTAATAAATTAAATATTTTAATATATAAAAACAAATTAAATATTAAATACAATTCATCAAATGAAAACTGGGACAGTCACCAAACTGACTCATCAAAAATCTTTGATAATTCCATGATTTTTGACTCAGACTAATATTTGATGAGTGGGTTTGGTGACTGTCCCAGTTTTCATTTGATGAATTTTATTTCATTTCATTTGTTTTTGAACTTTCTTTATTTATTTTTTGCCATAATTCTTCTCGGTAAGAAAGTTTGCCATACAATTTAGTGAGTAAATGACGACTATCTGGTTGCTGAAGGCAGAATAAAAAGAAAAATATGATCGTAATAGCATCAATTTAAACTTCATTTTAGAGATACTCATTATAATTATTATATAATTATGTGTTTTTCCTGATAAACCAATACATTAGCATCCATCTAAATTAAAAGTCAAGCAAAACAGTATTTTTTATACACTACAGCACTTTTTAATTGTCACCAACAGTCCACTTTTTTACTATATTAAAAACCTTTAAATATCATTAAAAATGGAACGGGGGATGGGCTTAGTATTAAAAAAAGTACATACTGTTATAGTTAAGAGCCAAACCAACCTGCCGACAAACTGCCTAGCAGTTTGGCAGACTTAAATTACTTAATTAAGTGCTTTTTTTCATGAATAAACGTTATAAATAAATAAATACTGATTTTAAATAAAACTAAAGCTATTTATCAGGAACAAAATGAAATTTTCACTTCTCATGCTCGTAAAGTTCGTCTTTATGTCGGGTATAGCCAGCATAAAATCAAATTTTATGTTCTAGAGCATAAAGTAAAATCTTCGTCAATCTCAGACTCTGACAAAGGTCGTCAGGTAAACAGCCACATACACCTGTGCTACACTGCCGATGCCGGCGGCCAGAGCCGGCTGCGGAGGCACGTCCAAAAAAAAAAGTTTAATGGCGGGAAGTCCTTATTTTTTCTCGGTAATTTCAATTTGCAATTATTTCATAATCATAATATTTACTTTTTTTTGCAATATTTCTGTTTAATTTCCTCACAATCGAAGTGAAAAGCAGAGTGTATAACTCGTACATAAAACCCATTTTACCCTCGACATGACTATCCACCCTCGCCTGCGGCTCGGGTGGATATATTATATACGTCTCGGGTAATATGGTGCGTTTTATGCCCTTGTTGTACAATCTACTATTCCAATACATTAAACTATAGAGAATCTACTAAAAACCTCAAATCACCGATTTAAGTACATAGGTCTAAAAAGATCCTTCGTTATCAAGGGGGTGAAAAGGGGGAGAAAAAAATGCCCTAACAATGCATTGTGTTGTAAATGTGAACTTTCACGGATCTTTGGACAGCAGTAAAACCCGCTTACTGGGCATGGATGATGTAAAGTCATTTGAAAATGGAACGTTTTCTATAAACAATGCATTGTGCAACAAGATGTGCAGGGTTCTTATCACTTACGTCTCAAACAAAGGATGGTAGTACGTGAGGCCTTGCTGCAGGTCGATTTGGACCAGCGTTATGAGATTGACCAGGTCCTCGCCTCTCTCGGACTCGGTGTCTTGGGCACAAAGGGCTTCGTACCACTCCGATGTGCCCTTTCGTAAGGCAGTCACAATCTCGCTCCTACAAATAATACACCAACCGATTATTCTCATCGCAGGTATATTTAAAAGGTATCACCAACACCTCGAAATGGCGCTACCTGTTACTTTGGTTACTAATTGCAAATGGATTTCAGAATGCAGAATGCAATGCAGAACCTTCCGGATAGCTTGAAGTCAAGGTCTAACGGCTCTCTCGTAAAATAGGCACTCTAAAGAGAGCCTTTTAAAGCAACTTCCACGTTGTTGAGATACATTTTATCTCCTTTGATCACTTGTCTATAATTATTATGAGAGGGTATAGTCTTTCAGATTTACAAACAAAAGGTAATTCGTATATTTTCATACGAGTATTAAATTGAAGGTACCATGTTAAGAACTTATTTAAATCTTTCGTCAGGATGTAGTTCATATTTAAAGATTCTTTTAATTTATAAGCTACAATTAGAGCAAAATCTTTCTAAAATGAGGGGACATTTTGAAGATATTTAGGAACTACTATTACTAGTACTACATATTTGAAACCGATTTTATCAAGGAAACAGAGCTAATTTGCCTTAACTAGACAGAGAAACATAAAAGTATTAACTTTTATACCCTCTATTTGCATTGGATTTCAATAATACGTTTCGCATATTTAATTTGTTGGATCTTACCTTATCTCTTTATTAAAAGGGCAGCATCTCCAAAAGGCTTTCATTTGCGAAAGCTGACTGAGACATCGCAAAAGGTACTCTAACCTGCGAAGAAAATAATTTTGTCATTCGAAGCCATCTTCTTTATCTTTAGCTTAGGTATCAGTATTTTCCTTTCGCATTTACAAAATGTCGAAAGCTACTCATACTGCTAGATAATACTCATGTAAACTTTAATTGCTCAACCGTCATAATTAATCGAATGCTCACATAAATAATATGTTTTGATATAATTATAAAGTAAGATAAGGTAAACCGCCCTTACTTCGAGGTATTGAAAATCACGTCCTTAATTGGAGGTATTTATGTTTTCATGTTTAAGTCCATGATTAAGTAGGTATAGGTGCATACGAAAAATATGTGCTAGTGCGAAATATAATACCGCACCACATAACTGGCGCTGGAAATTCTAAATAAAGGGCAACACAACAAAAAAAAATATTAAGTGTGGCGAGGGCGACGCGACTAGACGTGCCCATACAAGTAGAGAGCGAGTCAGGTAAGAGCACGCGTATATTCAATCCGTGTTTAATGTGTCTTTCTACCGTTCCAAGTAGTGCAGATGATATTTGTAACTTTTTCCCATTATTATATTTCCTAAAAATTTAAGTTTTTTGCCATTTCTAATTGATTTAGGACTTGAAAAAGGAAAAACAAAATACCTCCAAATAAGGGCATACATTTTAAGGGGTCAGCCTTATTTCGAGGGTTACATCGAAATAAGGGAAATCATGCGTCGTGTATATTTGCTAATAACTTAAAGAGTAATATTTTATTTAATCAATGCTATGTTAGATTGTTATGCTGTTTAGTCTAACAATTTGAAAACCTAATTATGTGGCATGTTTTATCCACAAGAAATCTTATTTTATTACGAAAACTTTTGAGCAAAAGTGTTGGTTTCTTAGAACGCCTAAAAAGTTATTGTCTTTTTTAATTGAGAAAAAAGGACTCTTAATGTATTACAGTTTACTTGAATCTTGCATATACTATGAGAAATTTCATCGTTAATCGATTAAGATACCTGCATTTGTTTCGTGTTGCAATTTTTATGGGTCGAAATTAGGTTTAAAGAACACTATCAAATCTCCCAATTTCGAGGTACGAATTGTATACACCCTCGAAATTAGGCTCTATGAGACCCTAATTTCGTGTGTATGCCACGAAATAAGGGAGTTCATATAGCCTAATTTCGATTGATATTATCATCTTGGGGGAATGTTTTAGGGTTCCATCGATGTTCAAGTGGTACACAATTTAAGTAAATCTAAGGGAAGTAGTTTATTGGGCGTTTCTTAAATTGGTCAGATGTTGCTACGGTCGCCTTTGTACATGTTGTTATTTTGTTCTCTTTTTATTTTTATTGTTTTAATGTGCAATAAATGACAAAGTTAATTATACATATACAAGTGTGTTTTCAGTTAAAACCTCCTATAATCAAAGCTAGAATCGGTCATAGCACAACAGAAAAAAAAACTACGGAACCTAATATGTTCAACTTTACGACACTCGAAATTAGGAAGAGATTATAACGCGAAGTTAGGCAAAAAATAAATTTATACCTCGAAATAAGGGAAAATCGACTCGATCATTTCAATATTTTTTTAAAATAAGAAATCAATCGAAATAAAATTAATTATCAGTAGAAACATAAAATATAAGCCCGACTACTACATAAAAAAAAATATTTACACTACCTATCATGCGCAGAAATGCTTATTTTCCTGTCTTACTTTCCAGATTTGCGTTTTACCGCGAAGTTAGGGCAGTTTACCTTAGATTGTAATTAATTTCAACACTCTAGGGTCTTCTTTAGCTTTAGATCGTCGTTTGACTGATTGAAAACTGAATTGAGTTCACCCTTGTATGGGCATTTCGTATCAGAATAATATCGGAAATCAGTCAGATGTAAGCATTTGTGAACAGTTCGATACTTTGATATTATGTTTCATATTTGCGACCGCCCGTGCCACCCCCAACAAGTTCTAACAAGGTCGACAGAACATTACATTTACAGGAAAATAGAAAGGGATTTCTCCATATTACATGCATCGACTCGTCACCCGAGTCACCCGACACAGGAGAAGCACTTTTATTCCAACACGAGGGCTCGCAATGGGCTCAATCGAAATGTAACCTCATACATACGAGGCCTCGACTCACTCTTTATTCTTCCATTTGAATTTTATTTGTATTTCCGATATTCCACAGGCACTTTGAATTATGAATAAATCATAATTTACCTTTCTTTTACGATTCAGGGTATAAGCTCAACCACCTTATCTTAGTAGAATTAGGGCATGAAACTTGCAATTTCAGTTGTCAGCACCCGCAGGGCCACAGCACGCCAAGTGAGGGACATCAGAGACATGTAAAACGCGTGCTCTCCTTCTCTGTCTCGCGTCGCGACCCCCCGCGGGGGCTGTCATGCTACGGGCGCAGGCTCACTGTATCTACAGTTCTACATTGATGTTTTGACACTTAGATGACACTGACAGGGGGGCGCCACTGCAACATTGGTCGATTGATTGATTGGATTGATTGCGTAAGTTCCGACCCTTGGCCACGTGCCAAAACATCCATGTAGCACTGTATAATTTGTCCAGCATAGCTTAATCGATGACAGCTTGTCACTTTGACATAACTAGACCTGGGGATAAGGTCGATATAAATTATCGATATTCCAACTGAATGTTCAAACAAATCAAACAAAAGTAGTAACACGTTTTAATTCTTGTTAAACTGGCTCAAAACCCAAATTATCATCATCAAAGTATGATTCGGACTCACTGGAGCTTCGTCTCACACTATTTAATAATCAATATTTTTTTCAAGTCAAGATTGATATATTATCTTGTTTTTTACGATAAGTGTAGCACGTCACTATTTGCCAATAAAATATAATTGTCTCTATACATTTCACCGTCGTCGCAAAATATGGTACTTCATAGGCTTGTCATCGTCCTATATTGGAAAAACTATAGATGAGTAGACTTGTGGAGTAGACACTACACTACTAGTACTTGGTAAGAGTCTGATGGAGCAGCACCGAGCCGGTTTAACCGGAGGAGGAGGAGCTATTAAAAGGAGGAGGCTAATATCCAGCAGTGGGCGGAAATAAGCTGCCGATGATGTTGATGTTTATGATGATGATGACGTACTTGGTAATACTCTGATAATGCAGCGCCGGGTAGAGACCCCTGTGCAGCCGCAGCTCAATCTAAATCCATTTCAATTCAATTCAATTTCTTAATTAATGGCGGTCTACTACAACTACAACTTAGGTAAATTCACGTGTTTTGTAGATTTTACTGTATTCGGACACGTTCCTTTTTCGAGAACCTGGAAATGTTAGTGTTGATTTGTTTCTCGTTAGCACTACCCGGGAAGGACGTGCAGGGCTGTAGGTTAGGTACTAAGTATTTTCTTCGGACGTGAGAAACTGCCTCCCTTTAGCTAAATCTATTTCACAACATGTACCCAGTAAGTAGACATAAATGCTAAGCTGGATACACAGCAGTGGGCCGAAACAAGCTGCTTGATTATGATGATGATGACGATGATCATGATGATGACGATACTGAAGGTGTTGATGATGAGGATGATGATGATAATAAAGGTGTGAATGATAATGATATTAATGATGGTATTGATGATAATGATGTTGATGACGACGTACTTGGTAAGACTCTGATGGTGCAGCACCGGATACAGGTCCCGGTGCAGCCGCAGCTGGTGCAGCGCGCGCTCCACGTACTCTCCGAAGCAGTCCGCCAGCCAGCGCTCCTCGTCGCGCGATGCGCCCGCGCCGGCGTCCCCGCCACCCTCGCCCGCGAACCACGCGCGCTCTAGCTCCGTCAGCAGCTTGTACATGTACCTGGAGAAAAACTTGATGAACAACTGTGTTGCTACTAACACAACGATAACGTAATGCTGAAAATCTTTGTTGGTACTAACACAAACAATGGCAACCTCTTGCTGTTTTTTTATTGCTACCATGGTTGCTACTACTAACCACAAACAATAACAACCTTTTGCTGAACATCTTTATTGCTAGTAACCAAAGCAAAAGGCGTTGAATCTTTTGCAGAGACACATTTTAGAGACTAAAAAGAAAAGCTCCGCAAGACCTGAATTGGACTCTGTGAGCTGTAGAACTCGCGACCGACACCGAGTATTAGAGTATTTTTTTCATTATTATCAATCCCCTCACCGCTCATATCGTACTTGAAGTTTATCGGATGAACAGATGGAATAATTATAAAAACAAATAACCCGACTGCATTTTCTTTCAATAACATACAAACTTATGAATGTACCTGGTTACGTACATGGAGTATGAAAGTAGCCGCACCAATAACTTTGTAAACTACATTTTGCGATCTAAAATACAACCTATTGACTTTTAACTAAAATTATAGAGTCTGTGTCCCTTTCACGGTCTCCACGAATCCTAAGACACCTGATTTGTAAAAATCGGTTGCCTGTAGTGGTTTTTTTACATTTTCAAACCCCATATCTCCGCCATTTTGAAAAAAATCTAATAACTAAATCGACAAAATATTCCATTTAATTATTCAACCTGCTCACAAAATTTCACGAGAATCGATTGAGAAATTCAACCTGTAGAGGAGAACACACAGACAGACAGACATACGAAAGCATTTTTGCCCAATCGTGAAACGTAGACGCTTCGCTCGCTCGGTCAATAACCCAGGATGGGGCACTGGCACTGGTTCTATGCCTACAGTCCAATGTCCATATAACAAAACTACTGATAAATGGCCCAGATGACCCACAGGAAAGTAGGTATAGACACACACACATATAAAGATAGCGTTACGCCTTTTCCCATATGGGGTTTCCAGAAGCGCAGTAGTGCCCACTTTTAGCCAGTTATTCTGCTACTTAACCTTAGAAATTTATCAAAATCGTTTCAATGGTAGGGTCGAGTTTTTTGGCTAGCAAAAAGATGAAGATAAACAAACGCAGGTAAAACAATGTATATTTTAATCACTTAAGTAATCCAAAACAAAGCGACTATAGATACAGGACTTCCTTGAAGCAAATCTGTGCAGGTAAGTCTCGTCAATCTACCAGTTGTTTTATCCACCTCGACGTGAATAATGGAATAATTAACCTGAGCCCATACAATAAAGCGACTAATTCATCCCCGCCACGAGGGATGATACCAGCATAATGTAACGAAAACAACTAGGGATTCCCTTCATGCCGCCTAATTAAATTCCATATCCCGTATTAAAAGAGGAACATGGATGTAGCGAAATTGTTTTATAAATGCAGAAATAAAAGTGGGTAAACGCCGCAACTTGAATAGGTACGCGAAAATTGAGCTAAATTAATATTAATTTGGACGGTATTTCCTATATGAATATATTGCGATGTGGGTAGTAGATAGAGACAGCTCAGTTTTGAATACAACATTATTCCATCTAAAGGAAAATAACAGAGCCTGAGGCCGACGTATCGACGATCCTGTAATACCATCATCCGATACTTTGTTTACATGGGTCGTGCGTGAGATACTTGTTTACCCCTTTATCGCCTCAGTTATGTAGCAGTCCACTCGATTCGCTCAAAATGTACCCAGTGAAACATAAAGATAGGAAAGTACACAATTATTGGTAATTATTTACGTCACAACATCGCCCGTGACGTCATACACGATTCATGTTTCGAAATTCGTTGATGCCTTAACTTAAACATAGATTTAAGGCTGCAACCTACGCAGCCAAAGGTCTGTGAATCCTTGACACCTGAATACGCCCACGGGATGACAATCGAGTTGTAAAGTAACTCAATCACAGAGATTCGAAGGAGTTGCGTAGGAAAATCTACTGTGAAATACGAGTAGTGTAATAGGAGGTACTTTTGCTTGTGGCTACGATGGTAAAGTATTTTCAGATCTTATAGTTTTTTGCTTGAAGATATGCTGAAGATACAATGCCTTTTGCTTTGGCTACTATAAGAGGGTATTTGCAAACCGTGTTTGTGTGAAATTCCTTGCTGACGAACTATTTAAACATAGATTATATTTTCTGTATTCTTAGAATAAAATATAGCAACATATTGACTAATCAACTTAGTAAAATTTATTAACATCTTTATTGCAGCCACATACATATTATAATTGGCAATTGAAGGGGCGATTTGTTTAGGAGTTAGACTCAGGAAGAAGTGGAAAGATTGTCTGGAGAAGGATCTGAAAATCATTGGCAAGAAAACATCTTGGCGAAGGGAGGGAGGCAATTGTAAATGAAAGAGCAAAATGGAAGCAGATCCTTGAGGAGGCCAAGATTCACAAAGGGTTGTAGAGCCGATGGAAGCAAGCAGTTCAATTCAGGTCATACTTAGGGTCCAGAGGCGCTTCGTTATTCAGCCGGCAGGAGGCTGCGAACCTCGCGATGGCGGCTTGCAGAGCACTCAGGTCCCCCTGCACAGCGTGCTGATGCAGCAAGGTCTGCGCTTGGCCACACAGGTCACCTTCGAAGGAGTTATTTTCACCTAAGGATGTAATAAGATACGATATGGCATGAATAGATCTTCAGATCAGAGACAGAGAGAGAGACTTTAGCTCCTTGAATCTTGCATCCAAGGGTACTTATTGTCCTCTATGGCAGTCAGCCTCCAAGAAAGAAGGCCTCGCTGACAAGTCAAATATTTGCGACAAGACCATTGGGAATTAACGATTGGTATGCGATTTCCATACGGGAATCGGGGCCAGGTTTATAGGTGGGCCTGAAAGATATGAAGTTAAAGTAATCGAGGCGACCACTGATGTGCCTATAAAGGTATTTTTATAACGTTCCCGGTGACATGTAGTGGCAGGTGGTAAATGAACTGCCAATCATCATGTGTCGAGTTGTTACCTTCAGCCTGCGCTGTTCCCGTCGTGGCGGCTGTCTCCACCTCGTGACTGAGCAGGACACCGAAGAGCCTCTCGTGTTGCCGAACCTGCCCACAAACAGGACAAATCACTGATAATTAAATAATTTAAGATAGAAAATAAATAGTGCCATGAGTGACTTATTAGTGGACTGCGGCTGGTTCTAATCTTATATTTTAATTCAAACATCACGCAGCCATCATTTATTTTCTAGCATTTCATATATATATTCATATAATCTTTATTGCACTGTAACTTAATTGACCGAGCGAGCGAAGCGAGCGAAGCGTCTCCGTTTCAGGTTTGGGCAAAAATGCTTTCGTATGTCCGGTTGTTCTCCTCTACAGGTCGCATTTATGAACCGATTCTCGTGAAATTTTGTGAGCATGTTGGAAAAATAAATAGAATTTTTTACTCGAGCCAGTTTTTTGTTTTTTTTCAAAATGGCGGAGATATGGGGTTTTAAAATGTAAGAAAATCGCTACAACCCAAACGGCTCGATGGATATTAACAAATGAGGTGTCGTTGGATTCGTAAAGACAATGAGAGTGAAACAGATGAGCGAGCGAAGCGAGCGAAGCGTCTCCGTTTCAGGTTTGGGCAAAAATGCTTTTGTATGTCCGGTTGTTCTCCTCTACAGGTCGCATTTATGAACCGATTCTCGTGAAATTTTGTGAGCAGGTTGAAAAAATAAATAGAATTTTTTACTCGAGCCAGTTTTTTGATTTTTTTCAAAATGGCGGAGATATGGGGTTTTAAAATGTAAAAAAATCGCTACAACCCAAACGGCTCGATGGATATTAACAAATGAGGTGTCGTTGGATTTGTAAAGACTGTGAGAGTGAAACAGATTATATAATTTTAGTAAAAAGTCAATAGGTTGTATAAAAGATCGCGAAATGTAGTTTACAAAGTTATTGGTGCGGCTACTTTCATACTGCATGTACGTAACCAGGTACATTCATAAGTTTGTATGTGTTATTGAAAGAAAATTATTTGGGTTATTTTTTTTATGTGTGTTAGCAGTTCAGCTTTCCCACCGACATACTCGCGAGGTCTACAGCTCACAGAGCCACTAGTATTAAAACTTAAATATAACATTTAGTGCGCAAAGGCGAGCTTATCTTTAAAGAGAGATTTCTACCAGCAAAACTAGGCAGGCAGGCATTTCTGGCCAAGATATTCATAAAGTAGGGAGATATAGATTATACGTGTTTAAGAACTATATAAAGTCTTTCTGTGCTCCTCCACCCTTCTGAACGAGGATCCTATAACGAACATACAAAAAAGAGGAAAAGGAATGAAAGACAAGTGGTCGCAGCATCGTAGTGTGGCCCCACTGCTCCCAGCCTCGTTGCCGACCCCAGAAAATTCCTAACAGATCAAGTAAGGATACCATGCGCTGGGGTTTACCACAAACTAAGGATCCTAAGCTAATCCGCAATGCTACTGTCATAAAAAACGTCGTATTTAGTAAAATAAAGCCTATTACGGAGTATTATAATGGAAAAGGTTGCCATGGTGATGCTGACTTTAATAGATTAGGAATCTATGGACAAGGCGCATCCAAAACTATTCAGCTAAAATGGTAGTTGTAAAGCCCCGGTGTTCCATTAATTCTACATCGTGTACAAAGATTCCATTTTGTTGGCATTTGTTTGCAGGTAATACCTAAGTCATTGTTTGTTTGTTTTTCAAAATTATTTATTTAACAATACAGTGTACGTACAACTTTAGAGTAAAAAAAATGCAGAAAATGCAGCGAAAGATCCTTAAATATGTACAATTAGTTTGTCAGGCTAATGGCACCTATAAAAGATTTAGACAAGTAAGAATTATTTAAAATTTATTGACCATAAAATTTTACCGATACTTTTTGTATGCGCTTACATTCGAATTACTAAGACATGAATTCATTAGTCCTGAATATCATTTGTTTCCTATGAGTATGATTTTCGAGTAGATTTAATTAACATTTTAGCTGCATTGACTAATAACTAATAACATACGTGCGTCTCTACCGCCAAAGGGGATGCAAAGGTTGGTAAAAAATTACATTGTAAATTCTTTGCTTTCTTTGCGACAAATATAAAGTATACAAGTAAAGTAGTTCAAAATATATATAAATACAACAGAAAAAAAACATATACTAGTTTTTGTACGAGAAATTATAACGCGATGGTAATCCTACACAAGAAAAAGGATCCCACAGGCGAGCTTCACTCGCGTGTGATTTATAAACTAGAACGAGGAAATTCTTCCGAAACTCCGAGGAGTCGACTCACATCGTCTATTGTAAGGATGATTTATTCGAAGATGCATGCCACGAGAACTAAGCTAAAAGGTAGGTAGGTGGATATTGTGAAAGAATAGACATTTAGGATTTTGTTTATTTAAGAATTTACCAGTATCTTTAAACTTATTATTTTTGTTTTCTCCCTAGAAGTCCAATGTTGGTAATTCAGTCACTATTCTCATCTTCAAGTAAACAAGCGTACGAAATGCCGGAAAGAGTGTGAGGAAAACTTATTTTATTTATAGAGCAGGGTGAATATAAGCGGAGCGTACAAATTAAGTGGAGCGTACTTTCTGAGAGATTTACGCGTGACGAATGAGATTTGGCCCTTATCATTTTTGCTTCATACGCTTTTATGGTTGATCACTCGGGCAAAAGAGAACTTTCACCCACTGAATAACTCTAAGCAAAGAAGGGCAAGAACTATATTAGATACTTAGTACTCTGGGGTACTTTTCTATGGGGTTACATACCCAAAGTTGCCACTTTCTTTACTTGTACTTTTTTACTGTTGAAAAGGGATGTCATTATCACTCGCCTTAGATCCCCTTTCAATTTGGAGCGCCGCACTTAATAAAATGGATACATTCACTAACAAATAAAATGTATCTAATAGACAATGTGTCTAATGTGTCTAGGACGTTCAGACTCGTATTGAAATTGAAAAAAGAGCCCGGCCAAAAAAGGTTTGTTATCTCTTACATGTAAAAAAATGATAGCTGTAAGAATTCTACGGAATAAAAAATCAGAGTTAAGATGGAGTTGTGGTGTACGCATCTTCGTACGTTCTAAAAATAGCTTGTAAGTTAGTTTAGATCCTCCACTTCCCTGCTCCCGTCTACCCTTCTTCGAAGCTGTCCTGTCCCTATCAATCCTCTTTCCAGGATTGCGAGAGGGCCGGCCTGAACTGGCCTACTGGCCACTTCCACTTGTCAAGGTCGCATTTGAATCTCAAGAACATTCAAATACTGACAAAAGCAGAAGCTGAGACGAGACCCGGCCTTGAAAGTGAGGAGACGTACTGGTACGATACCTGTATAAAACCACCAAACTGTAGCAGCCTACCTACGGCCTGTACGGTGTAAAATGGTGTTCTTAAACTGAGGAGCTGGCTTATGCCCCGAAGAACATGCCTACCTTAGTCGGAAGGAACTGCAGACGTGGGACATGGGCGCTATCCCGCTGGATAGCGCCACAGAGTTAAGCACCGTTCAACATCCACTGGCCGTCACCTACTTATTTGCTCGGAAGCCATTCACCTTCACGGATCACTTCTCCCCCTAAATGGCGAAGACCAGAAGGCCCTACGCCTCTAGTGCTGTGTAGAGATTCTTGTGTCGTGTAGTGATCATCCTGTGTACTCATCTCTATGTAAACTAGGTAACCCTTTTATGGTGTTCTTGGAGTACAAATATTTTGAGATGGACCCACTGTGTTTTCCCTTGCTCATTATCCCAGCTAGTAAGTAACGTAACAGAGTTAAGCTATAGATATTTTATTGAAACTTGGAGAGGTTTTCACCGATACGTACGTGTAGGAATATACAGTATACACGTAAAGCTTAACACGGCACATTTATTTGTAACACGTACCTACTTCATAAAATACAGTACACAAAAAATATTCAATGAACGAGCTAGCCGTGCCATTTGTCAGCTATTTAAACTTGTCTGCGACATTATGAGCGTTCTTGCGGTAAGCTTTAGAATTCCTTGATGAAGTAAACAAAAAGCCAATGCCATTGAACTACTATTACTAATGGTAGCTCAATCGCCAATGCAATACAAAATGAGCGTCCTAATTCGTATTGTCAATCGGAACGTGAGGCAGATACCGGATTCGTACAGAATTCACCGACAGTTTTCACAATATTTATCACCAGTTTTCTAGACAATGGAAAGACTAATTATGGATAATAGGCTTATAATAGGCTTTTGTTTGATGTGCAGTCGCTGTAATGAGAGAGATAACCACGGTCTTCATACGCTGCTTTGCACGCTTTTGTAATGCTACTTATTAGCATTACCATTATTTTTTTAATTCTTTACTAGCTGACCCGACAGACGATGACCTGTCAAAACACTATCAACAGAATGTGTTAGACTAAACCTAAGGTTTTTCGATTGTTCTGTTTTTGATTCCGTCCGTTAGAATTTTCCTGAGAATGAATTCAATAAATAATATAAAATAAAGTTCTTCTATAACTGTCCAACCTTTAATTTGTTCCTATATAAATCTCCTGTTTGTACAGTCAACATCAGAGTGAAGTGACCCCTCAAATGTTAAATGAATCATGAGGGGTCACTTCACTTAGATGCTGACCTTACAAGGCAAGCACTCGCCATCAGACTAATGGCACTTCTGGTAATAGAGGTCATTATACAAATGACCATACAGGATGTAACAAAAAGGGGTGTACAAGCCGAAAAAGGCTTGTTAGGGACATCATTCTGATCAACTTTCACTATGGGACCAACTTGATCAGAGCAACTTTATTTTTATTAGATTTCGGACCTACCATTGATCTGTATGGTGGAGTGAATTATAAAGTTGCTCTGATCAAGTCGGTCCCATAGTGAAAGTTGTTTAGAATGATGTCCCTAACAACCCTCTTTCGGCTTGTACACCCCTTTCTGCTACACCCTGTATAAAGCCACAAACCTGTTGCCAATTATCGTCGTCCGGGCGGCCGGCGTCCCTGGCCGAGAGCCACAGCCGCAGGCGTATACGGCCCTGCACGGAGGAGCGCTGCGACCGCGCCTCCAGCCGGTACCAAGCCTCCACGCCCGTCGACGGGATCTCGCGAAGTGGAATGTTCACGCATCCTGCACAAATCAACACGGAGCTATGGAGACGCGCACTCGCTAGTTTATAGGAGGAGGTGAGACGTGTCGCGTCGTAAGCGATCATGCTCGTATTTATCCAACTGACTGTGAATATCTACATCCGACTGATTAGCCTGATATCAAAATGTGTCTCTTTTTAAAACTTAGTTTGTGTTCAAGTTAACTTGATCGTGGAGCTGAGCAGCACGCCCGTGGGGCTCAGGCTCGGTGACAGGTATGTCAACAACCTGAGTTACGCGGACGAAATGTGTCTGCTCAGCCCCACGATCAAAGGCCTGAGGAAGTTATTGTCTATATATGAAAAATACGCACAGAACACGATCTAATAATATAATGTTAAAAAAACTGAGATGATGGTGTTCAGGTCGGAGAGAGGACCGGAGCACATTCCCAGTCTCATGCTTAAGGGTCAACAGTCGAGACCTTCAGGTACCTTGGCCACATTCTCTCGTCTTCTATGAGAGACGATGCTGATATTGAGAGACAGCACAGGGCTTTGTCAATAACTGGGAATATGATAGCAAGAAGGTTCTTTAAGGCCTCTTCAGATGTAAAAGTGTTACTGTTTAAAACTTTTTGTCAATCATTTTATACGTGTCAAAAAATCTCACGCTGCACTCAAAGTTACATGCAACAACACTTTTAGGCACCTGATGGGCTTGCGCTTGGATGCAGCGCATCAGGGATGCTCGCCGATGCGCGTGTCAACTCTTTTAATGTCATCGTGAGGTTCCGAATAGCTGCTTTCATGAACTGAGTTGACACGTGTAGAAATACTATAATTAAAGAGCTGTCTGATATACTTACTGGCATGTATAAACATTGGCTTGCAAGCAGCGTAGTAAACATGACAAGAGTACATACATTGTTGTTACTATAATGTACTAACTAGTAAGTGTTATTTTTAAGTTATTTTTTGACAAATATGGATAACATTTTTTGTAAAATGAATCTGAAAATAATCATTTATTATTATTATTATTATAAACCACAGATACTAAATATTATACTAATACAGATAGACCACCTAGAACAAAATATGACACTGGCGTAAACTGAGATGCTACGGAAGCTTCTTTAGTTCGAGGGCATTATCGCTTGGTGCATCACCATTGAAAAATTGCAAATAGCACAAGATGGCGCTAAGATATATAGGATTTATTCTAAGATTAGCGCCACCTAGAAGTATGTCAACTGAAACCATGGCGTTTAAAGTACAAATCTTACTCCTCACGCCATCTCTTTTTTACGAAGGGTTACTAATTCTAAATTGTATGGGATGAGCACCCTGTGGTTAAACTAAATTTTCTTGCACCTCAGACAACGAATTAACTTCACGAATTGGGTGCCAAAATGTTTATATTGTATACGAATAACAAAGAGATACTTTCTAAAAAGGTTTTTCCAAAATACATTAGGTGGATGGATACACTGACACCTCTTCTATTTTAAGGGTTCCGTACCATTAAAAGAGAAAAAGGAGCCCTTACAGGTTCACTTCGATTTCCGTCTATCAGTCTGTTCGTCCGTCCTTCTGTCCGTCTGTCGAGATACCCTACAGAGAGAGTTCTCAACACAAAACCGACGATCGTATCCCACTGTAGAAAAGCGTTTAGATATTTAATAGCAACGCAACACAGTACGGCACGTGCGATATAAAAGGTAATGTTGTGCCCGCGATATTAAATTCTTTGCGTTACTTGTGATTCTTATGACAACATTGTTTCCATATTAGAATCGTAACAGATAAAACAAGCGGAAACGGGTTGCCCCAGTTCCTTCTTTGTTTGCTTTTAGAACGATATTATTCAGTCCATTTTCAATCCAGCAAAAAAGACCCGTCGTTTTCTGAACTTTGAAAACCCCGTCGGAAAACAGCCAGAATGGGCAACTGTAGAAAGAATTCAATTCAATTCTGCTATTTAAGTTTGAAGGAGAACTTGTTTAAAAGTTAATTAGTTTGGTGTTTGTGTTGTATTGACTGCCATTCACAATGCGGCGACTGATTGCAAAACTCTACCTCGTCTCATTTCTCTAGGGCTCGAGCAGGGACGAGAGACATCTACTCCTATTACTGTTCTCGATCCGCAACCGATTCATTTCCACTCGGGATGAATATCAAATAAACCAACGCCTCTGGTAAATAAATATTGAATTCTCTCATCAATCTTGTTATATCGACTTTTCGGAAGCGAATTTTGCATTTAGGCATCTGTCGTCACGGACTTTTATTGGTGACGTAGCGGACAAACCCTCACGAGTACATGATTCATTACTCTTCCATTGAATGATATATGATATGCAAGCAGCGGGACACAGCGGGACACAGCGGGACACACATCAATACATACATTATAGCTATAAAAGAGCAACTCTACTCGTGTCGGTTGCAATTTTGACTCAACCATATATTAAAATAAAGTTTATAAGGGCTTACCCCCAGTTTCCCCGATGATAAATTCAAAACAGCGGCACGTTATTGTCTGAAATTAGTTCTCACTCCGACGTCTTTTTAACCGACTTCAAAAAAGGAGAGGGTTATCAATTCGGGTGTGTTATCAATTTTTTATGTGTGTTATTATTGGTATTATTTGTTATTATTTGTTAACCGATATTAAAAAAGAAATATGAAAGAATGGAGCTTCAGGTCGGTCCAGTTTTTTGAAAATCAGGAATCGGTCCAGTGTTAAGATTCCAAAAGTCATCCAAGTATCCAAAATTACATATTTTTGCCTTTGTGACTATATGGTGTAGATGAATGCTGGCTGTAAGGACCAATTTCGTTTATTTTGTTATATATTGTGAATTGTTAGACATCATTCGCATTCTACGCGGACAGGACTATCCCCCGGTTTCTGAGACGCTGATCAAAGGTTACGATTAGATAACAGAGCTATTAACTGATTTCAGCCAATCACATGCCGCCATGAGCCAATCGTGTGCCGCCATTTTTAATTAACCACCGAATAGTTAATGGTGACATGTGATCAGCGTCTCAGAAACTGGGGGTAAGTAAAAAATCATGAAGTCGGTTTTTTTAAAGTTTTTAACATGTTGAATTATGTTCTCCATAGTAAGTTTGTTCGGCCTATGTCCTTAAGAGAGTATAACGCTTCAGCAGTTATCAACACTCATTTTCGTTTTGGAAACCTGGCGACTGCAACTTAACTGTTGATGAACGTTTTCAAAGACAAAGGAAAGGGATGTCTGTGTAACATTATAGTTTTCTTGATGTACATAGAGTTTCGTTTGGCTGGAGTATAACTCTTAAAAATGGGCATTTGGACTATGTATCCATCCTTTTAATGTATAGGTAATGCACATTGTGTGTGATCGTTCAAAAAAAGTGGATTAAACCCGTGCAGTCGTCCCACGTGAACCCTTAAACCTTTCTCGGAAATGGGTTACTAACGAGAACCTTCTGAAGTCCCTCCAATTCCTACATAAGAATGCCGATATTTCATATATTATGCGGTAGATAGTTATACAATATACAAATACCTCGGTCAGTGGGTTAGTTTACCATGAAGCTTGTGATCAATCTGTTTCGGTGTGTGTGTTGTATGTGAATATATATAATTTACTCACAATGAAAAGAGGGTAAAAGTCAGAACATCGCTTATCTATACATCGGAGTAGGTTTTTGTAATTTTATTACGATATGGAATATATGTAGATGGTAGAATCAACTCATTCATGTTGTAGGTACCTTTTGTTATAAATGTGGAAGCCAACGATGAATTACATCGCAACAAATCGATTTTTCCTTCATTTGAATACGAATTTGTATTTACGCACGCCTCTGCAGGTTGGTGGTATCAGTTTTTTGCATATTTCGGTATATATTATTTTAATTTGATCAAAAGCTATTATTTGTTAAGCCACAATGTTAGTTTCTGTTTTTGATATAAAAGGCTTCCATAAGGAAAATTAGTTGTGACAGGTTGTGGAACTCTTATTAAACTCATTTTAGCTAATCACGTGCCATTACATTTGACCACTGACCTGTTACTTTTTAGAAACTAGGGGTTAATAAGGTATGTAAACAATTAATAACCTATCTAGATACAGGGTGGCAAAATAAAGTGATATCTAATGATATTACATAAGCGCTTTGAATTGAAGATTGTGGGTACCAGGTAACAGTTTCAAATAGCTTTTCACTGAATTTTCATATTTCAGCTTTGTGCGACATTTAAATATTGGATAAATTCTAAAAAACCTGTCAAAATTAGTTTCATATAATAATAATTAATGAGTAGATCACACCGCACACAAACCCCAGTGGTTTAAGTGGTGTTCTGATGTACCTTACCAAGTTAAAATTATTGTGTAATTAAATAAATAAATAAAATAAATAAATATATCGCTGAAGTATGATAAATCGGCTCTATCGACCACCTGAGCCAGAAACGATATATTTAAAGCAATGATTTACTATAATAAACATATCCTTAGAGCTCCGTGGTCCAATAGGTTTCACGCTTGCTTCTATCACAGGAGATGTGGGTTCGAATCCCGGTGCTGACCGGTCAGTAAGATAAATATTTTTTCTTAAAAACATTCTATGAATACATGTATCGTACGATGGTATGGAATACTCAGTATTTGAGTCCAATTGGCATTTGAACGGTTTTTCGATATTTTTCGATAAGTCTATTTTTACAGTTACTGAAGTTTTTCCAATAACGAGATTTTCCGCGAACTCTTGCAGAAAAGCTCGTTTCGAACCAGAAACAACGACGTCACACACATATACATATTAACATCCAAGACCAGGTACAATATTTTCCACTGGACGTTGACGTGTAATAATATCTATCGCATGCGGTTATCGTTATCGTGTCGACATCGTGGCGGTAGGTGAAATAATCATACTTATCTGCGCCGTATCATGACGTCCATTGTTAAACAATATTAATTTAATACTGTTACGCGAAATGGAGTATTGAATATCTGGCTAAAAGTAGGCACAACAGTGCCTCTGCCACCCCGTATGGGAAAAGGTGTGACGCTATTATATGTTGTTTATTAACTTATAGCACCGTTGTGAGCCTAATAATATAACTTAGCATAAACATTGTTTGATGATTTACATGAAGGGTGAACATTTTACATGAAGGGTAACCTTCCGCTGACCCTCAAGCGCAAGCTCATCGACATGTGCATCCTGCCTATCCTAACCTACGGCGCTCAGTCATGGTCTTTGACCGATTTTCGGAAGTCAAAACTCAAGGTTTGCCAGCGAGCAATGGAGCGCAGCATCCTAAGTGTTCGTAGGACGGACCGCATAAGGAACACCACACTGCGCTCCATACTGGCATCGCTGATGTGGGTGCACAGACCGCTAAGCTAAAGAGGAACTGGGCCGGCCACGTTAGTCGCATGCACCCAGACAGATGGGCGAAAATCGCCACTGACTGGGTGCCACAGGACGGATACCGGTGTAGGGGCAGGCCTAAACGGAGATGGCGGGACGACCTCGACAAGTTATAGCCGGGGTGGCCGGAGGTGGCACAGACCAGGGAAGTGTGGACGAAAGAGGGGGGAGGCCTTTGCCCAGCAGTGGGACACCTTAACGGCTAAATAAAAAAATAAAAAAAAACATTGTTTTATTATATATTTTTATCCTCGTACTATGTGAGGTTTAGTATCAAGGAATCTATAAATAGACAGCTGAATCATAAAAACACCAAAATTAAATTAATAACTAAACTATTAGTTATTCTGTGCTAATCAATCAGTTTGAAATCAAACAGCTCCTGTCTTGTTACCAAAGGTTCTATTTTCAAACTTAACTTATTACGCCCTAGATCCGTTTAATATTATCTATAAAATGATTCCCCTATCTACCTTCAGGTATCAAAATTTATAGGAAAGGAAGTAAATCAGAAAACTTCATAATTAACGTAACAGCTCCAGCAAAAGACGGCTCGAGGGACCTCTAACGCTGAGTAAAAAAACAATCGATCCTGTACTCTAGTTTGATTATACCCGAGAAACGTTATTTGTCAACGGCTAAATGGATTTCTCCTCGCAGTATTATACCCATGAGAGAATTTCAACTTCAACTGATAATAAAATCTGCTGCGGTTGAATAAATCCAGAAGGACACTAGAACACTGTTCCCACTTCCATTTAATAAAGGTGCCTACTTTATCTTGGAAACAAAGTTTGCAGCAGCTGTATGTCACTAATAACTGTAATAAAATAACCAACCTACAAAGTTGGCACAGCAGTCGGCGAGGATTGTGATAAAGGAATTTAATTACCCAACTTCATCAAAACTCAATTTAGTTAGAAGCTGCACATTTTTCTCAATTTATATCAGAAGAGTTCCAGAGTTTCGTAGACATAACCCCCGCTACGCGACTACGAGGATGGAATTTGCTACGAAAGTGCTACGAGCTACGTGTCGTAGCTCACAATGCGAGGTTGTTGACGTGTCTTGTGTTTATTCAAGTCTTTAGCTGTTCTTACTTCTCTTGTAACTTTTCATCTCATAAGTAGCTTAACGAAACGTAGATCGACTATATTTTATAACACGAGCGTTATAAGCATGATTATTTTATTTTAGTTTTAAAAGTTGATAGAAAACATCGTGAAGTAAGCCTCAATCTCCAAAGAGGCGGTGATGCGCTATCACGCTAAATATAGTAATGATTGGCTGTTGTGCCTTGTGCCACCCCGTATGAGAAAAGGCGTGTATGTGATATTAATTTAGTTTCGACCCGTTTTTTGCCTAAAATAAATCGCAAACCTAAAGAAACACTATAGTCATAGGTAGTCTAGAGCGAGCTGTGGCCTCTTTTTGTCGGACGGCAGCATTAGACCGCAGGTGTCATTTTGGTGACAACTCGCTCAAACCAAATAAACTTACTGCAACAAACTTACCCAGGAAGTCGTCCTGGCTGCCCTGCCTGGCGCTCTGGCAGACCTGCTTGAAGAAGCGGCCCAGCCCCCGCACCCCCCGCACCTCGTTTAGCCGGGAGACGGCGTCCAGCACCGACGACTCGTCGTCGTGGTCCCAGATGTCTAGGTGCAGCACGTCCGATGAGATGTCATCGATGTCGCTGGGCAATGCAAACATACTCGTTGTATCGCATGACGATGTCTCGAAAACCACTGACTGAGGTTAGGTTAGGTTCGGCTTATTTGATGCAACTGAGGCAGTAGGGTCTATTCTGTGGAGTGGATTTGACTGAAATTGGAAAAATACTTATTTAATGAAGAATAACACAGCGACTATGCATCGTTTATCTTGATAATAACATAGGAAAAATACTAGAGAGAAGATTGTCCCACGTCATTTTAGCTCTACCTGAGACGTCACGACGAGTACGTCCCCTCACCCGTCCGACAACCTCCATTTATCATCCTCACATCATTCGAGATAATTTTGCCAAGCACGCTTCGTGATACACGTTTGTTAAATGAGCATCCCTTCAGTATGTTAAAAAATTTAGAGTCAAGAAAAAGGACAAAGGGAAAGTTGAAAATCTGATCGGGAAGTACCTACTCGGAATAAATTCGGACGTGTTTCATTACTCCGCGTGATTGGACTCGCACCGCTCTGCGATTGAAAGGGACGGGGATATAATTACGATGGTGAGTAGGTACGAGTAGGTACCATCGAGTGACGTGATCAGTCGGAAATTCGAATAAGGGAGCTAGCAGCCGGCACCCGCGCCGCGCCCGAATCTAGGTAATTTGGATTCAAAGAAAATTTTGGTTATATTTGGTTAGACTTTCAAAGAACAACAGAACTTTCAAAGCTTTCAGATATATTTTTTTTATAATTTTTGATCAGCTAGTGACTATGTTTGCTTTATTTTGAATGATATAGGTAAATGTTTAACATTGAGCATAGCGATAAGACTAGGTTATCTATCTCCATATTTTTATCAAACTTTGCCAATGTCAGAGGTAAACCCACGACAAAACTTGTTAAATTTCTATTACCAACAAACGTTTTGTGATTTTATCTAGGTACCTACCTACCTAATTTACTATTAAAAAGGCAAATTCATAGGATCTTTATGGGACAACTGTGTTGTGTAATTCTATGCCCGATAATGAAAAGAGAAACAGCTGCAATCATTGTTCAGATATAAATTACCTACAGCTGTTACTTCGTTCATTTTATTTTGTGTAAAAGAAAAGTTATATTTGAAGGAAAATTATATCATTATTGATCTGAGAGAACGTAAAATCGCACAAGAAGGGCAATCGTGTTGTACCATCGTACAACACAACTTAAGCACTCAAAATAATGAAACAAAAACAAAAAGAAAATTAAAAACACGTTTTTTGTATGGGGACCCCCTTTAATTTGTAATATCTATCGTATTTAAGTATTTGTTGTTGTTGCGGCAACAGATATACACATTCTGTGAAAATTCCAACTATTACGGTTCGTATACTCTAGGACCCGCTGACGAACAGACAGACAGACGGACAGCGTGGGCTTATATAGTAATAGGGTCCCGTTTGGCACCCTTCGGGTACGGTGCCCTAAAAATATAATTTCCTTTCATGACTGATTGATAATCAGTACTTTTCCTTATTCATTCGGCCCATATTGTGACTTGGTAGCCGTATACGAATAAATACAAGATATATGAATAGCCACTCACAGACCTACCGCTCGAAATTCCGGTCGCATTATAATTGGCAAAGTAGAAGTTAACAAACGTACTATCCAGACAAATGGCAATAGCGAGACTAACAAGACACGTCTAAATATAACTCTAGCGAAATGGACATCGTCGCTTTTGATATTCAGGTCGAGTTATGATAGGCAGCGACCATCGCAACTAGTCCCACTAGAGGAGGGAGAGGGTTAATCTCACAGGACTCAGTATATATACTATAGTTAGTACTAATACAGGGAACATCCGCAATCATCAATATTCATGAAATTCTGTTTAAACTTCAGCATGGACCTCTTCGAAGTTCGCTCAATTTCACTTTATTACTCGTAGGCCAGAAAATGCACGAGGAATTTTTGGCATAAATCAAAATCTTTACAGATTTATCTTTGCGTCTGGGCGTTATTTACATTATTATGTAAAAGACACAAACTTGCGCCGCAACACGGAACGGGCAACCTTTGTAAGCTTCTGGTAACCCTGGTAACTAATGAACAGACGTTATGTCTATAATACCTGTGCCTTAATCCTTACGACCGCTGAACACTCTCGCGCGAGTCAACTAAGGATTGCGTTTTCTAGAAAACCAATATCAAAGATATGAGTCTGTACATCCGCCTGTGGGTGTTTGTATATGGCGGCCAATCCAACTTGCCCTCTACAATCAACGTGGGTTTGTGGCCTAGAAAAGAGCAGCGATGAACCGAAAACCGCACCATCTAACGTCCAACGCACTCCAACCACGTACCGTCACACTTCTATAGCCGGATAATAAATTGATACGATACGCAACAAGATTATATTTGTATCTCTTGGTTAAATTTTTCCCTTTGAAACGTTGCTTAGGATATTGTGATTGATGAATAGAGTCGACTGTATCGGCTATAAGCTCCGGCTCAGCTAAATCACAGTTTGGCACGCCGAATACGGCTGACCGCATTACTTTTTGTCAATATCGCCTTTTTACATGGTTTGAATTATAATTAGTATGTACTAAACTAATTGTAATTTTAGAAATATTAAAACAGAAATATTTAGATCCCTGAGTTTTGAAGAAATCAGCAAAAGTCTAAAAGCCGTCGCTGTTCACCTACCGGAGGATTTTCAAGATTAGCTGGATTTATTGGGTCACGAATGAGCAAGTTCAGAAACGAGGTGGAAAATCCCGAGAACTCATGACCACCATCAAGAGAAGAAAAGTTGCATATCTGTGGCATAAGGCTCCATCACGATCCAATCAAGTGCTTCAAGCGGTCATTATGGGAAAGGTTGAAGGGAATCGTGGCTGTCGAATATACGAAAATGGACGCTAGCATTCCGCTTGCCGAAAGATCCAGAGGAATATTCAGAGCCAACTACCAACCTCTAGAATTAGATAGAAGATGGATGAAACTTGCAAATACTCACAATTTAAAAGTCTCGTTCCACCTCGGCGACAGTGTATGCGGGCGCACGCTAGTCGCCCGTATGTACCTCGCCGGCAGTCGTCCGAGGCTGTCTCTCTGCTGGCGCCCGTCGCGCCTCTTGAAGCTGAGCCGGAAGCCTGAGTGCTTGCGACCCTCGTCCTCAGACGTGCGCGGTGACGCCGGAAGCGACGCCGGCTGGATGCCCAACATGCAGTAGGGGTCGCTGAACCCTGGGACAGATAGAACATTTTAGATAGGTGCCTGAATCAGTGTAGCTTCGTGGTGTCTAAATACATCGCGAGACGTCATCGTGGGATAGATGTAGCATAATGACGAGCTTAAAGTGGTGAGCCCCCTTAGCTGGCTTAGCTAGCTTAGCTTATCTGTATGAATAAATAATAATAATAATTGTTTATATTATAAAATCTTGTTTAACAAGTTAAACAAGGGATGTATCGCTATTCCGCTACTCTAAAAAATGGCGAACCCTGTGTTTTAGGATAAATTGCTGCTACTTCCCATAGAGATGTAAAAATCATGTCCTTGTGTATTTCCTGAACTCTGCAATACTGTGTTTCTAGTAGGTTGGCAATTATATTCCCATAATATTAGTCCCTTAACCCAGGAGTGGGACGAGACCAGATGCCGGCAATCCTTACAGGCGATATGGGTTCGCTATGAGATGCCCTTGGGGGGCAGGGCAGGGTCACGTAGGCATATTGAATGACGGGCAAAACGTGAGAACTATACATACGCGTCTCGCAAAAAACTAGGCGTGATCGTTGTTGGTGTTAATGCGATAATAACTTCTCACAATTGATTGCTATAAAAAGTATACTTTAAAAATATAAACCCCCCGACGACGAGTAAATGTTTCCGATCAATTCTATTCTACTATCATAAAAACAACCATTTGAGAACCAGGCAGATATACCTACATACAGTCAGACAGACGTGATTTATATAACACTGCATCACGTTATTTCCCAAAAAGGTTGTTATGTAACGCTTATATCTGAATCCGAAACCTAACAAACACGTAGTATGTATGCATGCCCTGACATGCGCACAGCCTCCAGTGCTAACAATGCAAACTTAATTCAACACGACTTTAGACATTACTAAAACTGTGAAAACAAAGTTTTGTGTGAGCTCTACACAACAATAATATTGTTACATTTAAAACATCTATTTTGGAGCTCGCGCAGGTATTTCGAAGTAATCGGAGCATTTACCATCTGGCTTTCATAATTGGAATGTTAGACCGTTACAGGCAAGCACACCAAACGATATAAATTGAATTTGTAATTTGACGCAAGCGCTCATTAACAAAGGACCGTTTAAAACAAAGGGAAAATGTAAAGCTGACTGTACATGAGGTTGAGGAGGTTTGGTTTAAAACTACATTTTCCCCGCCCGCCCGCCCGCCCGGGCGTGTGTCGAACATCGGATCTTCGGACAGCGCCCACCCCCACCCTATTTCAACTCGTAGCCAACATGTTGTAATTCAATACTGCCTTCCGCTCGTGATAAACTTGGTTACAGACAGCTAGTTACAGTACAGGGCCTTTGTTTTGGCACGTCGGGTCTCGTCCCGCTCCCTCTCTTTCTTTATTTCTTTCTTTCTTTCTTTCTCTCTCGCTAAGTCAAACGCCGAGTATCGTGGCACTGTCCCGTCCCAACGTGCCAAAACAAAGGCCTCGTATTGTACAACAATGTCAAAATCCAACTGCAAATAGTCTCCTCCATGGCTTTCAAATATAATACAAAGAACGCTTGAATAGCGATCTCAATAACAGGAGTTGGAGATAATTTCATTTCATTTTATTGCGATAAATTTCAGTATAATGTACAGATCTTATGTAATATAATATAATGTCCCATTGTAATTTTACCGGTGGCGGCATGGCAATGTTTTAACGTTTAACGTTATTTTTACGTTTTAATGTCCGTTTATCTGAAGAATTTGACATTTCTCAGGTACATAAAGTATCTGACTGTTGGAAGATTGCCCCTTATTTGATTATATATGATCTAGATATATAGTGAAAAGGCACACATCATTTTCTCATATTAATTTGTATAGTTGAGAAAAACACATGTATTCAATAAGTTATGTGGGCCGCATAGAATAAGAAATAAGGAAGGAAGGACGTAAGATTTTTAGTTCTTTGTGACACTTCAAGCGAATAACTTGATCGCTGCTAGCTGCCAGGGGGTTATGTATTATTCAATGTGTCACGTTTTATATCAATTTCAGGGTAGAACTGCGACTATAAATAAACTGAAATAAAATAAAAGAACACGATGCGTGATATTTTTACTCGTAATCCACCTCAACATACTAACTAGTAAGCAAGTGAGTGCACTTTTAAACATATCTACCGCTAACGGATCATCAATCAAACATATACTTTGGAGGATAATGTCTGACTGAATCGAAACATTAGGACTAATTATGCATGGAAGTAGGTCAGAAGCACCAGAAAAAGCAGAAAGCGTGGCGTAGGCAAATAATAGAAATCTGTTTTAGGCAGCTTTGTCGGAACATCGAAATATGGCTGAAATGTACGAAATCCATACGCCAGCTGAAAGCCTGTACTTAGAAATCAAACTGGCAACAATCTACGTTCGAAATAACTTTCTGATGCATTTGCCACCCTATATTAAAATTGGCTAAATAGGTCAATCAACTTTTATTTGTTCAACGACTTTTAATATTATTATTTTTAAATTATAGATTAGACCGCTGAACTTTTAAAGATGAGTAGTACAGTATAAATGAATTTAGCTTAACAAACAATTGTTACTATTTCTTGTTTTAATGAAAAATTTTGTTGCGAAAATGACAAAAGTTGTCCAGGGGACAAACATAAACAGAAATATACCTTAAAATAGCAGTCATTTCATTCATATACGTATCAAATATTACACCGCACTATGAAGTTGACTCAAACTTTAGGTTTGTTTTAATATTCATTTATTAATACACTATTTTTTAAAACAATTAAAATTTACATACATATTCTCTCAAACAACTATCTTAGCACGGACATTTATTTTAATACATTCAAACTTTGCCCCAAAATTGGGATAAAATTATTGTCCCAAAAAATAAAAGTTGAATTGATTGATGATGACTCCACTTTTCGCCCCTGTTCCACAAAAGGCACATTAGCTCTACCTATTCCGATTACTGATCATGATATACATAGATAACATCATCAGTAATCGGTATCATTATTACATTTAATTATACATTTATCAGACATATCTGCACAGCTGCATACACTCTTTAAAAACTTATTGACCAGCAGCAGATAAATATTGAAGGACTGATACTCAAAGGCCTTTCTAACCTCTAGAAACAATTCATATTATTTTCAAGGTTAAAACAACTATTTGGGTGGTTTGATACAATTGCCTACGTGACATGCTTTCAGCCGTTTATTGGAATTGATGACGCCTAAGTGAGATTGGAAACATATCCGATTTTCATGCACAAGTTTACAAGTAGGTATATTCGTAGTCGTGCCCGTAGCTAGAAATTAGGTACATTCGATAAATCAACTGTTGAAAACTAAGGTACACTGACACTCAAAAGCCATGGTAGCACAGTGGTCTTCTACTCTTATTAAAAACACATAGCAATAGCGTATCTATTGCTCCCAAGGGCCCAAAAAGCGTATTTGGCTTGTCGGGGGCACCTTTTTATTATTGGAGACACTGCCAAATACGGCATTTCGCGCCTTGGGAGCAATTGATTTACACTTGCTATTAGAGTCGAGGCCCAATTTATTAGGCTACCAGTAGATGCTGATTTTACACGTTGTTCAGTCAGATCTTTCAAGAGTCCTAGTCCTCCTCTTAGTTCTAGATGAGGTGGCAGAATCACTCTCACCATTAGCGTCCTTTGCCTCTAGCCCGTCTGCCTCCAGAACCACACAGCCCAGCACCACAGTGGGCGGGCGCTCGCTGTCCGCAGCTCGGAGAGCACGCGCGTGTTGCTCGGGAGTCACGTGGAACGCTCGGCGAGCGTGCTCGATGACCTCCTCCTTGTACGAGCCGTACTGGCCGCCGGGGGCCGGCGCGCCGACCGCGTTCTCGATGCAGTATAGCACCTGTTAGAAATTAAAATAGTTTAAGCTCAGACTGCACTAGAGACAGCGGAGCGGAACGACCCGAAAGCGCACGACAAAATATTATTTAAAGACAAAGTAATGGAGCAAACCCCACTATGCGATAGCGGAGAGACGCGACACGACACTGCGCGACAAAGTTGGGCAACTATAGGAAAAACTATCGCAGAGTTTCGCTACTTCACGCCCCTGCCCTTCTCTCCTCTCTCTCTTTCTTTGCCGCAGTCGCTCTAGTGAGCTATACCGAGCGACACCGAAATTAAAATTATGGAGTTTTTCAGCAGACAGTTTTATTACTCTGAGATTAAAATAGAAAAAAAAAACAACCTTTATCAGAACACCCTTTTTAACGTCGGTTAAAATTGCAAATGGCAAATTAGAAGAAAACAAGTCATCATAGAAATATTTTAAAGTAGACTTTTATCTGTAAAGTCGTCGGGCTAGCCCAAAGAAAAAAATACACAAGAAAATAGATGTAAAGCGTTTTATAACGAGGAATAAAAAAACCAGTGAAAATCTCCAACAACTTCCTTAAAAGCTTTTTATAGGCTTTATACATTATAGCGCCAAGTTCAAGCACTGAAGTTTTTATCGCACAATTTTTCAGTGTCGGGTCGGATGTTGAGGAAATACGGGTATCAAAACTGACACGCGTGTAATTTCCTGAAAAGCGGAGTCGACACGAATACTTTTATATTTACAACAGAAATAAAAAGTAAATCAAGAATAAGCGGCCTTCACGGAATTTTCTGATTAAGGAAAAACCCGAGCTTCTACTTCACTCTAAATATCGGCTTTACAGCGAATACATTATAAGATTACCAGTATTCACAAATAGGACAGAAAGCTGTTAATAGTACATTATGAAACAAATTCACGAGTTTCATACGACGTTTTTCAACACACTTGTGATAAAAATCTATGAAAAGTATGAAGAGTTTTATTTGTTGGAAACCGTGTTATCTATGTTACAAACTGGATGAAAATGTCGCGCCCTTTTTTTTCGCTCGTTGACTCTGACTGACTAAACAATCAGCCAAATATTTTTTACTATAATATAAACGAAATACATCTCTGTTTTCTTAGTTTGCTTGTAATTTGATGAAAATAAATTTAGTCATCTTATTTTCACAATAACATGTATTAATTATATTAATTGAAATCAATTAAAGTAATTTTTTCCAGCATAAAAACTCTTTGCTGTTATTACTTGTCCAAAAACTATATCGATTACCACACTTGTGCGGTAATATTATCAATTACTAAAACAAACGTCATAAGGGTCACTTTACAAGCAGGTGTGTTGAAAAATCGTAATATAAGACGGCTAGTGCGATAACTCATACCTGCCATTTTTATAGCTGGCACTAAACTTGGCTCGTAAAACTTCCCTAGTAATTATTACGAATATTACAGACGAACCAGAAATATGGTCATTCATTATTTATTTCATTCCATATGTTACTGTAAAAGCCCGAACTACGGTAAATATTAGGATTTACCAGTAAATCTTAACTATATTAAATATGCATATACCTACATAAATATAAATATTATATACATACATAAATGCCAGCATGTTGGGCACCCTGCCACTCGACGGCGGCGGTGACCTTAAGGATATTTTTTATTTCATTTAATTGTTTTTATTAGTAAGTTAATTGTTTATACATGTTTATCAATAAATTATGTTGAAATTAAATTTAAAAAAATAAATATATAGATGTAAAAAATGGTACCTAATACGGAAGAAACAGAAAATGCTCTTTTAATCATTTTTTTTAAAGTAAAAATGGATGGACTATCCCTAATAGCGCAGGGAAGTGCGTTCCACAGTCGGATTGCCCTTAACCTAAACGAGTGTTTGTTAGCAGCAGTATTATGCCGAGGAATTGAGAGGAGAGACACCGTGTGAGATCTTCGGTTGCTATCCCTAGGCAAAAGAAACTCGAAACGATCTCGAAGATATATTATGAGCGGTAGCGGGGATTTCGCAGAATATTAAACAAAAAGGACAGAATGTGCAGAATGTGCAAGGACAGAATTAGAGTTTTTTTTTCATTATTTTCCATTCCCTCACCGCTCACATCGTACTTGAAGTTTATCGGATGAACAGATGGAATTATTATAAAAATAAATAACCCGGCTGCCTTTTCTTTCAACAACAAACTTATGAATGTACCTGGTTATGTACATGGAGTATGTGAAAGTAGCCGCACCAATAACTTTGTAAACTACATTTTGCTATCTAAAATACAACCTATTAATTTTTCACTAAAATTATAAAATCTGTGTCACTTTCACGGTCTTCACAAATCCAACGACACCTCATTTGTTAATATCCGTCGAGCCTATTTTTTTTTACATTTTAAAACCCTATATCTCCGCCATTTTGAAAAAAAACCAATAACTGAATCGACAAAAAATATATTTCAATATCCAACCTGCTCACAAAGTTTCACGAGAACCGGTTGAGAAATGCGACCTGTAGAGGAGAACACACAGAGAGACAGACACATAGACATACGAATGCATTTTTGCTCAATCCGAATCGGAAACGCTTCGCTCGCTCGGTCAATTAATAAACTTGCAGGGAACGATAAAATAAAAAATATTTTTGTTTGAGTGGAGTGCTTTAAGTGGCCTCTAATGTGTGCGTGTGTTCAGACCGTACGTATACCCACTCTCGATTAAGTTAGCTTTCTTTATTCAGCTTGTGAGTTTATATTACGAGTTACAATGACGCTAGTAACTATAACTATAATACTTACCTAGTTAAGCCAACAAAGTATCACTGTCTAACACACGAGCGGCAGCCTAGCCGTGTGTTTTAACGCAACTCGATTATAATAACATTATAACTTGTAAGTATAGCGAGAAAATAAAAATAAAACAGTCGGAGGTTGGACGGCTGGAGATCGTCTACAAAGATTGAACATTGTCTACAGCGTTCTCTAAAGCATTTTTGAATACTATACTGCATCGCCCGCCACACTGAAGAATGGCGGTCAGCTCTTACCAGCCGTTCTTTGTAGAACTCTTAGAATAATTTGTTTTAGGTAAAAAACAACTATTAGATTATTTTTTATTCATATAGTTTCCAATGGCATTATGGTGTATTCAAACACAAAATTTTTAGCAAAGTGACGGTTTTATAACACATATTTTTTTCTTGATTCAGGAAGTATGTCAAACTGCTGGAATAACTTTTTAAAGGTGGACATTTTGCTGGACAATCGTCTTAAAATCCGATCAGCTCACCTCAGTATAAAGATGCTCGTGCTCCTTATGCGACAGCTGCGCCGACACGCTGGGGAGGCCGAGTGTGTGCGCCGCCGGCGGGGGGCGCTCCGCCCTCGCCTCCACCAGGCGCAGCGCCGCCAGTCGCCGGTTCTCCTGCCGCCACGACAGCGCCGTGAAGCTCTCGAAGTAGGACCCGTCCGTCTCTTGCACCCTGGGAAGGTGGACTTAATGTTATAAAGGCTTAGGTTCCACAGGACATTTTCAACCCCCACCTAAGTTCGTTGTGGATTTTTCTGTGACTAACCCTGAGTTTCACGAAACTTTTTTTTTATTTAAGCAAAGCTTTTTTTTATTTTAACAAATGACTGAAACAACTGACTATCCTACGAGTATGAGATTCTCGCCATTAAATTAGTTAAGTGACAACTTAAATTTCAAAATAGTTTCGTGAAACTCATACCCTGAGTTTCTCGAAACTATTTTGAAATTTCATGCAGGCAGTTCAAGCTGAGTACTCATGGGAATTAATTTGGCTGAATTGTTAGTAATTGAAATTGAAATAAAAAAATCGTTTATTCAACAAGTACTTAGTTTACAGTACATATCTGACACATAAAGTAAAAATCTGTAATTGTTGAAAGGGTCACCAGCACAGCTAATGATAATAATTTGATTATTATATTCCAGTAATATCTATCCTATAGTACCTACTCATTTTCACACTCATACTCGTTCTCGTAGTACTAAAAGTAGTATTTTAATTTGATTTCTTCCTACAGACAACTACTATGAGGAATTTCTCCGTAATGAACATCGTTAGATTGTAGCAGGTTCATTATGGTCTAAGATACGAAGAGAGCCCGACCTTCACCCATCTGTTGGATCTGGTGAAACTCATGAGTGCAATGTTTAATAGTTTTTAAATGTTCAATTAACCATAGCCTTGCCAGGATTTGGGATTTTTTAGAAAACTTGTAGAAACATTCTGGCTTGCATTAATTCCTGATCAAGGAAGGCAAAGATTTCAATTTCAATCAGCACTACGTGCAAGATGTATGGACATGTTAATATTAAAGAGTTGAAGCGAGAGCTCGCCGGGCTTGAACTCCCACTCAACAAAGTTGTTAGTAACGAGTTGCCGCTGTGTGTGTGTGTGTATGGAATCGAGAGGATCCTTGGAACTTGTTAAACTTGCGAGAATTGACGACTAATGAATCATGGTCGGGCATACGCCGCGCCCCACCCGCAATATTCACTTAATAGGTGTAGTAAGTTCAAATCAAATGATATACGTGATATATGACATGCTCTTTTAGGGAAGATTACAAACCGTCACGGTGAGGTGCCAAACAAGAAATGGATTTATTGGACCAAAGGACTGCACACTTGTCAAATTGGCATTGACATTTAGTAAACAAATCAAAGGTGATGAAGATGGTGACTTTTTATCATTTTGGTCAAGGTCGTCATTGATGAATCATCAAACATAAACAAAACAGTCCGACACACGCACATCCTGTAAATAACAATGGCTGATTGATCTGCGGGGCTACCCTCATGGTGGCACGTCACGCACATCAGTCGCGCAAATAAATGTCAAATTTTGAGACTCAATGACATTCATTTCCAATTCCCCAAATGTTTAAATAGTAGTAGTTATATTACAGAGCCTTATATCTGGAAGAGCCCTGACCTCTGAAATACAGGTGATAAACCTAGCTCAGGGGTCAAGGATCCCTATATTATGTAACTACATATGTTTGTGTCAAATAAATAAATGTTTAAATGTTTAAATGTTTTAAATTTCTCCATACTTGCAAGCATGGATTTTGACATTAAATGCGCGTCTGAGGTGAGTGGCGTGCCTTATGGCAGCGCTGCTGCAGGGGACAGTACGAAGTAACTTTTCTTTGACACTACCAACCCTATTACAGTAGGTAATAGTAGGTAGCTAAACAGAATGATTCCTGTGGCAGTACTGGCTGTGATGGACGTGCGAGGGAGTGAGGGGCTGGGGGGAGCCCGTAATAGGGCGCGCTGTCGGAACCTGCTGACACGCTCGCGTCGGCTTGTTTGTTCTGCCGAGCTCTATACAACCGCATACACGTGGCATACACCCTACAACTACCAATTGTTTGAAGGAGAGCATTAACACCGTGAAGGGGAAATTGCTACCTACTGGAAAGCGCTGTTACTCGACTTCGAGCTGCTCTCGCCGCTTTCTGTGTGCGATTCTTTTCGCTTGAGTCTTCCTTTGTGCTGGAACCCGCTCTCACTGCGTCTAATTTGTCGTTTAATAGGTACCTACTACATTAGGAACGATTCTAACACAACGCAAAGTTTCCAACTAAAGCTTTGTATTGTAAAAGCTACAATCAGATAGGTATCCTTGATCTTACAATTTTTTGTGTTTCGAGTTTGTTCTTTAGTAAAATGTATCTAGCACTACAGTTAGATTTGTTAAAGTAAAATCGTATCTATTGCCCTGTAGAAATAAAATAAATAGTTGTATAGGCAAATAAAACGATTTACGCCTGGAAAAATAAAGAAGATTTACTTGGGACATGTGCTTAGACACGAACGGTACCGACTTCTTCAGGTCACCGTAATAGGAAAGGTACAGGGAAAAAAACGCGTGGGCAGAAGGAGGAAGTCGTGGCTCCGCAACATCAGGGAATGGACGGCAGTAGCCAGCGTAAAACAGCTGATGAGCTTGGCGAACAACAGAGAGGAGTAGAAGAGCTGACTGCCAATCTCCAGTAGTAGAGAGGCACCTCAAGAAGAAGAAAAAGAAGAAGATAGGTGCGAGCATCGCATTTCAGCGGTTACGACCTTGATTCAAGAGGAAAAGAACACCCATAGAAACTCACAACAACGATACTTTAATCAAGATTTATTGCATTTGATACGAAGAACCAATCAAGCTGAGAGATAAAATCTGCTTCGTGATGGTCTTAAAAAATATAGGAGCATCCTGGCATTTATTAAGAAATCTCTAAATAACACAGCTGAAAACTAATGCAAACCCGATATTAAATATAAGAACCAAGAACACAAGAAATAAAAGTTGAAAAACAAGAACAAAGAACGACTGCGATGGAATTCCGGAACTCTACCGTTTCTACAGAATCAGAATACTGCTCTTTGACGTACATCTACCAACTTAGTTTGTGAGGTTTCAGCGTGGGCAATGTTTATCATCGACTAGGAAAATTAAATTTTACAAAGTAGGTACTTACGGACAAAATAAAGTTATTTATAACTAACGGGCTCATGCCTGATAAAAATATGCCACTCAGAGAATTTATTTATTTATTCTGTACTGGAAATCGAATTAAATCTTAGACTTATTTATCCATAAATCATTTCGGACATCCCAACAGGTACAAACATGGCATACAACCATATACATAAAAATAAAATAGTGACCTTCTAACTAAGATGAACTAAGTAAAGTTACTTAATTTATTACCATATAATGTTTCACTTTAAGCCCTGCTTCGTTTGAAAGCAGTTTCTGTAAGCTGAGCACACAAGTTGTACTGAAAATTGCAACCGTTAGTTACTGCACGCCACCCAATTAAACCTTTAGCTGGTAATTTATTGCGCAAGAAGTCAGAAATAAGAATGAAAAGTCTAAGACTTAGCTTTCTCAGTGATTTACAGCAGTATTGATCATGCAGCAATTCAGAAAATGTGGTAAAAAGTAACAGCTTGGAAGGGCATATTTAAAGACACCTTTGGAAAAAATAACATACTCGTAAGGTAATATTCCGAGCTTATCGCATAAATGATCTTGTTTACCTTTATTGTAAGCTCCACTTACATGTGTTGGCCTCACACGTTCGGATTGGCTAAATAACTGAAGATAAAAAATTCAAGGCACCGAAATGCATACAAATCAGCTATTTCTTCACAACGTCAGATTTTTACAGATATTTTTTGTCAGATTGATACTGACGAGCGAGCGCCCGAGATTTCCAACTCAGGATTCAGAAACTCATTTCAAACACACACACCGGAATTACTCGAATTGTTTTCCTCCTGCCACAGAAACATATAACAATACCTACTTGCATTAATAATTAAATACATAAGTTACCAGGAAATAGGGTTGTAATAAACCTTTCTTACCCATTTTACAAACTATTAATAGGAAGGAACCTTGTATAATTTAGCCCTTAAAGATAATTATGTACTTTACATACGAATAAAGAAATGTAGCTTATTAATTTCTGGTAAAGCTTCTAAATAAATATCAATCAAATGTAAAATCAAGTCACTATTGGTTACATCAATTCCGAAGTTGGCTAACAGCTTTCAAAACATCAACATGTAAGCTATATATGATAAGGATTGATCGAAAAGATAGAAAATAAAGTTACTAGATATAATATAATACCTAGTAGTGCTACATATAATCTTCGTCACAAGTAGGATTTTCCGGGAATATGAATATTGATATACGGAAAGTGTATGGTCTGGGCGTAAGCTGAGACACAGGCGAGACGCAGGCCACGTAGAAAAGATTTTGCAAGGTATGACGGGCGATATCTTTTGTTTGACGCGCGCCTTGCAAAGCTCTAAGCTTCTCAGAGGGTTTCTAGTCTAGGAGGTACAATATCTAAAAATAGGCGTTCTGTGTAGAGATCATATCATAAAGATTTTCTAGACCCTTCGTATAAAATTTACCAGACCCTTAAACTAAACTTCGCGCCGCAGGTCCCTTATTAAAGAATGGAAAGTAAAGTAAAAGAACTACGCAAATAATTGTATGGTCACTGTACCAATATTATAATATATGACGTCTCATAAAAATACTAATGACCACCTGTAAACCAATATACAATTCGTTGCTGCTTTGAAAAAAAAAACACCTATACAAAAGACATCAACGAGCGCGCGAACGTTTTGATTTGACTTTCATGTGTAACTTATGCATGAAAAGCCCTTTTATATGATAGCTCCATAACTAAGGCGGATAGCGTTATATCAAAAGATTTTTTGATAATCGAGATATATTAAATGAGATGGGTACGCTTGAAATCTATTGGTGGGTCGATATACGATCGTTTGCGTCCTATGTTTAATAGTTGTTGACACACCTAAACATACAATGAAATGTCTATGTCAAAACTCAAACCTAAAGGTATAAAGAAAAAGTTTGCTCGGCTGTGGCCTGTGGCTTCGCTCTCTCTAATAGTTTGCTCGGCTGTGGCCTGTGGCTTCGCTCTCTCTAATAAAGTTTGCTCGGCTTTGGCCTGTGGCTTCGCTCTCTCTAATAAAGTTTGCTCGACTGTGGCCTGTGGCTTCGCTCTCTCTAATAAAGTTTGCTCGGCTGTGGCCTGTGGCTTCGCTCTCTCTAATAAAGTTTGCTCGGCTGTGGCCTGTGGCTTCGCTCTCTCTAATAAAGTTTGCTCGGCTGTGGCCTGTGGCTTCGCTCTCTCTAATAAAGTTTGCTCAGCTGTGGTCTGTGGCTTCGCCCTCTCTAATAAAGTTTGCTCGGCTGTGGCCTGTGGCTTCGCTCTCTCTAATAAAGACTGTTGTATTATTCACGAATGGTATTGCACAAATTATATACGAATACACATTATACTGACAACACCGTATCTTTAAGTAATAAACTAACTTATTTTTACGACAAACCAAACCGACCACACTTCCCTTTTATTTACTAAGTTAAATCTATTGTAACTAATGGCACACGCCTTTCGTATCATTAGATGTCCTTCAGATAAAAGTGACACTTGCCTGACAAATGATACATAGAAATAGAAAAATGTCTGCTCGTCCGTGCTAACTTAGTATTCATGTATTCCCAAATTAGAATTTCTGTTAGTTGATGGATTTCTATTTGAAATTGGCAATCAATTCTTAATTAAAGCTAAGCTTCAGCTTAATCTGCGCTGAAATTATACTATAAAATTATGTAGAGTAGCCGGATCACTCTTCTACATTTTTTTTAAACAAGCGGCTCGTTTTCGTAACAGTCTGGCTAATTCTGAAGGGCACACTCACTAAAATTATTTGATAATGCCTCGATTTGGGAGGCGATACGAACTATACTAACTATTAAAACGGTGTATTTGAAAATGGAATCTGTGGCCACCGCGCAAGAGCTGTCGGATTTGAAGGTTGTCAGTTTAGTGCCTTTAGTTTCTCTAGTTTAGTGGTTTTGACACCTCCCAAATAGCCCCCAATATTAGCTCCGGCAGCTCTCACTTTTGAGTTATTTTAATGTACTTACTGATAAAAAAAACAAAAGTGCGAGACAAAAAACAAGAGTAGAGCGTCGGAGCTAATACTGTATAGTAATTTTAGTGAGTGTGCCCTTCAGAATTAGCCGGAATGTCAAACTTTATTGCAGTTGTTTGTTTTATTGATACACATAACAGAAAACGTAGAGGCTCCATTAGCGCGGTGAGGTCAGTCTGCCCTCGTGATGGATGCCGTCTGACAGGTCACTTCCAGCTGCCCCCCCCCTGGCACACGGCCGCCCGTCAGCCATGCTGACATTTATTAATTAACCACCTACCTTGTTGATACTCCCGAGTGGATTAACTCTATACCTATATAGGTTGCTAGTAGAGGTAGATGGCAAAAACTGGCTGATGTGGATGTAAATAAACACCTGCGGAAGTACATTAGTTGTTTCAAAAAGCACCCCAGAGACGAACCGATGGCACTCTTTGGGCATTTTAAGGGCCTACGGAATTTTTTAGATGTCTTCGTATTCAGGTCATCCGTTCTTCGAGTTCTGGTGAAAAAAACGACACATGGGGAAACCAACCGAGAACGAATAAGTGTACCTACATTTGTACACACAAGTATGTAGTACAATAATATGTCGATTGTATGTGTATACAGGATGTCTGTGAAACCTATATTATAAGGGGTTGTTAGGGACACAATTCTGAGCAATTTTCACTAAGAAACCGATTTGATCAGAGCAACTTTATTTTTCACTTCCCAGTGCATTTTGGTCAGATGATTTGTACGGGGAAGTGAAAAATTTGCTTTAAAGAATTTGCTCTGATCAAATCGGGTTCATAGTGAAAGTTGCTCAGAATTAAGTCCCTAACCACCCCTTATGATGGTTTCACAGTCACGCTGTATAAATCCAGAACAAAGCTCAGTGTTAAGCTTGCATCAAATGCAGCGACAATAATTCCAGGATTAAAGTGAGATTGCGCTTAATGCCAGTCCTTTCAGGAAAGTAAATTAATAACTCTATGTTCCACGCCCGTTTGTAACGGGTTTTATTTTTTCACAAAAATACACGAGGCATTATTATATCTACTTACAACACGAAATGTTTATATTTAATCAACCGCACCCCACTTTATGGGGAGGCAGCAATGCAAAAGCAAACGCGTATCTCTTATGTACTTTTCTCATTCAACATATTCTCGTTGTGCTTTATATCTGATCCAAACAATATAGGGTTCAGAGAGTGAGACACATGAAGTAATATAATAACCATACCTGTACAAGGTATCTGTAATTATAGCAATGTGTAAGCTGTGGTATAGGTATAAGTCACAGGGGTATGATATCCGAGCCTTCAATATACGGAAATCGAGACCTATATTGCTGTCAAAACCATACAAAGTCACTGTAGATATCGTATATCGAATGCGCGAGAATCATACCGCAGATCATAGTGGTGTAAGTATAGTGACAAGATAAAACGCAACCCTGGATCCTGGATTTTACCAACAAATTATGCAAAAATAATTATCCCGGTGTTAATTTGTATGACAATGACAGTTCAAAATGAGGTCATTCTATGAAAAAGTAGAAGATACTTTTAGTAAAATTTGCTCTTAGAATCTAATATAATCTAAGATTATAACTAAATTCTTGCAAACAAACAGAGTTATAGTATCGATATGTCTAGATTTATTGTTTATTTTGATTTGTATTCGGTTCCTGGCACTATAACTAGGTCATGAGGGCGACCTGTTGCGTCCTCGTGCCCTTCGGCCTTCACCCCCGCCCGCCCTAGCCGACCTACCCGCCCAGCACTCAGCGCACTTTCTGTCACTTACCCCCGATAAGCTTCGATCATCTAATTACGAAGTTTGTCTGTCAACTTAAACAGGCAAGAACTTCCTGATAAGTATGTCCTAAGTAGGTGGGTGGGTATTATTGATCGTCGTTTAAGCAGGGAGGTTTGTTCAGCGAGTACACAGTTGAAATAATATGGAAAGTAAAACGTTTCTACAGATAATATGTCTTATCACTCTGGTAGGAGTATTACAAAACATGGTTGCGAAAGCACGTTTCATAGTCATTAACATGATCAATATCCAAACATGATCAATATCCAAATTCCAATACCATCCAGGTTTTGACTACCGACCGCTCCGGGGCATTTGTCATGCAGAGGATTTCCTTGGCTGTGCAGCGTGGTATCGCTGACACCAGTGTCTTGGGGACCTTTGGCAGGGAGATGTCGTGGGGCGGATCGTTTAGTACTCGTAGTTTAGTTTTTACTTCATCATCATCATATCATCCCACATTGACCCACCGCTGGGTATAGGCCTCCACTTTACCACGCCATCCACTCCGTTCCTGTGCGTTTTTACTTGGTTTAGTTATTTTTGCATTGTTATTAACTTTAATTTTTAAACCACAATGAAGTTAGAAGTTAGGTTAAGTTAAATAATCTGTATTATTGCTATAATAGCAATCTAATAAAGCTATAATAGGTTTATTAGAGTCTCTTCACAAAATAAAAGGCCCAGTGGGCCAAACTAAATTCAACCTTATTACATCAGTGACACGGACGCTGTATAGTCGGGCCTTTTATTTTGTGAAGAGTACAAACTGGAACCCATTGTCCCCCCCCCCCCCCCCCTGGGGACTTAATTTTGACAAATCCCATCTCAGGCTACCACACGCTACTATGGAACCTCTGTACAAAGTTTCATTTTAGTTTGCCTGCCTACCAGCCACACATCGTATTTGTACCTAGTATTGAGCAGTTCTGGTGGCCATATGTGGTCTTCATCAGCAGTTTCGCATCACAATGTTATGCTTACCGTGAGTAAATGCACGATTTATTACTAAAAACACAAAAATCACTATAGGTTTGCCAATAAGAAGAGTTCCCTCGATTTCTCCAGGATCCCATCATCAGATCCTGAACTGGTGGTCCACAGTACCAATGGGAAGGTAAACCCTTTCAAACAAAAAAATAAAATCCAATTCGGTCCATCCGTCTAGCCGCAATCGGGGCACATACATAAAAAAACATCCGGCGAATTGTAAACCTCCTCCTTTGGGAAGTCGGTTAAAAATGCCGTTAAAAATTGTTTTTCTTCCTCTTCCACATTGGAATTTGTGTTTATGAGAAAGGAACAAAACATATTTTAGTTATCAAAAGCTTGATAAGGTTTATGAATAAGAGGGCAAGGATGTTACCAAAACAATCTGAAAGAATCGAAATTGTTTATTCAGTTGAACTAATAGAAGAGTTGTCATCGTCATCACTGCTATCCGGATTAGTAATTAATTTTCAACCATATTGTATATTCTGAAATCTCTTAGATTAAAATTTTAGACATCTTTCGGATTCACAAATGTTTAATTAAAGGGTGTATCGGTTCTTTTGATTAATCGATGTTTTTAAGCAATATCCCTCATTAACAGGCTAAAGACAGAATTCTGTCAGGAGACCTTTTTTCACTGTATACACATTTTAACTTGACCGCCGCCGCCATTTCGAAACTGAAAATGCATTTAGCAACGCATCTAGGCGGCATCGGTTGGTGGCCTGGTCGGCGAACAACATTGTTTCCTGATTCAATAGAGGCTTTACCTTTGAGATGTTTCTCGGGATCGAATCAGAGTTAAATTGAATTTCCTATCTCCGCCTCCTGCAGGCAGGATACTAATATCATAAATTGGTGCATCAAAAGGGTGCTATGTACCTACCCGGTATATCGCGAGAATGTTACAGGCTGATGTTGGGACCAATTAATCATTGATTTCATTGTCAAAACGATCTAAACCTTGGTTTGGTTTTAGTTCGTTTTAAAACTGGAAGCTGACTAACTGGTAGTGCTTTATTAACTTGTCTCATAGGATTGACCCCCAATAAAAGACTCTAACATCTAACTGTTTATTTAAAAATCTTAGTGCATTTGCTTATATAGGACACGCCCTACGTAACTCGATTGACCTATATCAAACGTAATTGATCGATTAATATTCGTAATACAGTTATGTACTCTACTTATATACGAGATTGCGATTTTATTGTGTAGTCATATTGACGACCATGAATTAATTAAAACGACAAATTTTCAAAACAATGCACTCGAAACATATATAGGTACCCAGTTTGGAATAAAATAAAGGAAAACCTGAAAGCAGAAAAATAAACTTAATTTTTCCCAGTATTAGTGGTTAGGTGGTTAGGTGGTAGTAGTCTACTTAAGTATATTAGGTGTGTCAGAAGGTAACTTGCCCGTAACCTCGACCTCTCCGAACGGGTGTGGAGCCCTGCAAACTAGTGCAAACACTTGAAACTTTGCCGAGATGCTCCCAAATGTCACGAAAGGGATCCTATACACAAAGATTGACGTTTAGGAAATGCTTACCCACACAATTTAATATATAGAAGAAGTCCACTTGAAAGTGTACATACACACAAATAATTCAATTATGGAGAAGGACCAGTTGAAGACTAGTCATGAGTTCAGGTGACCCTGAAAAGACTCATAAAATCATTTCTACTGACTGAAAACCGCCAAAACAAAAAATACCGACAAACAATAAACATTCGAGTAGCTAACAATAAAGACATACAAGAAAAAATGAACCGCCTAAACAAAAGAAAAGAAAAACGCCTAAGCTCGACAAATCTCCGATTAACTTTTCCGATCAACCTTAAACACATGAATCAAGCATTCAGGCCCATTCCTGTGCCACTCCCTATCAGCTTATCTCCGACGCGAAAAGAACTGACATGAAATACTGCGCGCCCTTCGCTAGCTCCCGAATATAAGAGCTCCATTCACGAATAACTCACTTTCTTTTTTCGCACGTTTCGAGAAAACTTTCTTGTGGAAAAAGGTTGTTTACAGGACGAAAAGAAAATAGACATAGGCTTTAATCAAATATTCTATTCTCTTAAATGAGGCCCCCGCTGACAAATGGCCTCATCTCGCAACGGGAGTTGGCCACCAGTTTCGCGACTTACCCTTTTTGTTTATTAGTCCCCATTACCAAAGATTCAACCTAATTTGAGTCCCAAACGAAATACAATTCGTGTAGAATAGGGAATTGGTTTAACTGCGGCTGCGCTAATTAGCATTAAATTGTAAAACAATGACAATACCACCAATTTGCGGTACTGTTTCTTGTAAAAACTTTTTACTGCTTATTTAATACTTGCGTGGGTGCATTCCGTGGCTGAAAGGGTGTGGTGGAGGGGGGCAGAGCGGGTTGAGGAGGGGTGGGGGGTGGGGTTAAGATATCCCTTTGCTGCCCTGGAGACGTTGCGGGAACTTGCCGCTGATTTACAATTCCCTTCTCGTGCAAACACGTTAATATCCTTCGAGGAGCTGTGATTCCTCGGTACCATTATTTGGCCCGATGGCTTTTGTTGTCGTGAGAATTCTGTAGATTGCTTTTCTTGCTTAAGTTTTCAAGTGTTTAATTTAGGTCGTTGCTTTGGAGTTGAGAGAGCGACAGTTTGGGGAGATCTGCGTGCAGAAGGCGCTGGGGTGAAGCACATCCGGCCAACATTGAGAATAGGTTACAAGAGTATCATACACTAATGACGTTAGCAGGATGCTAGTTTGTTCTACTACAGTTTTGAACAAAATTCGATGTCGTTCACAGAATCGATGATGTCGTTACTGTAACTGAAACAGCTGCTGTGTGAAAGATAGCCATTAAACAAGCCCTAAGTTCTGATCAACTGATCGGAGCTCGACTTACGCCTTAGAGTACAATTATGAACTCTTACTATCATTTATATTGGAACATGACTACATACAATGAATAAAACAAAATGTACTGAGAAATATGCCAGCGTGGTGGAGTATGGCTTAACTCTCGTATCCGCATAAGGGCCTGTGCCCCTCGGTGGGGAAGTTAATGGGCTACATTTACTTATACTGAGAAATAGAAGAGTATGTAACTCAGAAAATATTTATTGTCAAAGTGGAGAATGGCGGGGGAGAGATAGTGACAGCGGTACGATGATATGATGATGATGATGATATCACTCACCCGGAATTAACGGAGTTGTCGACCTCCGGCCACGACAGCCGGCGCTTACAGAACGCCATCTTGAGCTTCTCGGGCGGCTGCAGCTGGCGCGCCACGCGCAGCGAGCCGCCGCGCCGCACCGGCGCCGTCTGCGCCAGGCAGTCGAGGGTGCGCCGGCGCACGCTCAGCGCGGTCGCGCCCTCGGTAGGCACCACGCGCGGGAAACCTAATGGAGGTTTTTGGTAAAGTTATGGAGTTGAGGTTAATAATTTGCCGTAAACAATGGCTTTTATGGCTAAGCTTAAACAAATCCAAGGTTTAAAGTCCATCTTCTGGTCTTCATCGACGGCGTGTATAGGTACTTTATATATTCCTTAAATATTTAGAGGTTCAACTATTGACTAATTAAAGTATCTGTGGTCAGTGTACAGTTTATGTGAAGGATCATTCATCGACGATGAATTACACATAAACTCATCGATCATATAAAATGAATCATGAATAAAATCGAGCATATAAAACTGTTCAAGCATTACCCAGAGGACTCGTGCAGATATCTCCAGCTATCTACCATCTATTAGTTACAAAATCTGAAGGTTAAATTGAGTAAACAGACATTAATTACGCAAATTACCGATGGCACTTCAAAGTGAAAATGTCAAAGGTGATCGTTTTGTGGCGAAAAGGACCCGAGAGGTAGGTTCTCAAACTTTTGCTGCTCGCCCGCCCGCCCTAGATATTCCATATTCACGACTTGCCGCCCGCCCTAGCATCCGCCTTGGTTTCTGATGTAATTTAACATTAGTCAGTCTATGAAACATCGTAAACTCGAAGCCATTTAGGTACCTAAGTAATTGTTCTATTCGTTATGCTTTCTTTTTCTTAGTACCTAATTACAAATTGTTTGGTAGAAAAACAAAAGATATAATTAATTCAGAACGAGCAGAGCCTACGCCAAGAGAAAAACTCAATTAAAAACAACAAACCCAAATATTTTTTATTGAATCATATTATATAATTTAGTTCATTATAAAGCTTTGGTGCACTTTTAAAATGACGACGAGGCGCCTGCAAGCAACTTGCCGAAACCCGCCCAATTTGGGAACCGCTGGCTAGAGAGATAAATCGATCAGGATTGTAAAGTAAAATCAGCCCCCAAGAAATCGGGGACGAGCTCAAGTGTGGATTTAAAATACCGTTAAGGCGCGCTGAGGAAATTCAATTCTCGGAATGGCAGGAATGATTCTCCACCTATCTCTCATCGCAGACACGGCATATGAAATTCCATGAACTCGTCTTTATGAAATTTCTTGAATTATGACGTCGTAAAGGTCTGTTACATATGTACGCGAGGTTGAATGCAGATAGCTCGCAGGCAATTTAGCCAAATTATTTTAATATAATGTAATTTAGTTTCGTGAAAAATTGCTATTGCAAAAAACCACGCAATTCATAGGTTCACGCAATTACGAGTAGGTAGGTACTTACTTTCAAAAATATGAAATTTAATGCTGACACTCAGGGTTTTATTACTATTTTGGCAATTATTACAGTCGGTAACTTCTACAACTCGGTATGCTGAAGATTTTTTAAATCAGTAATTTTGCTAAAAGGTCGGTGTTGTGTTTGTTGTTGTTACTTTTAACGTATGTTTCTCGCTTTTTTATAAAGGTTTCAAAGATATTCTTGAAATCTTCTTTTTATATGACGATAAGTCTGCGTGTCATTCCGCGACATATCTATATATTTTTATAGGTTCGAAGGCACAAATACCAAGACTGAAGACTCTTGTATGATAAGAGCGGTAATGGAAATTTTACACCAAGAGGAAAAGCGCCGTTTTATGTCACGTCAGTTCTGAGTCAATTCACGAGCACACTGTTCAGCAGGTGGTGTTAAAAATTACATTCAAGTTACACTTTATTTAACTAAGTTTCAGCTCACCTCGCATGGTAGCCGTGGAGGGCTGCGGCGCCGGCTGCTGGGGCTCCTCGCTGGACCGGTGGCGGGCCGGCGGAGCCCTACGCGGGGACAGCGCAAGCCCCGCTACGCTGTCCGCCATGTCCGCCACATACTGCCCGATAGACGACAGAAAACTCATGCTCACTAGTTACAACACATACATAGGAACACTGACACTGATCTCTAAACTGTTTTTGCTCTGTTCACGCGCGGGGCGGTCATGTTGGGATGTCTGAAAAGAAAGAAAAACACGTGTAAGTCGTACGATTTTCTGTACCCGCCCGGGTCGGGGCTGCAGAGATACCCGCATTTTTAACCAAACTAGACATAGCGTCACGCCCTTTCAGATCCAGTAACTCGGATTCAGTAAGAATTTTTTGTTTTATTTTTTCTTTGTTATACCGGTATAATGTTTTTTTTATGGTTCTTTGTGCGTGTTGTCACGGCATAATTGTAAATTAGAGCACTCTGGTAATATAACAAGGGCTACATCCAGCCCACGCGCCTGCGGCGGCGGCGGCGGCGTGCCCTTCCTAATATTATACTTTTTCGTATGCTTTTTCGTGCCTGTGCCTGGCTATTTTACACGATACCATTTTCTTGTACATACTTACAAGAGCAATATATTTCTTGCATGGTCTAAACAACACGTATCGTTCTTGATATATAATCAAACAAACAAACAAACAAACAAACAAACAAATAAACAAACAAACAAACAAACAAACAAACAAACAAACAAACAAACAAATAAACAAACAAACAAACAAACAAACAAACAAACAAACAAACAAACAAACAAACAAACAAACAAACAAACAAACAAACATTTACATAAAGGCTGCATACATACATACATTGCTTCTGGCCCCACACTAGGATACCCTGTGTCGTGGGAACCAGAAACAGCGACATCACAAACAATATGGTATGCAAGTTTCCTTTCAAAAGATTTTTTGGTGCTAACAGAACTTTACAATAATTTCTTACGAAATTATTGTTTCGTACAAGCCTGTGTCTAGACTTCGATGCTAAGGTCTACGTGCCATGCAGCGTGAAGACAATAGGGGACTGGTCGGATGGACACGTCCCAAAGTGGAAGTACTGCACCTGTAGTACGGTAACGTTCGAAATACACTACATCACAATAAAATACATTTTAATTTACGAGTAGTTTATCGCCTGTAACCTGTAACATGTATTATTGATCATGCCTGCTAAGCGGTTTAAGAACATTATAATCGGAAGTCAATTAAAAATAACGGGAATTACTGCGCAAACAAAAGGCTGTAATCCATAGCATCGTACACCCAGTAGATAAATCCATTAGGGCTAAGCCCGTTGTCCTAACATAATCCCGCCTCCTTACTGGCAACAATATCGGGAATGGCCGGAGGATGGCAACACTGCCTGGGAACTTCATTAGCCGAGGCTTTACTGCTTCCTAAACTACGTATTACCCATTGCTTGGGTGATGTAACAACATCCGTTAGTGTTTGTTACTGTTGCCTGTTCTCGCATGGCTGGTGTTGAGAGGAGCTAGGTGCAAATTACTGCGTGAGGGATTGGCATTTGTGTAGGAATTTTAATGAATTAGGTAGGTAATAAAAAGAAAATATTCTGTTCTTTTCTCACCCTCCTAATAGTTTACTTTTAATCAGTAGTAGTGGTGAAGATGAGATCACACTTGACCTGTGTTTTAAAATGTTAAAGTAGCAAATAATCAATAAAGTATAATGATATTCATACACCTAATTACCACCTCAAGTAATGTTCGGCACCCTGCCGCTCGACGCGGGGCGCGCGGGGCGGTGACCTCGGGGATATTTTTTATTTAATTTAATTGTTTGTAGTCGTAAGTTAGGTTAAATTGTACTTAGTTGTAATTATATTATTAACGCCCCAACTACATCAAATAAACAAATGAAAACTGTTAAAAATAATAATAAAAATTTAAGAACTAGGTATATATATTTTTGAATTTATTTAAGAAGTATGATGTTACATAGGTATATATCATATATATTTTATTTTAGTGTTTATGTTAAGGATATAAGTAAATATTGTAATGCATATATTTATGTAGGTATGCAACCTTTTAAATTTATGTTGTACACATAGGCACAGATTAGATAATAGTTACTACGTAACATGGGTCTACCCCCGCTCAGCTATCAACCTTTTTTATCGAAACTTGGTTTGCTAGAAGAGATATCTTTTTAGAGATAAGCTCGCCATTGTACACTTTATATTACCTACCGTGTTTTAAATTTATTTTTTGTGTGCATTTAAGAAATTATGAACTCTTTGGGTTTTATCGAATTGAATCGGTTCATATACAAGTGTATAATTTAAAACTCGTAGCCTAAAACATAATTAGATCGTGTTCTATGGTATTCTCATTCTGCAAACTTTAACCCTCAACCACTGACGTGTCATTTTGTTACTTTAGTGTACGTGTATTTAGTGAAAAAAATGAGTTACCCGTGCTTTAGCTAACTGTTTATATTTTCTTTAAAATTAAATAATATCAAGGAGTTAAATAATTAAATAACATTAAACCTATTAGAAGGACGAATTAAATACAAATACAAATTTACTTATTTAGCAAAAAGATAGGTAAATGACAAAAGTAATTTATACATCTAATTACATTGCACAGTTGATAAAAATAAATGATACATTATACATATAATAAAAATTTATTTCTATTTCTAAGATTAAAGAATTATAAACTTTAAGCCGCGTCATTTAAGCAGGTTTATCTGCAAAGGCCAAAACCATACGTTTATTCTCATGAAAGACGTTATCTATGCTCATTATGTCACATTGCAGAAAATAAAGTAATACATGCATAGACACCACGACACAACACTTTAACTAAGCGTAGAACTAAAACAAGTCTGAAAGATACAGAACTCTACATTTCGGAATTTGTACCTACCATTATCAGGGTTGTCTACAAGCCTATGCCTAGGCCCCTTAGACCTTTCGCTAAGCTTTCCAACACCAGAAAATGCCATATAAGGGATTCCGGTAATAAAATTCTCGACTTTTTTACAGTAATTACTTGATTAGGAAGATTATCTTGTACAGATGCAAAGTATAAAAATCTACGAACTGACTGCCATTGTTTCAGAATCTCGTGGGTTTATATCTCCTTAAAAGCTCTCAGCTATATGGTTACCTCTGCAGAAGGTTCTGAGAAAACTACCCTCTACTAATGAGCCAATATTCTAAAATGTAATTTTGAGTACATTGAGTCAGATGCAAAAGGTAGGTATGTTTCCTAATGAAACAGTGAAACTGTAGAGCACTATAACATTCAAATGTATTTATTAAAACATATAACTTTTGCCGCTTTGAATGCTGAAGGCATCATTTGTTAGCACTGCATCTGCATATACCTACCTAGATATGTATTGCTAAAAATCATATAACAACCTACCTACCTAAACTATTAAATAAACTTACCTATTAAAAACTGAGTGCACTCATTTCTCGGAAATCGTAGGGATAAAATCGATAGACGATGCCCCGAATATGGCGTTACCCGGAACGAATTTTCCAGTGAACTTTCCTTTCCGGCAGTTTTCCCGTAATTTCACCCCTCCCTCCTCTACCCTTTACCCACCTCTGTTTGTTTCATGACTTCTTCGGGGAAATCGCAATAGAAGTTTATTTACCGTGTGTTTCAAACTGCTACAGTGGACCAGAGTTGTGGTCGGTAGGTTGCTACGCCCAAAAATAATAAGTTGCCCTGTAGCCCGTCAGCTACAGCAGTTTACAGCACTGACATAAATCCAATATAATAATAGTGCACTTATATACTATGTACCCTCTACCTAGCAAATACATGTTAAATACAATCTGTGCACAATCCGACATCGTAGTCTTGTTATGAGGAGTAGCACTTATAGGTATGAGCACGTCCTCTGAGAGCTACCTTAGAATATGTAATACTTACCTACGCTCACATAAACGTACGTTTAAGTATTTTAAATTTTCCTTTAGCTGGTTGTAGATTTCAAAATAATTATTATTTAGATTCACAAAGACCGATCTCGCGCTAAAATCTAAAATGCAAACAGTTTCGTTCATCTTCACTTTCACTTATTCATGTTAAGATTGCACTTCTATACTTATTGCACCGCAATAAGTACGATAGAAAACTTTTCAAACGATATATTCAGCTAAATTAGAGATACTCGTAGACCGATAATGCTAGAAATGCGTTTGATTATCTCGACTCGACCAACCCAATCATATTTGTTCTTTCCAATAGCTCTATAAAAATAAAATGCTTATTCTACGCGATCCTGCGGTATTGACCGGACTTCAGATAACGCTCGAATTCACAGAAATCGTTCCTATCTCAAGTATCAAATAACCCGTGAGTAATCCAAAGTCAGACAAATCATAATACTCAACTTACTCAACGACACAACAGCCAATGGCCAGATGGCCACGTCTCGGTTCAATACACCACACTAATGACTCTATAGTGAACTCGTGACAAATTCTCTAAGCGGTCAACGGTCAATTATTAATTCGCACCACGCTCGTCATACTATTTATTAAAACTCGCCAAAAATACGGGCGGGATTACCTGTACATTAGAGTAACCTGCTCTCCGGGTATTGCCCGAGGAACCGTCCTTTATAAAAAAAAAAAAAAAATTTATATAATTTATTTATTTGCATAATTAAAGGTTCACAATTATATACCAGACTAAATTATTACAGATAAAACAGAAATCATCTGAACCTGAGTTAGGATTAACCTGTATTTCAGAATAAATTTAAATTTAATAAATTTATTCTTTCCTTGGTCGGTAATAGTCGATATAACAATATAGCCGCACCTATTTCGTGTAATAATGAGCATTCTAGAACAGCGCGCGCGACAACTGTGCCTCGCCTACCAATTCGCAGCTGGGAATAAAATAAAATACTTTTAGTTCTTTCTAGACATCTTCGCAATATTGCCGTGACCCTTGTCCCAGCGGGAGATTATGTGTCACATGATCATGTCATTTTTCACGAGCTAGTTAGGTGTGTTCGTAACTCTATGTTGGAACTACATTTGTTATCTTGACTAGGCCGCCTACGGTTCACTTTATGTTTACCGTGAAAACAAATACCTCCATAGTACCTGTACCAACAAACCCTTAATGCGTCCTTAGCTATAACGTCGTTATCTAGATATCACTTTAATCACCATAAACGTCACATAACCACTCCACAGTGATCCAATTTGCTTTTCTGATACACCTCTTAAAACAACCTGCAAGCTTGTAGTCGTATTTACCGTCACCTGTTGTAAAGTTTTATAGCAATACCAATAACGGCTGAGCCAGCTCTATCAAATAAGCTCTAAGGATTAGTGTCATACTTAATCAATTGATGTTACGGTATGGCAACAAGTGGGCAGTTTCAATAATAGTCGGTATAGAGAGAGACATCAAAAAGTTTACGGAACCGAGATTTGAAACACAGGAATATGATCGCGGCAGGATTCTATACCCCATTCGGTAATTGATCAAAGTGATTTGGCAGGTCGAAATGGCACTTAGCGAAATAATGTTGGTCGCTTCTGAATCATAGTGACGTGTATTTTTGAATCGATTAAATGAATGAAATAAAACAGTCAGGTGACAGAATAGTTTATACTTATTTCACAGTTTTGCTAACGGGGCAGCTTAAAAACACTAATTAACGCGCAAATTGGTTAGGCTATTTACACGGGTCGACCTTCGACAAAGAACATCGAAATATTCTGGGATACCTATAGTTGAAATTCCCTATGTCGCATTTTTCGTGTAAACCTAAAAAAAGTAGACATTAGTAAGGCATACTATTTATACTTATTGTGGCATCTAATATGGCTTTAAAAACAACTTCGACAATAAAATAAACAAACAATCATTCACTGAACGAAAGCTCTCGATTTTTTTGGCACAACACTTTTGTTTTTCGGCAAAAACGGGTATCACTCGACCTGTCAAATCACTTTGATCCAATACTGAAAAGATTATAGGTACATCCAACACGTAAATAAGAGCCGTGTACTCAACGGACGGACGGACGGACGGACGGACAGACAGCGAAGTCTCAGTAATAGGGTCCCGTTTGGCACCCTTCGGGTACGGAACCCTAAAAATCAACCTTCTAGGTCAACGCAATCGAACGCTACGAGCGTTTATGATGTAAAATTGTTGGATTGTCATAGTAATCTGGGTGGACCCAAAACCTACGAGTACTTCCCATTGGCCTACAATTAAGAAATGTGGCACAAAGCAAATTATAAATAAGATTTATAGACAAGAAGAGAGAAAATTCTGAAAACTGCAAATTCTGTCTTTCTGCAAAAATTATGTAATTTGGTTTACATCATATATTTTTTTATGTAGTAACAGGGATTACACTAGTTACGAGGTAACAATCTCCAAGTGTGATCGAAACCCTTGATCCGCGAGTGCTGCTCGCACTTGACCCTTTATTTGTAGGGAACGTTTCCTATGCAGTTCGACACGCAGTTGGCCGGTTTAATATTATATTAAGTATAGTTAATAAGTCAATGGCGAAAAGTTTAATTCAATTACCTTCTTAAAATAAATAAAATGGCGATAAATCGTGTTAACCAAAACCATTTTTTCTTGCTCTTTTCATTGCTAGATTAATATTAATGCAGGCGGGGTCCTGAATTGGACGTAGCTACTTATCTTACAAACTCGGCATTGCGTGACCGGAAGACGGGAGCTATACAAATACAGGCCCAACCAAACATTTCTTCAACATCCGTTTGTGTCAGATCTATAAAAAAGCCAACAGCTGGAATCTAAAGTTATTCGGCCGCCCGAAAATGGCTTTCGCTTTCAATTATTTTTTGCACGTCCAAGTTTGTGGTGAGTTTATAATAAAATTTCGTTCAGATGCAAAATGGTGGCTGGGAGAATGGAATTATTAAATGGGAAGCACAATTCGTTACCGTCGAGCCACGACCGAAAAATTACGTGCAAACAAAGTGTTTGATTTTTGTGCTAGGTGCTTACGTATATCCAATTCGTTGTGTACCTACTCTCCAAAGATAATTTTATTTGAACGAAATAGTTTTAGGTATTGTAATTGCTCGTCTGTGGTGCCTTAGAGCTGTGAAAATCTAGATATTTACGTTAATGTACCTTCCAGTTTGACCACAGAATAAGCTACCCAACGATCTTTTGGCGTGCGGTGACAGGTAGAAACTAACGCTTTTTGACAGGTTCATTGCATTAGATTGCGTAGAACTGGCGCCCCCGTGAAAACGTCACACACACGCCAAAAGATCGTTGGACAGGTCTCAGAACAATGGATAGGTATGATATTAGCCTGGTCAAATTAAGGAATTCAGACTAAATAATTCGTGTAGTTTTAAAAATTGGCAGTTATTCTTAGAGGTGTCCAGTTGAACATACTAAAAGTCCTCGATGGTGGGGGATGAGCCGGCAGTGGGGGAAGGGGCGGAAGTTTTATTATAAAACTGGATGTTTGTGTTATATTATAACTTTGTTTTTCATAGTGTTTGTATGAATGACAAAGTTATCTTTGCGGTTTTTAATAAATGTTATTTATATCTTACAATCTTATTATATTATATTCAAAACAATTTTCGTTGAAAGTTTTTATTGAGATACACAGCATATTTATTTTTTATTTTTCACTCTCTTAGTTTGGCATTGTCCTTTAGAGGGGGGGAACAATTTTTTCCGCTTTGAAAGGGTCTGTCTCTTTAACAATTGACTTTGAGGAAAAATGGTTCTAGTAACCTCGACGTCATTTTTAAAGACCTGTCTATAGACACCCCACACATATATTTTTGAAGAAAAAAAATATTCGATGTCAGTTTCATATGTCCCCTTAATATTTTATTTTTACAAATTTTGTATAAAAATCGTAAAGCGGTTCACAGGATACATCTACATACCTAGTTTCAACTGTGTAGTCTTAATAGTTTTGGAATAAAGTTGCTGTGACATACGGACGGCCGGACGGACAGACTTGACGAAACTATAAAGGTTCCTTGTTTCTCTAACGGAACCCTAAAAAGTCCTTATAATCCCTGAGGATTTCTGTAGGTACTTAGTATATTTAAATCTACTGTGTATGTAAATTGTAATAAAATCTCCGACGTAAATATTCCCAGCAAAAGTTATTAAAGTTGATTGCGTACTTTCAGAAACTTTTCGACAAGATCTTTTATATCAGGATTGTGATACCTACAGTAACTTCGTCAGAGGGCTGAAATTTTATTTGCGAAATAATAACGGAGCACAATCTGCTCTTCACCCTGTCATCTCAGACAACTTGAAGGGAAGAACAATGCCAGATAATTATACTTCGGAATGCAGAAACAGAAACATCCATTTACACAACAGGAAACACCATGGAAACACCTTTGTAGCGTCCGTCCTTCACTTCTCAAGCTTCTGTGTCCGTCACATTTGCAAACACCAAATATTACCTACTGTTGTTATAAAACGTGAAGGTTATAAGATTTTACGAATGTTTATTACGTACAATATTACTGTGATGAATATTTTCAAATAAGTACAGGGTGGCCAAATAACAGGTATACACTTTTGTTTTGTAATTTTATTCTATGAAATATAAAAATTATTGTATTTCTTGTTAAATACAGTATTTAGGTCCGGCAATTCAATATGGAAAATAATGTCAGACAAATGTCCACCTCTAGCAGCATGGCTGATGTGAACACTTTTCATCGCCTTTTTTATTACATTTTCACACATTTCCTGCGTTATCTCAGTGACTATGTCTCGAATATTTTGTTTTAATTGCTGAAGGTTCATTGGCCTATTAGCATCGACACGTTCCTTTAGATAGCCCCACAGAAAAAGTCAGGAGCTGTTAAATCAGGCGATCTAGGGGGGGGCAATCAATGTCACCGTTTCTCTAAATTCATCGACCGGAAAATATTAATTTTTAATCGGTCGATTAATTAAGAGAAACGGTGACATGGCCCACTAGATCGCCTGATTTAACAGCTCCTGACTTTTTCTGTCGGGCTGTCTAAAGGAACGTGTCTATGCTAACAGGCCAATGAACCTTCAGCAATATTCGAGACATAGTCACTGAGATAACGCAGGAAATGTGTGAAAATGTAATGAAATTAAACACGCGATGAAAAGGGTTCACATCAGCCATGCTGATAGAGGTGGACATTTGTCTCACATTATTTTACATATTGAATTGCCGGGCCTAAATACTATATTTAACAAGAAATAATTAATATTTTTCTTATTTCATAGAATAAAATTACAAAAATAAAGTGTATACCTGTTATTTGGCCACCCTGTATATACATAATTTGGTTAATTGTGGATTTTTTACCACAATACTAGGTGGCATTTTTTCGAAATCTACATAATAATATAAACACACAAGTAAAAATACATAACATTTCATTCAAGTTTCTTTAGCATGTGTCTTCACATTATGAGGTAAGATAAGAATAACTTTTAATTTTATAGTTAATCAATATACATCACATCAATAGACAGACGATTTTATAACTGTCTAGACTTGATAGTTCAGTGAACCAACGCCATTCAAGCAATAGAGATAGTTTTAGCGCTCTTATTTAAGCAATCAACAATTGTGTAGAATAAATTATGTTTCTGAATCCTAAAAGATCACAGGCGGGATACTGCTGTCCTATTTGTAGGCTTGCATGGAGACATTAACACGTAGAGGTTTCAGAGAGTTAATTTAGGTAATTTAAACTAATAACATAATATTATGTGGAGTAACTACGTATATTGTACCTGTTCTCAAGCACACCTATAATAAAAACACTCCAATGGCATTTGCGCCAGGTGCTCAGAACTGTTGCAAAATCGGGAGAAATTAAGTAATTGGTTATGGGTTTACATGATAGTGGGACAGCAAGTCTAGTCTGTCTCTGAGACTACCTGAATCAAGTCTCACTAATTGATGATAACAATAATTAATTTTATTAATGTTTGTTATATTACAATTTACAAGCATGTCGACAATAGTTAAGAATGCCATCATCTTGACAAGTATTTAAATCACTGTTTAACTGTAAAGCAGTTAAGTATAACTAATGGTTTAAAGCATTTTAACTGCAAATTTTCGTCACGAAAATCTTTGGTGAGAATACGAGTATGATTTGCAACAACAAATTGCCATCGCACCCTTTTAGTGGCGTTGCGAACCTCTCGCCCCTTTTAAACCCTGTCAGCCTTTCACTCCCTTTGGAAACTTTGATTTTGTTTTTCTTCTTTTTAAAAGGACATATTGTTTGGCACTCCATTTATTACACAAACCCCTTTGCAAGTCTTACGGCGTATTCTGTCCTGTGATTTTACTTGTATATGTGTATGCGGCTATAGTTGTAAAATGTGATAGGTATGTATTTAATTTTTTAGAACATTATAACATGTACCTATTGTTTCGGTGTCCGTAATAGTACGGTTGAATCTACAATAACATAGTTAATCTATGTTTAAATGTACATAGTCTGGTCATAAGTTTTGTCACATATGGAAAGTTAAATAAATGACACAATGAGTTACGCACTACAACCATTTATATATCAAATGAAAGGGTACAAAATACAGATTTAAACCACACTAAAATTATTCAAAATGTCCTCCTCTGGCTTCGATACAAGCCTTCAATCTGCTAGGCCAGTCATCAATCGAAATACGCACGACATTCATGTCAATATCGGCGACTGCTTTAATCAGAGATGCTTTAAGTGACTCCAAATTGCGATGGGGTTTAGCGCAGACCTTCTCCTCTAGGTGCTGCCATATTTTATAATCCAAAGGATTCAAGTCTGGACTGGAGGAGGGCCAATCCTCGTGCCTGATAAAGACGATTCCATGGGTCGTGAGCCAGTTTTGGGTACTTTTCGCCTTATGGGCCGGTGCAGAATCCTGCTGGAAAACCCAGTGCCTATTTTTGAACATTGTTTGTGAAAGAGGTTCCACAATGTTTGTTAGGACTGTGTTTTGATATACGAGGGCACTGGTTTTCACTCCTTTTTCACAAAAAAACACCTTTGTTGGACCCAAATAGGAGACCCCAAGCCAAACCATGAATGCCGAATGGTGATGGCCACGCTGAACACGTGGCACACGTTTGCTCGCTTCTTCACTAGACTGTGCATACACTTTATCATTTTGTTTGTTGTAACTCTCCTCAACATTAAAAATTTTTTCGTCCGAAAAAAGTATTTCGCGGTATTTTTTACCTGCGTACCGCCTTAACAAAACCCGGCATCTTTCGAGTCTGATTTTCTTCAGCCGTGCGTTAAGAAGATGTGCTGTTCTTTTTCTGTAAGCACGCAGTCCTAGGTCTTCATTCAATACTCTTTTAACAGTGGTTCTGCTTAGTCCCATCTGCAGAGCCAACATTGTTTGCTTGCGGACAGGATTTCGTTGGATTCGCGCCTTCACTGCTTTGATGACCGTTGGAGTCCGAACAGTACGAGGTCGACCGCTTCTTTGTTTATCATCTAAACATGAATCTTCCCTGAATCGTTTGATAGTACGATAAATGAATCTCAGTGGAATTTTCAAATTTTTCAGCAGTTTAAAAATCACTGTTGGTGCGTGGCCGCAACGATGCAATGCAATTATTGCGACTCTGTCTTCTTTGCGCGTCCACTCCATATTGGAAAATGAAGAATATTCCAGAAAACCTGTATTTTTATTTTCTTGAAATATTCAAATTTCGAATTCCCATAACTTTTTTTGTGGCCTCTATTCTAAATTCGAAATTTTACCCATGTGACAGAACTTATGGCCCGACTATGTATATTATAGATCTGGTGACTATCGGTAGGAATACATAACTAATTACTGAGTGTATGGACTGGTCGCAGATCACGGTCTACGGTCATCAGCTGTGCTGGTGGAGATTATTACTTTTATCTACTCTCATTCATAAAGTTCGAATAACAAACTTGAAATCAAATTCATAATGAAGTACTTTATAAACGCAATACAGTAATCTTTTTTTTTAATAATAACACTACTTCTGAAACAAAACTAATGTTATTATTAAACTTTTTTTCCATAACGATACAGTTCTACTTTTTTTGGGAAAGGCAAGGGTCCTGAAACCGTACAGCCAAGGTGTGTGATAGTTTGTATCGTTGGAAAGTTCTCTTTTTTTAGCTATAGTTGACAACCACACAGCCACTCAGTGTTTGATAAGTACTTACTTGGAGGCAGGAAGATTTAAACAAAGAGGTTCATTGACTGAGGTTTCATACTGTGGCCCATGCTCCGCGCTTGCGCTGTGATATGCTCGGTTTTGGTGGCAACTAAAGTTGACAAAACGTCAACGTGACGTGAACGGTTTGTTGTGTCTAAGGTCTAAGCACTGATTTATGTGGAAATATTGTTGTGTTTTATTTTTGATTTTTGTAGGAGAGAAACTTAAGTATGAGAGTAGATAAAGTAGTGTACGAAACTGCACATAACTAGGTATTAAAACTCTCGTGGGATACTATTAAAAACCTCGCCTACGACGGCTCGGTTTTTTTAAACCCCTCATTATGCAACAGTTTCATAAATTTGTCGACTCCGCCATGATTATTTCACGATTAGTAGCTTCACAAAACCGAATTGGTTGCCTTAGGTCACTTTCTGTGCCAATACTAAAGATAGGTTGTGTTAGGTCACAACTTTATGAACCACCCGGAGCGGAGCGAAGCGGAGCGGAGCGAGACGACCCCATGTTGTTTCACAAAACCGAATTGGTTGCTTATTTATTACCCTACCAAAGTTGAAATGCATCTTGAGCCTAGGAGCGTTTAGACAACTCGTTAAACGTTTCGTTCACTCACTTGTCTGACGGAACATTGGCAACTTGGTTAAATGTCGATTTTTAAATAACGGTCTAGTGTGTTAGTTAAATGTCTGATTTAACCAACTAACTTTGACAGCCATATTCCTTCTAATACGTATAAGTATACTATAAGAACTTGATCGTATAAGTATACTACTATGAAATCTGTGATTGTAGGGGGTGTATGTACCTTGGTACAGATGCGAAGCTCAAGCACGAAAATTAAACTAATCTTACTGACTGCAACTCAGGACTTAGACACCACTTGCACAATTTCTTCTCATTTAAAAAGTCCAGCGAAGCACGTCTTCTTTACCAACATTTAAGAGTTATTTAAGTGCTGACCTGAAGATTCAGCAAAAAACTGAAAAAGGCTTTCAGATAGCTAGATATAGATAGCTTATGTACACACCGTCCGTCCGTCCCAATTCCAGGGCCCATGATTTTCAACCTACCCAAATCGAGATAAAATTCAAAACCTATGCAAAAACATAACAAAAGATGGGTTTTTTGTGGACATTGGACGAGTTAGTAGATGACTTAAATGATGACGATGACTTAATTGTTGGTAGTGATTTTAAACTTCTCCATAGCCATTTTAGAACGTCGTCGTTTACGGTTTCAGAAGTGCTATTCACTGCTACAACAAAAACAAAAAATCGGTCAAGTGCGAGTTGGACTCTCATACGAAGGGTTCCGCCCCGTCGGTCGTACAAGAAAAAGTACAAAATAACACGTTTCTTGTATGGGCACAACCTTATTTAGGGTTCCTTACCCGAAGGGTGCCAAACGGGACCCTATTACTAAGCCTCCGCTGTCCGTCTGTCCGTTTGTCTGTCTGTCTGTCACCAGGCTGTATCTCATGAACCGTGATAGCTAAACAGTTGAAATTTTCACAGATGATGTGTTTCTGTTGCCGCTATAACAACCAATACTAAAAAACAGATTATAAAAAATATTAAATGGGGCTCCCATACAACAGACATGTTTTTTTTTTCGTTTTTATAGATAATGGTACGGAACCCTTCGTGCGTGAGTCCAACTCGCACTTGGCCGGTTATATATTATTTCGTGTTCAGTATTTGTTGATGTAGCGGCAACAGATATACTCGTTCTGGGGAAATATCAATTCTCTAGCTATTACGGTTCGTGAGATAGCCCACTGACAGACGGACGGACGGACAGCGGAGGCTTAGTAATGGTCTTCCGTTTGGCACCCTTCGGCTACGGAACCCTAAAAAGCATAGCAATACCATTCGTGCATAGCAGTTCCATGAGACTGATTTTAGTTATATGATAGCATATCCCTAATTGGTGGATTCGAGGGGCCAGTCGAAGGGTGAGCCGAGAGTGCCCCGAGTCCACCATCTCCTAACATGAGAAATATTTGTATGTAACGGTTTTGAGTTCTAGAAAAAGGCGCTGTAGTTTTCGATAAAATTTACAATGTATAGGGGTTTTGGGGGTAAAAAATCAATCGAATTATGTTTCATAACTGAAAAATAACGTATTTATTTCCGAGTTTTCATGCTTTTCTCAATAGGATTGGAAATTTCACTTTAGTGTAATTTAAGGCATTAATTCCAATGACAATCAAAAATTTAGTTTCTCATTGCGGCTTCATATCACGTGACACTTTGTGGCGGCAGGTGTTCTCGGAGAATTCACACAAAAAAGTTTCGTTCAAATAAGGTCGAATCTAACCTCTCTGCTATTTTCCTCCTTGCTTGCTTCTCGTTTGCAAATGTTTCAAAACAGAGCAGCATATTGATTGATGTTAATGCAGTCTAATGAATATGAAATATAATACTTTATTGCGTTTGTACCACCAACCGCTGCCAGCAACCGCTGAGCAAAGCTCGGTTCCCAGATATTTTCACCATAAAGAAGCATCACAAGGTTAGTAAATTAGAGTATAAATATTTGTCCAAAATGGCGCGATATTCGTGGGAAGTTGCGTATCAGAAGCCTGTCGACTGACAATGGACAATACGATACAAACTATCTATATAACTTAGTTAGCAAGATAGCGCAAACCGGACTGATATTTGCATATTGTCAGTGGCTTCGCGTTATTACCGCATACGGACAAAGGAGACGTTAGTCGTAGATTTAAAAAATCAATATAAATATCTAGTATACTCAAATCTACAACATTTGTTAAATAAATCGGTCAAGTGAGAGTCGTACCTATTCTCACACGAAAGATTCCGCACCATTGTAAAAAAATACAAAGAAAATACGTTTATTGTTTGGGGACAACCTTGTTTTTAGGGTTCCGTACCCGAAGGATGCCAAACGGGACCCTATTACTAAGGCTCTGCTGTCCGTCTGTCCGTCCGTCTGTCCGTCATCGGGTCCTACAGCACGAACCGTAATAGCAAAAGAGTTGAAATGTTTTACAAAATGTGTATTTCCATTGCCTCAACAACAACAAATACTGAAATACATGAAAAAAGGGTGTTTAGAATTAAATAGTAGGTATTAAGTTAATTAGAATACAATATCGCCTGACATTTTTTAATAGCAAGAGACGACTGACGACGAGAATGAAGGCATTGCTGTTTTAGGCACAGACGACGATGGTGCGGAAGCCTTCGTGTGCGAGTCCGGCCCGCACTTGACCAATATTTTTTTAATTCCGTGTAATTCATTATTTATTCATTCGTTGCTGTAGCGGCAATTCAGTGATATTTCAACTCTCTACTAATCATGGTTTGTGGGATGCTACAGCCCGCCGACGACGGACGTAAAAACGGACAGACAGACAGAGGAGGCTTAGTAATAGGGTCCCATTTGGCACTCTTCGGGTACGGAACCCTAATACTTATTGAGGAACAAAAACTTGTGACGATACTTTAGGGGATATCTATCCACATTTTTGAACTAAATTCAAAGTTTTTGGTGTCTAAAGGAAGGTTGTTTCGCGTAATTAATGACCCCTTAACCCCTTAACCTCTGTTATACCCTGCATCCCGTGTTGATGATAAATGTTTTGCATAAAAAATTAAGGATAACACCTTACACGAAAATAATATTAAATTATCACTCATTATCATAACATAAATAGTTCTTACTTAAAAGTCATACTACGATTTAAATTACCAACTGGGTAAACGTGAACACAACTGCCACCCCGCTTGGGAAAATCGTGACGTTATGTTTTGTTAAAAATTCTGTTCATAGCGGTATTATTCAACAAGTATCAACAACAACGATACATACAACACAACAATTAAGAGCATAAACAGCACACACACATACAATAATAATATAATCGAACCTTGCCTGAAGCGTCAATTTTTCCCGCCCATAGATTTTCCGAGCAGTCACTAACACATTAGCTTGAAATTGTCAGAGTCTTCACCTGCACACACTCACTAAAGTCCTTTGGTACGTCCTGTATTTATTTTCTGAATGTTTGATACCATATATAACTGTTGATATAGAGAAGCGTGGTAAGAAAGGCGCGTTGGGCGGGCGGGCGGGCGCGGTGTAGGGCGTCCTCACCGAGCGCCTGTTGGGTGGAGACTGGTTCTGGTTCTATCCTCCGTCCTCACTGTTTGCTGAGGGAGGGCGGCGGCGGTCGAGCGGGATCCATGCGTCCTAGCGTCCTTGCGTCCTCGCGCTCTTGCGTCCTCCTGAACGCAGCCTCGCCCGGATACTTATTTCCATGTCGAAATCGACAGGTGATCCGGCCACGTCCATTTCAAAGTTTTATCTTTAGATGTATTTATTGTTGATTCAATGTATGTTCACGTATTTCCAGAGTTTGAGCTCTGGGTAATGCAGGAAAAATAGAGTGATAGAGTAATCAGAAATACTAGTTAGTCCTACATAAATTCAAATATCTTGAGAGCTAACGTAGGTTGGGTAGCGTTAGTTATATAAATAAACAATAATTATTATTATTATTATTAGTTATTCAAACAATAAAACAGAAAAAAGTTTACACAACTCCAGCGGGGCATGAGGCACGCCACTCACCTCAGTCGCGCATTTTGTCACAATTTAATGTCAAAATCAATGCTCGCAAGTGGAGTGACATTTACGCGACGCCACTCAGCGTCGCCTCATGGTAGCCCGCAGGTAACTCCGGAGATAAATTATTTAATAGTGGTCGTTCGGAAAGTGATTATCTAACTTATTGATGCCCTCTTCAAGTCTTCTCTGGTCGGTGTAATAAACTAGGTAAAGTAGACCTCATAACTCACCTAATGGCTCATTTATCCCCCCAATTGGTGTCCGCGAGGCAAGGACCAGCCGCAAGCAAACAAGAAGGTTGAATAACAGATGATGAACTTAGATTTGACCTTATTTGGACGAAACCTTTTTATGTGAATTTTTCATCGAAAACTACAGCGCCTTTTTCTAGAACTCAAAACATACATCGTTACCTCACGTTACATACAAGTATAGGCTACCGCTCGGCCAAAAGGCTACCGCTCGGCTTCGCCTCGCGGTCACCAATTGGGAATTGTTTGGGTGAAGCACTATACTAGCCTTGGTCCGCAATGACTGCACTGCTGGCCACTCTATGATGGCCTCGAGCTTAGCTTAGCTAGTATAGGCCTTGAGCTGCGCTACGCTGCGCTTTCGGCCACCAGCAGCGCGACCAGCAACGCCGTCATTACAGACCGCGGCAGTAATTTAGGTACTATTATTGTTTTAGAATATAAATACCATATGAAGACAGACACATAATATCCCTATAGTGGAAGCTTTCAGTTTTACGATGGTCTAACGATAAAAGGCCAAATTGAATGTTATTAAGCATAAAAGCCATTGTGTCGTAGTTTTTATGGTTGCTAATGAAAAGGGTAATGTGTGCAATGAATGTTTTTCATACCGTTTCATATGAAAAACAAGCCGAAGATCCATAGCAAAAAATACATAATTGAAACAAAAAGTAAACCTTAGAAAAAACCGACTTCCACAAACCCTATTTGATTAGATTGAGTTTAATACAAACTGTAACCCCTTATCCCCCCCCCCCTTGGGGAATTAATTTTGACAAATCCCATCTCAGTGCTACCCCACGCAACTAAGGAACCCCTGTACAAAGTTTCATGGCTCTAGGTCCACCGGTTTAGGCTATGCGTTGCCTGCCCGTCAGCCACGCATTGTATTTGTACCTAGTATTGAGCAGATCTGGTGGCCATATGTGGTCTTCATCAGCAGTTCGGCATCACAATATTATGCTTACCATGTGCATTTGCACGAGTTATTATGAAAAACACAAAAATCACTTTAGGTCTGCCTATAATATTTGAAGAGTTCCCTCGATTTCTCCAGGATCCCATCATCAGATCCTGACCTGGTGTCAATGGGACCAATGGGAAGGTAAGTAAACCCTTTCAAACAAAAAAATAATTTTCCAAATTGGTCCATCCGTCTAGGCGCTATCGGGGCACATAAAAAAAATAACAAAACAAACATCCGGACGAATTGTAAACCTCCTCCTTTGGGAAGTCGGTTAAAAAGTACCAAAGAAGAAGATAGCGACGTGGTAGGCTCTCTGACATTAGTAGGTACTCTTAGATCCTTGTGGTTGGTATCCTCCCATTTAAAAGCAGTTGGTCTAAGTAGCTACTAGTCATAGAGCCGTTCTCTCATTCCTCAGATAGCGTTTATCTGTCTGTTTATCCGGGGCTTTTGACATTTCATACGTACAAAAAGTGGCCAAGTGCCAGTTGAACTCGCCCATGAAGGGTTCTGTAGTAGCAAGTAATTACAAGACTGGATGTTTGTGTTGTAACTTTGTTTTTCATAGTGTTTGTATGAATGACAAAGTTTTGTAAAGTTTCGGATTGAGTTACACAGGATATATAGGTATTTTATTTTTATTTTTCATTCACTTTCTTTAAAAGTTAGAGAGGGGGTGGACAAAAATTTTTCCACTTCGGAAGGGTCTGTCTCTTTAACGATTGACTTTGAGGAAAAATAGTTTTAGGAACCTCAAGATCATTTTCAAAGACCTATCTATAAACACCCCTGTATGGGGGGGAGCCCCCCCTAAATTTTTTTTTTTTAATGTTCGTATAATTAAATCGTAAAGCGGTTTACAGGTTTTCATACCAAGTTTCAACTGTGTAGTCCTAATAGTTTTGGGATAAAGTTTCTGTGACATACGGACGGACAGACAGACAGACTTGACGTAACTATAAGGGTTCCTTGTTTTCTCTAAAGGAACCCAAAAAAGTGTCAAAAAGGTCTCTGACTGTTTAATCTTTTTATCCGTCTCTTGAGAGACCCGGGCTTAAACATTTCAATTAGGTTTCAGACTTATTTCATTAAAGTGCATCCCGAATATTCCCGAATCGTCTCTGCTGACCGAAGGAAAATAGATAGATACTTACTTAATATCTGGTACATTTTATTCGTAATTTCGTAATTTCTGGACTGTGACTTCATGGTCTGTGCTTATAACTTATTATTCCTTGAGTAATATTGTTTCCTATTGTGTTAGTTGCGTCTACCTCGTAATCTCCTGCATTGACACCTTATGTCTGACGTCACGTCACTTTGCAAGTTTCCCAATAGAAGGAACACAGCTGGGCTCAAAGAAGGATTTTCTCAGGAAATACATAGAAACGCCATTGAAATACAACATTCAGAACTAATGGTACAGATACTGTGTCTGGTGTGTGTAAGCAAGACTATTCAGTCTCAACTCTCAACCTTAATAAAATATTCTACAGTAAATTCTACATCTTTTGGGTTCTGCACCCGAAGGGTTCATAACCCGAAGGGTTCCAAACGGGACCCTATTACATAACTAAGCCTCCGCTGTCTGTCTGTCTGTCCGTCAGTGGGCTCTATCGCACGAACCGTAATAGCTAGAAAGTTGAAATTTTCAGAAAATGTGTATATCTGTTGCTGCTACAGCAACAAATACTGTCCTACAAGAAATATTAAAAAAATAAAGGTGTCCTCATTCATGAAACGTCTTTTGTACTTTTTTAGTACGACGATGGTGCGGAACCCTCCGTGTGAGAGTCCGACTCGCACTTGGCCGACTATTTTAATGTATGTATGCGTCGTAGGATGATTTGATCATCGATTTTTTGCAAAATACTTGATATTTTTGAAAACGCATGCAAGGATAATAATGATTACATTTTTCAATCTTACTGAAAAAAGGTACGGATTTTGCAAAAACGCAAGTCGCCTAATTATGGATATCCTTGATTGGCTTGATTTTTGCTTGCTGGCCAACTCTTATTCTGATGCATGTATGTCTATTAGTTTCTACTTACTTAAATACTATCTATTGAATCCAAATGTTGTAGGAATATAAAAGTTACGATAAATTTTCGCTTACCTACATAATTTTTTCAAGATAATTGGGTCTATTATCTTGAAAATTCAATCCACAATTTGTAATTAATTATTGCAAGAATACAAAGGCGAACTTATCTCTAAAATTTCTTCGGTCTCTGTTGTTATTGTGTGTGGAGAATTTCGCTTTCAAATCATCCTTTGTCAGTACATGAGCACTTCTAAGAACTCAGTATATTTTGATTGTTATTGCATCTCAAATTGAAATACGGTAGGTACCGTTTACTGTTTGATATTATTCGCAAATTAGTGAATTCCGCGAAATTGCTTCAGTTTCCGTGCCCGAGCCTACATGTAGCTCGTACTGCCGTGTACATTAGGATGATGTGATGTCGTTTTGATAATTTGGTACCAAAAAGGAATTTACATTATTATTCGGGCAACCATGTTCGATAGAGCCCTTTATTAGAGGCAGGTGGCACGAGGGAAAACGATTATGGCTAATTGCTTTCTTCTCCGACGTTCTATTATTACCTACGGGCTCACGGCCTGAATGAAAACAGCGGTCTACTGAAGTACCAATCTTACCTTCTACTTCTGCCCTAGCTCTATTCTATACATGTCGACATTTCCAGATAACTTTCAAATTCAATCAAATTACAATCGCTTTTAATTACAGCTTATGTGAAATAATCACGTTTTGAAGCTTTACTACTTATGTATTTTTCTTATCAATCGCAATACCTTTCCAAAACACAACAACACGAATTGAAATGGTTTAAGAGAGAAACTAGATGTCAGAGATAGAGAATAGTGCTGCTGCGCTTACAAAATAAACGTTCCTACTAACACTTCAGCCATCTGAAGATTGCACGAGCAGTAGAAACTTGTGTATAAGTGTAAGTGTTTAAGGTATTAACGCTTAAAATATTAACAGTTGCTTCACTTTATATATATGAAACTGCAGTGTTTTTCAAGTGTAATCTACATTTATTTAATTTTATGAAGAGTAAACGTAACCAAGATAAGCTGTGCGCCTACCCACGTAAATCTGCTATTGATAAAAGCATATTCGGCATGTCCACCCGAATATTATGAGAAACTATCGGAGATATTAGAGTGATGAATAATATAATTTTATTTTATTTATTTTTTTAATACTTAGGTACTTATTTTTATTGATAATTATTTTTAAATATAATCTTAAGAAATTGCTTACATCTAACTAAAGCCTATTACACCGTAAATGAATATCTCTTCGACCCGTTTAAAGCTTACACCTCTGACTACCCGAATCACACCGTCTGACTGATTACCTACCTGCATGTTATAGTATTAGTTAGTGAAATATCTATGTTTTAGAAATAAAGAACTATTCTAGTCTATTCTATTCTACTCCATTCTGTTCCGTTCCATTCAATTCCATTCTATTCCATTCCTTTCCATTCTATTCCATTCCTTTCCATTCCTTTCCATTCCTTTCCATTCCTTTCCATTCCTTTCCATTCCTTTCCATTCCTTTCCATTCCTTTCCATTCCTTTTCATTCCTTTCCATTCCATTCCATTCCTTTCCATTCCATTCTATTATATTCTATTCTATTCTAAGCTGCCGAGCCAATTTCTCAAGTCCGGGAACAGAAACTAATCCGAGGGAGCTAGATCTGTCGAATTAAAACTTTAAATCATTCATTTTAGCCACTGGATTGAAACATCCTTAAGTCGTCGCTGCTTTTGTTCAATAGTGAGGAATCGAGGCACCCATTTTGCGCACAGCTTTGTCATGTCCAAATTTTAGGTCCATATGCGATGTTTACCTCTTTTTCAAATGCCTACCATGTGTGCTAGCTCGCGCACTTTTAGTCTACGGTCTTCCAATAAAACAAAATGTTGTCCGCTGCGATGTTCATTTAGGCAGCTCGTGCGACCTCTTTTAAACTCAGCAACCCAATATTTAAAAGTTGTAAATGAAGGGGCAGACTCTCCTGGAGTAGAATCCAGCTCAATTTTAATATGAATTGGACTTACACCTTTCAAGTTAAAGTATTGCATCTCGTATCGATGACCTATTTTGTCCATTTTGCAAATCCTCAAGGCCAGTGCCCCTCGGTGGAGACATTAATGGTCTACATTTGCTTGCTTTGCTATTATTCGTGCCATGGAGCCCACTGAAGGACGGACGGACGGACGGACGGAGGCTTAGAGTAATAGAGCGTCGTCGTCGTGTCGTTGTCATTGAGCGCTGCGACCGTTCATGCTGTAAAATTGTTGGATTTTCGTAGTAATCGCAATGGACCCAAAAAGATACTCTAGATTTTAAACGATTTTGGGTTCTTCCCGTAGGCCTACAATCATCTGGCACAAAGCAAGGTCTTATAGCACAAGTAAAGGGAAAATCTGAAAACTGCAAATTTCTGCCTTTCTACAAAAATTTAATTTGGTTTACATCGATGACACAAATCTTTAGTTTTTATGTGGAAACCTAATTATAATTACACATTTTACGCTCTCAAAGTGTGATCGGAACCCTTCGTGCGCGAGTCCTACTCGCACTTGACCGTTTATTTTTGTTTAAGATGTGTATATCTGATGCTGAATGTACCTGAATTTCAGGCCCGATGGACAAGACCAGTAGTAAAATAATACTACTTATCTTGTCCAAAACGCCACGCTGTCCCCGCTGTTAGTATTAGTTTCATACCCCTCAGATTTAAATATAAATTAAGTTCCTTTAGCCCGGGTCTCTCAAGAGACGGATAAACAGTCAGATAACTTTTTTTGGCACTTTTTGTACGTGTGACAGACAGATAAACGCTATCTGAGGAATGAGAGAACGGCACTTAGACGGAGAAATACGACACAGAAGACAAAAGGCTGGCGAAACAAAAAATATTAGACCGCTTAATAAAATAAACAAGGTGATAATCCCACTTCTACCTGGGTTATAGATATTTGAGTGCTGCTCGTAAAACTTGAGGAAGCCAAGCACCTTGGCAACTTCCTAAAGATTTACTTCAGAACTTTTAATGTGAAAAATATTAGAAACTTGAACAATTTACATCCACCTAGTCGTTATATTAAGAAGGCAATTAAGACGAAGAAGTCTTTAATATTTTGCATATTAGGTGCTGTTTGACAACGTATTTGGATATGGTATTTTAATCACAATATCTCAATATACTTTATTGCACCCAAATCAATCATTTTGTTTAAAAAAAATAGTTTACAAAATTACATCGGATATACTTACTTGTATACCTTCACCTACGCTTTTGGACTACCTATATAGCATGCTTGTTCGAGAAAGTTCTGTAGACTTGTCGCGACGACTGTCTTGTTCTCGTATGCACGTCGACAAAACTTTTACGAGGGTTGTGCTACGAGTTGGGGTGATTTTGAATCTATTGCTACAAAATTTGGTTACCAGCGGGTCGATTCTCGCGCCTTCGATATACGGATATCGAAACCTATATTGACAGGCGGCCAATTCTCGCCCATTCGATATTCATATCTCTACAGACAATTCAATTGTTTTGTATTGGAATTACCCGATATAGCTGTAGAGATCCGAATAGAGAATGCGCGAGAATTGACCGCCAGATTCCCGTTCAAAATCACTCGATATAGGTAGATAATTATCTTATCGAAGCCGCGAGAATCGACCCGCAGGTGTATTAATTATTAACACGCTTTTATTAGCTTCACTTGTATGTATATGTATGTATCCATGGATGCATGTATGTATTTGATTCGTCTTGGGGAGCATGGGGTCCAGGGTCTTATGATGGAGCTCGAACGTGGAGCCGGAAGGTAGCCAAGGTAACTCTGTTACTAAACGACGCAAACCAATCGAGTTTGGGCTCATTTGATTCGTCTTGACGAGTTCTTTGGAGCCGGAAGGTGGCCAAGAAAACTCTGTCACTAAACAACGCAACCTTATCGGGTTTGGTTAGTTGGTAGTTCATCAATGAATAGATGATAGAAGACAACTAAAATATAAAAACTCGTAGATCGAACTAAAAAATACAAAATAAATTATAGTTTTTTTTTTTTTTAAAAAACGCATCTAACCTAACTAAAAAGTAAAAAATAATTCTATAATTAATTAACGAGAAAACCTGATTTTTAACCGTCTTCAAAAAAGGAGAGGGTTATGAATTCGGTTGTATGTTTTTAATTAGGATAGTTATTAATTCATGTTTTTTTTCATTCATTACCTATTTATTTATTTTTAATCTTTTTAGGGTTCCGATCCTTAAAAGGAAATAAAGGAACCCAGGATCACTTCGATGTCCGTCCTTCTGTCCGTAAGTCCGTCCGTCCGTCTGTCCGTCTGTAAAGACCTTTTATATTAAGAACGCGTGGACGTATCAAGCTGAAAATATTGATTGTTAAGGTCTGTGATCGCTTATAGCTCTACGACCGTAAAATTTTCATAGTAATCGCAATAAACCCAAAACGGGTATTTCCCGTTGTCCTACAATCATGGAGTTTGGCATTATAAAGCAATTTCTTATAGCACAAGTAAAGGGAAAAATCTGAAAACTGAAAATGTCTGTCTTTCTGAACAGGATTTTTTCTTTAGAAACCTATAATTACACCAGTTACGAGGTAACAATCTCCAAGTGTGATCTCCTGCTCGCACTTGACCGTTTATCATCCCACCACTCGAATTCGTATGAGATATCTACCTACCTATCATGCGGAAATAAGGAAATATCATGCTTTACCTTGAGTCAAAAAGACCTCTATAAACGCATAGAAATATCTTTACTGATAGTATTTATAGCGTGTTCTTTACCTATTATTAAAGTTAGTGAACATCCGGGTTGTTTTCAAATCTGTGAGGCGCATTGCAAACGAGTATTTCATTCGCGATACGGCTCATGACATGAGTGCTTCTGACTTTACGTGAAAGCTCCTTTTAATTACAGGCAGACTACTACGCTGAGGTAAATTTATGCACTACGAAATATACAGAGCTCCACTGCAGGCTTCGCGATATAGAAGCGATGGGCTAGATCTATTCCACAGATACTATAATATTATACTAATACAGATAGACCACCTAGAACAAAATATGACACCACCGGCGTAAACTGAGATGCTACGGAAGCTTATTTAGTTCGAGGCCATTATCGCTTGGTGCAGCACCATCGAAAAATTGCAAATACCACGAGGTGGCGCTAAGATATAAAGGATTTATTCTAAGATTAGCGCCACCTAGAAGTATGTTAACTGAAACCATGGCGTTTAAAGTACAAATCTTAGTCCTCACGCTATCTCTTTTTTGCGAAGGGACCGAAGGGTTACTAATTCTAATCTGTATGGGATGAGCACCCTGTGTCTATTCAATCGTGGCCACTTCCAGCAGTCCTTTGACAGCCGCGAGGGGTAGCAAGCGGCCATATTGAGAGGGATCGGCTGACAGGTAATATCCTTGCCGTGCTTGAGCCACGTAACTTGACCGTGTTATACTTAAATTGAGTTCAAACTAAGACCCTGTCCCAAACAATCTCAGTAAGCTCTGTAACTGATTCATCTGTAATTTTTAGGGTCCGTACCCGAAGGGTGCCAAACGGGACCCTATTACTGAGACTTCGCTGTCCGTCCGTCCGTCCGTCCGTCCGTCCGTCTGTCTGTCACCAGGCTGGATCTCATGAACCGTGGTAGCTAGACAGTTGAAATTTTCACAGATGATGTATTTCTGTTGCCGCTATAACAACAAATACAAAAAATATATATATTAAGGGGGGCTTCCATACAACTAACGTGATTTTTTTGCGGTTTTTATAGATAATGGTACGGAACCCTTCGTGCGTGTGTCCGACTCGCACTTGGCCGGTTATTAATTTTACATAGGTGCAAACGTGCAAACATAATGATTAATTTGTTCAAAAGGGTTTATCGAGACAGTTTGGGATAGAGCCTGCATCTAGCGATGTCAAGAGACTGCTGCAAGAGGCCTGAAATCTAGATCATCAATTTAATTATGTAAAATTTATTTAATATGTTGACCTTAAAATGAACGATATCATTAGCCAGGCACTCAAGCAGAGAACGATATACTCCTATTCAATCAATATCAAAAGACCCATTGAATGCACGGAACCATTGAAATTGTGCCTACTCCGTCCTATATTGAACATTCATATTTGAACAAAACGTGTTGAGAGAAGACTAAAGAAGGATGATTGCGGCTAGTGACTACATATTCCTTTCAGTGAGTGAGTGCCACATTTAGATAACAACGTCCGGAGGGCGGCCGGCGCGCGGCCGGCGCGCGGGAGGCGGGGGGGGGGGCGCTGGGCGGGCAGCAGGGGTAGCCAACTTACGGCACGCTGCTCTTTGCGGTTAATTAAACTCCTTCCGACTTGAAAGGGATTAGGAATGAGAAAACAACTGAAATTGCGATTTTGCGAAAAATATGCTGAAACAACAGATTCTTGAGATAAAAGTTATCCTCGCATTTATGCAAATGACTCAAAGTGTTTTTTCAAGAACGTCGCATGCAGGGTGTCAACATAATTGGCTTTTGGACAAGGTACCAGTCAAAATTATGTAGATATTGTCATATTATATCGTCATATCTAGTCATCTGTGGGTAGTTGTAAAAATGGCCCGCGATTTGTAACCTTATTACTTTTTAATAAAAATCAAAACCTATGAAATGGAAACCATCAAATAAGGATGGCTACACAGTTGAGAAGATAACACATTTAAGTCTGGCCTTTTTTAACAGAAAGCTACATGTTATGTATTTAATATTGTTCGCTGGCTACCTACATACCTAGTCCAATATACAATTGTTTGTGGTTTCCGCAGATGTTACATGGCAGATTCAGAATATTTTGTCACAATGTTTATACAATCGGCATCTATTTACGTACATATATTATGTTTCAGCTAATTACCCGACGCTTGGTGTGGGCGACAATAACGCGTAGGTGGTTATTATCGAATATTGAGAGGAAACGTGCATTTTCTGTTAAATAGCAAAGTTCACCAACCATTAGCAAAAAATATATTGTGACAAATATACCATAAAAGCACTTTGCTTGCAATCTCGAAATGCGGTTAGCCTCACATTTTTAATAAAGTATAAAAAGTAATACGTAATATTATATTGCCCAAGCCCGTCAATTTTGGTGCCCCTGGGGTCCAAATTATACCAAATCCGCGTGTTTAAAGCTAAAAGGGCGTTTACAAAATTACAGTGGCTTAAGCTCAAGTACGCTTTGATGTTTCTGTTGAAAATAAAAACCTGCTCAACTCACACGAAATGAGGTGAGCTGAAACAAATTGGTCTGACTCTGGCTCTGAACCCTTGGCTTCAAGGACATAGGTGAGACATAACACTATCAAATTAACTTTGAGCTGCGCCCCGCTTGTGTGCAGCTATTCTATTCAAACAGCATTTTTAAAATACAAAGCTTTACACGATTTTAAATAACATTTAACCGATACACATTTATTCATATCTATTGATCTTATACGTTGAATTCTTTAATAAATACTTACCACTTTGAGACCGTCTTCGTCTATGCCGACTTAGGGGAGTTAGAAGCTTGGCTGTAACCTTAAGCTGTGTCCCACGATACGGATTTTTCTAGTATGGGACACTACCCTCAAAGTGTATAAATGTTTTGTGCCTACATGAATAAACTTACTTGCTTACTTAGTTACTTACATGCATGATATCTAATAACATTTTGTCTCTTCTTGGTAACATTTTTTTACATGAAAATGTTTTTGGTTGGATATAATATTTCCAACACGGAATAACAGGTGCATAATCTTTCATCCTCGCTAATGAACCGGAAAAAACTTGAAACACTGAACACACCAAACACAAAAGTAACAGTATTAGGTATATCGTTGAAATAAATGGTCCCGAGCCTGTTGTCGGCTACGAGTACAAAACCTTTCACGAGAAGAAAAGGGGTAATAATCTTCGCATCAGAATGGAAAATGGCCTACGAGTATTCTGAGAGGGCGAAGGCGGAAAAGCCTATCCAGCGACTAAGTGAAAGCAAAAGAAATTCAGCGTGACGTATTTGGGAATAGGAAATTCTGTTCGCTACGTTTAACGATGGGTTTAACATGAATTATTTGATTGTTTCCTTTATGTCCTGAACTTACATTATTCATATTTTACAAGTCGAGTAGTTAGTTACCTACGTAACGAAATTCACTTTGTTCATGTGAAATGGTCTATGCACCATTGAGTACAGAATCCTCTCTCCAGAGACTATATATCCAATTGCCTGCGCCTGCGGGGGAATGCGGGTCGCCAAACGTTTGTTGTATTCAACAAACCTTCGCATACGCAACCTATGTACTTATGATGACGGGCCGCCAGACAGTTTCGCAGCGGCTGGCCAATCACAACTCTCTTACCTCGTCCCCAGCCCGCCCGTAAATTGGCGAGTTGTGTTTCAAAGGAAAATGTATCTATGCGCTCTCCACTGGATAAGTGCTCTCCTCTCTCTAAACGACACCTTATATCGACACGACACGCCTTTATATCGATCAGAGTCGAGTTAGAATACGACTTTTGTAAGTCGAGGCTCCGTTAGGCCGCCATCTTAAATTTTGGCAAAATTTGGCTTGGCAACATTCAGAATCGAATTCAGCAGGCTTTTTTACTTCGGAATAGTCACGTTGCCAAAATGGTTCATGAAATGCCGTTGAACTTGAAAATGTAAATATAAAACACCTGTCTAAAAGTTACGCCTCTCTCTCACGCCGCCGCCGCTGACACAAAGTTTCATAAAAATCAATAAACCAGATGCGTGCTGCTCCAACCAAAGCATGCTTCATGTAACCCGCCACTGGCCGACCTTCTAGTTACATCTATCATGTGGATTGCATACAAATCACCCAATTACCCAATTACAGTACACGAAATGAAACTAGACGTGGGTAAAACTAATAAAATTTTAATTTAGGATCACAAATGTCTGGAATGATTGATTTATTACATTACAGCTAAAAATGAATACTTATAAAATTCCATCAAGTCTCAAGACGATAACAGGTTCACAATATCCGAGCGCTGTAGGTACAGTACACTAGTGCCGGTATTAAATGCAACTCTTCTTAGTTCCATATTAACATAAATATAGAATCCTCACACAGCGACATGAACCTTATAAACGAGTTCACAGGATGTGACGTTCATCTGTGATATTGCAATCTTGCTACCTTTTTCAAAAATACGTTGCATTCAGTTGAGATTATACCATTTAAATTATTAATAACAAAGTAGAAAATAATCTATCGTACAATGGAAACTACATATACATATAATTTAAAATCTTTCAACAATCACTAGGTGTTATTTTTTATAATTAACCAGCCACCTTCGTAGAATAAAATGGTAATTAAAAACGACCGTTCTTGGCTCATTATTTAACAAGTTTATTTACAGAGCAGAATTAGCGGGTATGATTAAACAATAGGTGTATCTGATCTTTGATAAGAAGAGGGGGTGGGGGTGGGGGGAGGGATCACAGTGGGTGGACGGATGGGTGCGGGGTGCGCAGGCGCAGCTGTGAGCGCCACTAGGCGCAGTGGCAGGCGTAGCGCTTCACTCGCTTCTCACGGTGGAGAAGACCGTCCACGCTACGGACTGAGCGAGGCTGGACGTCTGAAACAACAACATATTTTTATGAAAAACATTCTATGATTATTATTTTTTTAACTAAATCTAGATAGATAAAAAACTATAGGTAAAGGTGTGTTCCCAAGTAATACGGCGCGCTACAAAGTACAAATGCGTTCACCGACTAAGCGCTCTTTGTAGCTCATAAACTAAATGGACGGCCAACGCTGATAAATGTGCAACAGTCCAGAATAGGAAATGGGGGTTTACGGCAAGATAAACCAATCAATTAGATTACTAGTCCCGACGGAGTTAACTCCAAGCACTCACTAGAACTCTCATCTCAGCGGCTTATAGACTAGGTTTATCCGCGCTAGAAATGTTCAATAGCTAGAACCTCAACTCAGTCTTTACAATTTGGTATTTTACGGTTTTTCAATTTTATATGACCATCGAACCGTTAAAGCTCCTATTTTGCAAAAAAAACTGTGCAGACACTTTGTCTCCTCCCATCACGAGCGTAAAGTAAAGAAAGCGAAGAGCATCGTAACTTTTCATGCATGAACGTGGCAAACCTTTTTCGAGTCTCGAGGTGAATAATTACAAAAAAATACCAGCATATTTCACAAAGTTTAACTTTTTATTTAGGTACTTTTTCAGTTGAAGCACACTGGCAGCAATAACCCCTTGGGGTCTAATTGCAGTAATTATAAATTCTTCAAATCCCGTTGCTCTAATGACTAGGAAGTTAAGCGTCTACGAGCAAGGGTGAGCGACTCAGTAGCTCGATATTAATGAGGTTGCAGGGTGGGAACATACGTTTCCTGTCCCACTTAATTGCCTGTTTAGTTCGGTACAGTGATGATAACGCTCGGATAAATTGTTATTCAGGCCTACGTAATGAGGATATTACCCTCTACGTTTGGCTTCTCTTTATTCGTTGCCTGTGTTGTGTGTACATTGTTACCATCTTTGTTTATGAACAACGTTGAGCCCTTACACGAACAATTTAACATTGATTTTACAACTACGCAATCTTAAAAGCGGTTAATATAAGACAGAAACGTGCCAAATCGCGGCCGTATTTTCTAAGTCTAATATTTCTAATTCCAATTTGGCAAATTACACATCCGTGTAGAGAGTTATTTAGAGAGAGGCTGCTGGCGGCACTGTTCCTCCCAACACGAAGAAAAAGAAGAAGTAAAAGAAGAAGTATAGCTCACAGTGCGGCCTCTCCTCGGCGGGCATCTCCTGCGGCAGCATAAGCGTGCGCGGTGCACGCGCCGAGTGCACGTCCTCCATCTGCGTAGGCTGCTGGCGGCGCTGCTCCTCCTCCTCAGCTTCGGCCGCTGCCAGCGTGTTCACGATCGTCTTCACCTGCAACAGATTCACAGTTTACTTATATTAATTGGTTGCTGCTACCTTGGATGGGAAAAGGCGAGACGGTGACCTTTCGGACCATTTTGTGGCCTGGCTACAAAACGAGACTTTTACCTGACGGAGACACTCTGTTACAAGTTATGAACCAATTGAGAATTACAGTTATGTTAAGAGATTATTGTTGCTTTGTGCGGAGTGTGCGAGGTATCATGATATGCCTATAGATCTAGATAACCGTTTAATTCAAGTAATACAGTATTGTGTGTGTAAACAAAAGAATATGCAGGACAGGCATTATTATCAGCCAGTTCATTCACACAAACACAGAATTCTTCCAGTACCCTACTACTGTGATCCACAGATGAAATCGTATGGACTTGGACAATTCTCTGCTTAGTATACATTTGCTAGGCGTGATAGTTGCTGGTGACTGGCCGACCTACAGTTTAACATCATCCACAACTGAGTAGTCTGGTTTCCAAACCCGTTATGAACGCCCCCTTATTTTCAACCTTACGCTTTGGTAATAAAGTCCAAAACCACTACTCAAAATTGGTGCCTTTTTATTTGTTACACTATTCTACATAAGGAAAACAAGGTTTAATTGAGGGCCGCGCGAAAAAAAAGGTAACGCTCTCGATAAAAAAGTGGCATTGTCTTTTGGGGGTGTTCAGCGGTTTTTGAGACTAGATGAGTCAACTCACCTCCTGCATATCGCTGTCCATCTGCTGCTGCTGCTGCTGCTGCTGCAGCTGCTGCTGCTGCTCCCGGCGCTGTGAGGCGTTGGCCTCCTCGGTGGTCCTCTGGATGATCTGCAGGTCCTCGGGAGTCAGGCTCCAGGGGCCGCCCTGATTGCCAGGAGCGGACATCATGTGCATCTGCAGTTACAGACAAATTATACTTATAAATGTATATCACTGAGAATATGTCCGTCCTAAGATCTGGGGAAATAGCGTGATTGTATGCAGGGATACGTATCTATGTATGTACGAACTCCTATGTGGCCTTTATCAATAGACTTGATGCACAGAATCGGATCGATCTGTAGCTTTCGATCTATTGAGGACACGGTGAATATTACCCACCCGAATGCAATGAAACATATAGAAATCTATTTACCCAACAGTTCCAAACAAGATAGGTAGGTACATAACATAGGTGACTATCTAACATTCATATCATCATCATCATCATGGGCAGCTTGTTTCCGCCCACTGCTGGGTATAAGCCTCCTCGCTTTGTGCCAACTTATCCAGCTGTGCCAATCGAATCCAGCTCTTCCCCGCAATATGCGTAATGTCGTCGACCCATCTGGCTGCCGGTCGACCCACGATTCTCTTTCCCTCTTTCGGCCACCACTCGGTCAGGGATCTACTAACATTCATATGATATTTAACAAAAACATCGTTTACCTTGTTCTATAATATTATTATTTTATATTATTCTGAATACAACTACTGCCTTACCATGCTACCTATATCTGTACTTCACAAAGTTTGTTACTAAAATTAACATTACGAGGATTTGTAACACACCACGCTGAGAAATTGAACCTCCAGGTAAAAAAAACTTTCGCTAAAAGTCATAAGCCGCGTAGGTGGTACGGTCCAGGTTATTAAAATTCGGGGACTTCCGTCCACGGTGAAACAAAGTATAATACGAGAGAAAAAATATGCCGATATTTTCGCAAAATTAAAAATTTCCATATGTTTGATTGGTTTAGATACTATGGCAGACGCTCCCTTTATCTAGGTCACAGGTCGTATATACATATATAGGTCAGACCTGGAAGTTTATAGGAGTATGAATACTCGAGGCAGAAGGTCCTGACGACTGCAAAATATCACAGAAAATATATCAAGTGTATATATTTTTCTTACACGATTCCCTACTTACCAGCAGGGGGCTGACGAGCGACGTGGCTACAGTGCACAGAGTGACGGGAAGGCATACAGAATAGTATTCTATGATTTACAAAACCAATTTTAGTAAAGCAACTGCTATTCAAATGTCAGATTGAGATAGGTGAATATGTCGGTCGACAATATATTCCACGACTATTGACTCAATCATCTTTCTCTCCACATAATAGCAAACAAAAGATGTGCGAGCGAGAGAGTTAAAGACGTACGAACCCCAACCCTAACCAAGTCGTTCGTCACTGTTTCAGGTTTTCGTAATATATTTTTTCGTGGGAATGGGGACGGAAAGATTGTGTGCGTACACAAATAAAATTGTTTATAAGTACCTGGGGTTGTTCAAGCTCCTGGACTGGTGCATTCTGGGGAATGAACTGGTGCATAACGGAGTTTTGCTGAAACAAATGAAACAATACATATAATATCGACCAGTGTTGTGCCTGTTTTTTTAAAGTGGCTGGAGCATAGATTAACCTCGTGCTTCAACATTCCGCTTTTTCTGTCAGACCAGTAGACCTCGCGAGCCCTTATAATCCGTCCATATATAATGCTACAACAAACTTCCCCTTCCCCGAGGAAAACCCCCTCCACCCCCTTTAAGACATTTTTTCACAATTTCTTGTGTAGAATGAAAGTTCTTAGTGTGACTCTCAAATTTCATTGAAATCCTTCGACCAATAAAGCTACAGCAAACTTTTCCCCTTATTTTCCGCCCAATAAAAAATCGCAATAGACTATTTTTTTTTTAATAAATCAAGGAATGAAATAAATATGCCCAGTTTTATCAAAATCGGCTAATAAATGCCACCTGTAGGCAAGAACAGACAGACAGACAAACGCATTTTTGGCAAATCTAGAAACTGCGGACGCTTCGCTCGCTCGTTCAAAAGTTCTAATAATGTTTACACAACTTACTTGTTTATCAAGCCTGTAGTGAATGATTCAATTCTAGGTTCTATGTTAAAATTTTAAACATACTTTTTATTATCTTTATCGGTCAACGTTATTATGCACAATTACTTAGGGCCTATCAATTTCAATGCTGCAGCAAACATGTTTTAAAATGTTTAACTATTATCATTACATATAATTACATCTGATAAAGCTGACTAACGCCAGTTAATTAGTTGGTGACCTTATTAAATTCATCGCATTAGGTTTAGAATTAAAAAGTTAGGGGTATTAAATTAAGTGGACCGTGAGATAAAAGGGCCACAACAAGGATACAATTCAATGAATTTACAGTTTCAATACCTATTTACAATACAAAATTACAAAACATTAGTGATCATAAAGTATTTGTATATTCATATAAACATGGAAGACAAACAAAGACAAGGAAGGTGCTCTGTGCTTTCAGTTCAACTTACACAACGGGTGGCGGGGCGGCACGATCCAATACGCATTTATGTGACGATACGCGACGGACGTACGGAATATAAGAAAAGTACGCGACTGTACGGTTTGGTAGCTGTGTAAATTATGCTAACGGATTCATATGTTTTTTTGTCCGCTTAATTTTTCAAGCCAGCCAGTGCACCTGTAAGTACCTGTACCTATGTAACCGGCAAGACCTACCCATATCTTAGTCAGGAGTTACTAATCAAATCAATCACGTACATGTATACAACTTTGTATGTAAAAAAATTGTATTTACTTTTATTTTCTCGATGGGTTGAGGCTTAGGCTTTTATATTATTTTTATCTGAGAATTTTCTAACTCAAAATTTTAACAGCTGCTTTTCTATAGGTTTATCGGATTAGACCAGCTTGTCAGAAATTGATTTCCAAAATTGATTTTCGCTCGACCCATTTTACCCGTACCTACATGCCTATAGCAAGCAAGTAAACGTCTGCAAAGCGTTCCAGTTGTGACCCAGAAATGACCGAACCAAAAAACAGCACGAACTATTGAAATCGATCGATCGGTCAATTCAAAACTTAAGATGGCACCAGAAATATGCTATAGATTTAATTTAAATTGCCGACAGGTAAAATATATTTTATTTATGACGTGTGCCAAAAGAAGCAATTTAATTTAGCAAATTAGAAATTATTTATTAGTTACTGTCCTCTGAATTTCACATTCAGCTAGCTTCTATATCTACTTTTAAATAAACATATTGTAATGTAATCAATATGGAATGAAGTAGGTAGTCCTTTTAGTTGTAGACTTGTAGTATATTTGGTCGTACAAATACATTTCAAGCTTATTTCAAGGCTCTCAACTTCGTGCCATTACATTACACACATCTACCTACTTACTTCCTAACATTGTTGCAGTTCAAAGACAACTTTGTCTATTGTACCTACCTACCTAATGCAGACAGTTACTGCCTTCGTAGTACCTATACGGCTATAAAATTCGTTTGCTTGTAAAATAGCATGTCTTTAGATATTTCCGGTTGGCCACTAGTCCGACAACCCTTTATCAACCCACACACTGAGCCAGCGCCGTGGAGTATGGCTCAATCTTACTCGCAATCGGGTAAAGGTCTCTTTTTTATGGCTAGTATTTAAACGAGCGTACAAAAAAGTCCAACCTCACCTTAGGTACTGAAATGGTAAATCTCTGAAAAAAATACAAAACTATCGAAACGAAAACTAACCCTAATACATACTATGTAATTTATATTATGTACATATAATTTACTCTAAGACGAAAACCTTTTGAGTGACTTTTCGGAAAGTATTTTAGTCGGAGACTCGGAGTCTTGTTTATTTTTCAGAACCAATATTATTTCCCTTTATTTATTTACTTTAGATATACTTTGTAGTATGTAGTAGTCGTAAGACCCCTAGATAATAATAATAATCTGAATCTGTGTTTAATATAATATTTTCGTTGTAACTTTGTACAACGTCTTGGATTATTTCTGTAATGTTGTTAAATTTAAATTTAATAATAAATAAATAAAAAGTAAAGTAAATGTAGCCCATTAATGTCCCCACCGAGGGGCACGGGCCTTTACCCTTTTATAAATAAATAAAATAATTAAAATTAAATGGCTCAATCTTACGCGTATCTGGGTAAAGGCCTGTGGGACATTAATGGAGTACATTTACTTTTATTCATTTGTCCTTTTCTGACTAAATTACGCAATCGAAAGACTGTCGGATGCGTCGGATGTTAAAAAACGTTTTCATTCATCTAAGCAAAAGATAATTTCGCTTGGGCACACTGTTCTCGGTGACATAGACAACATGCATTGAGTCACCAAACACCAGAATACGGTCCTATAATACATACAATTGCATTAAGTATTAACCGAATTTCCATATATTAACTCGATTAGCTTCAAAGCCAGCGAAATATTTCACAGTCTGCGACACCTAATGAAGTTTTCATGTTATATTAACCTTTGAGAAAATTAAGGCTGTTATTTGAATCACCTCTGCAATTGTTCTTATTAACCTTTAAAGTCGGTCACCAGCGCACAACGCATACTTATACGATAATTATTATAGTTTGCCTATGGCCGATCTAGATCAACATTTGATAGTACCTACGAAAAAAAACACTCGGAACTTCGGTAGTATTGTATTAATTGATACGAGCTATACATATAGGGGCATATGTCACAGCTGTGTCGTTAAATCAGGCACTTAACCAAAATCCTGGGGCGTTAATTACAACCCGGTTTTAATTCAAATGCCTTTTGTCAACAACGTTTAACAAACTGCCTGTCAGATAGTCGGCCTTTCGATCTGAATCCAGGTTTTGCAAGATGATGTCAACGCAACAGCTGATTTCGTTCTGAGTTAGCTGAAATACGAACCGAAAAAAAAAACAATTGCCTAGGAAGGCGACACAAACATCTCGCCCGAGATTTCTAGCTTTTGATTACATTTCGGCTCTTAGTTCACTTTTCATTAAGTGCCTAATTTGTCCAAATATCGGCGACAGATGCACACATAGACCATGTGACGAATTTAATGACCTCGAGAATAAATGCTGATGACACTATCGAAAGATCTCTTTTTGTGCTGCCGATACGTGCGAAGTCGGAACAAAATTTGTATGCGTGAGCTGTCTTGTTTCCGGGTATGATACCCAAAGACTGTTTCTGTTTACTGAACGTGTCATTGGCAACCATTTGTTTCAATAGTACTCAATAGAGAGAGTATTGAAACAAATGGGTGGATTATTGCTACCTACATTATACGCACAACATGAAATGTAAAATAACCGGCCAAGTGCGAGTCGGACTCGCTCACGAAGGGTTCCGTACCATTATAAAAAACCACAAAAAATATATAGCATGTTGTATGGGAGCCCCCCCTTAATATTAATTTAATTTTAAATAATTATTTATTTTTAAGAAAACATCGTGAACATTTATTGTGAACATTTTAAACGTCTACCGGCTAACATTATCAATATCGAAAATGAGCAAAAAAAAATCACGTTTGTTGTATGGGAGCCCCCCTTAATATTAAATTTCTTTTGTTTTTTAGTATTTGTTGTTATAGCGGCAACAGAAATACATCATCTGTGAAAATTTCAACTGTCTAGTTGTCACGGTTCAAGAGATACAGCCTGGTGACAGACAGACGGACAGCGAAGTCAATACATAATAGGGTCCCGTTTGGCACCCTTCGGGTACGGAACCCTAAAAATAAGGGTGTGCCCAAACAAAAATCGTGTTTTTTGTACCTACCTTTTCTTGTACGATGCATGGTGCGTTCCGCGAGCTCGAGCGATTATTCGAGCCCGACTCGCACTTGACCGATTTTTACACATATACCAAACCCCTGTAGACCCCTGCACCTACCTCATTGTGGTCCTGCGGCGGCGGCGGCGGCGCGAAGGGCCCCATCTCCGGCGGCGGCGGCGGCATGTTGTGAGTGGAGGGGATGGCGATGACGCGCTGCACGTGGATGCGCATCTCCCGCGGCGCGCCCATCTGCTCCTCAGACGAGTCCCACGGCATCTGAGAGCGAGGGGGTTAAGGTTTAGGGAATGCTGAACTGAACAACAAACGAATATACACTTTTACAAATAACTACTGGTTTGCTGGAAGATACGTCTTGTATTATCGCATTTTTACGTGTGTTTTCTTTTAAAATATCTGCTTACATATTTGTGTGAGGTGAGGTAATTTTTAGGGTTCCGTACCCGAAGGGTGCCAAACGGGACCCTATTACTGAGACTTCGCTGTCCGTCCGTCCGTCCGTCCGTCCGTCCGTCCGTCCGTCCGTCCGTCCGTCCGTCCGTCCGTCCGTCCGTCCGTCACCGGGTCCGCCTGCACGAACCGTAATAGCTAGAAAGCTGAAATTTTCACAGAATGTGTATATCTGTTGCCGCACCAACCACAAATACTGAAATACGAGAGATATTACAAATTGAAAGTGGTCTCGGTACAAGATACGTCTTCACAACACGCTTGAAAAGTTTATACCAAGGCCATTTTGTTTTGGTAGGTAAGCCTTCTTTTAATGAAACTAAATTTAAATGATATGGCAATGTCGTCCCCGGACTTCTACAAAGACTTTAAATATTAATTGATGAATTACGACGTCTCTATTTATTATGTAGAACTTTTAGAAAATAATTATAAAATTAATAGTTTTTAATTACTTTTGTTGTCATACAAATCTCAGAGCACAGAAATTATTTTTTTCCTTTTGGCCACTTCAAGTTTGGCTGCCAGTGATGTTTTAATTAAATACTCTTTGGTGCGTTGAAATGATGTTTTGCAGTCTGCATGACATTGACATAATGAGTGAGTGAACCTCATTGTACGGAAATTGTAGATGGGTGTCTCACGTTTTCCAGTAGGAGTAGGTTGTAGACAGTGCTGCTTACGGCGGCGTTTAGTAGGTACTAAAGGCCCTAAAAGCGCGGCAAGCTTTGAATCAATTCAAATGTTATTTTTCAACTAGCTACAAAGTTATTCTGACATAAGATGATAATTTGAACAAAACTTTTTGGGTATTTCATGAAAAATACAGTTACAGATCACACATATACAGGGTGAAACAAACGAATGGGCCCTGGAGGGAAAGTACCTTAAAATCTCAAGATATCCGTCCGTCCGTCTGTCTGTCACCAGGCCGTATCTCATGAACCGTGGTAGCTAGACAGTTGATATTTTCACAGATGACGTATTTCTGTTCCCGCTATAACAACAAATACTAAAAACAAAATAAATTTAATATAAAGGGGGCTCCCATACAATTAACGTGTTTTTTTGCGGTTTTTTTAACCGACTTCCCAAAGGAGGAGGTTTACAATTCGTCCGGATGTTTATTTTTTTATTTTTATTTTTGTATGTATGTGCCTCGATAGCGCCTAAACGGATGGACCGATTTGGAAAATTAGACCGATTAGACCTATAGTGATTTTTGTGTTTTTCATAATAACTCGTGCAAATGCACATGGTAAGCATAATATTGTGATGCGGAACTGCTGAAGAAGACCACATATGGCCACCAGATCTGCTCAATACTAGGTACAAATACAATGCGTGGCTGACGGGCAGGCAACGCATAGCCTAAACCGATGGACCTAGAGCCATGAAACTTTGTACAGGGGTTCCTTAGTAGCGTGGGGTAGCACTGATATGGGATTTGACAAAATTAATTCCCCTGGGGGGGGGGGGGGGATAAGGGGTTACAGTTTGTATTAAACTCAATCTAATCAAATAGGGTTTGTGGAAGTCGGTTTTTTCTAAAGTTTACTTTTTGTTCCAATTATATAGATAATGGTACGGAACCCTTCGTGCGCGAGTCTGACTCGCACTTGGCCGGTTTTTTGTATTTTGTTTCAAACTTCCATATACCTACTTACTTACAGCCGAAGCTGAACCGGAGACGCTTCGTGCAGCGCAGTCTCTCGGTCTATTATGGCCTCAACTTCAAAAAACTGGAGTTCTAATAAAGAAGCGTAAACAACGAAAAAAGAGCACGACGACACAGCTTGAACGAAGATATTCTTACCTTATTATAACTATACGCGATTTGATTTGTATTTCATGAGATGAGGGTCTTCTCTGCATGGAGCGAGCAAGTGACATCCCTGTTTCTCGGTCATTTCATTTTATTGCGATAAACTACAGTCATTTTTACAGATCTTACGTGATAAAATAATGTACAAATGTAATTTTACCGATGGCGGCACGGCAATTTAATAATCATAATTATCAATAGAATAAAATAAAATAAGAATAACACAATAATATTTACGCATGAAAAAAAACACTTTATCATCACTTCAGGCCACAGCATAATTAGATATTATTATTTTTTAAATAATAATAAAAAAATCTAATCCGTGAAACAATAAATACTGTCTGATTTCTAAGACGATTAATTTGCCGTATTCATACAATTCAGTGATCGTCTAAGGACACATAAGCAGTAAGTACTGTTACAAGGCCTTCAGAAACTGATCACCCGAGAGAAGCTTTATATTTAATGGTAGCTGAATGTAAAACGCACATTGCCATATTACTGGTACTTTTACTATAGGACGTAGTTCTACAACACCTAGTCTACAGTACAGGTCATGCATCTCTTAGCCTATTACTCTTGGATATACTGATGGAAAACTTTTCAGAACAACGCTTTATTATTTTGCAAAGCTCGATAATGTAGAGCGTAATTGTTAGTGTAATTTTTAACCGAACTCAAAAAAGGAGTATGCTTTTTGTTTTTTTTTTATGTTTGTTACCTCGAAACTGGTATAGTATCGATTTTAAAACCTTTTTCTTTGTTCGAATGGTCAATCCAATAGTTTGGTCGCATTTTTTGAAAATCAGGAATCAGTCTTATTTAGGTTCCTACAGGAAAAAATCTGAGAAGTTTAATTTGGTTTTACCTGGATGACATTATACATCTAGCCTTTTTGTGACTTTTCGGTGTTCAAAGTCATTGTCACGAGATACTTAATAATATTTACTTATTTTGTACATCAATAGTATAAGCAGTTTTATCCAGTTTATTTTTATCTTTGTGCACTATCCTCTCAGCACCATCTAGAAATCTCTCTTCAGAGATAAGCTCGCCTTTGCGCACTAAATGTTATTTCAGTGTTAATAATAAAGAATATAAATAATATAAATACTGGCTATCGAGATCGGAGCTTAGGAGACAGATTTTGTAGGTTGTTTTAGACTTTTGTATACCGAACGGGAGGAATAATATAATTGGTCATGAAGTCGGTGTTTTTAAGTTTTTAACGTTGAATTATAATTTGAAAAATAGGCCGCGACAAGTTACTTTATTTGATTTGACACCACTTAAAATACGAGCTCATCTCTTCCGTAAAACAATATTTTTTTCGATATCAATGAATGTCTGTTGAGCGAATCTCGATTTATTATTAAACTCATGCTTGCGCATGTATCACACAAGGGGCAAAACGTGCCGTGGTGTGGTCGATATTTAGAAAATGTGGTTACGTCCGGGGTAATAGCATTTAGTGATGCCATCCGGATATTTCCACTGCATCTGACGACAAACGTTGCGTTGTGTGCGAGACACAAATCGTTTCCTAAGCTTACACCACTCGTAGGACTAAACATGTTTATTCCTTCCTACGCTATTTATTACGAGTAGTGTGTACCGTATTATCCGATCACAATAATCACAACTATGGAGTCGTATACAGTACATCATTAGTCGGGATTTCTCGGTATGTTTCCTTTACTATATATTTCGAACTGTGTAGGCAGAAAGGTGGGTAAATTACAAACCAACTGGAAATAAGAATGGGTGTATCTCGAGCATATCATCGCCATGATGGATACGTGAATTGAATGTGATGGAAGAATATGTGCGTATCATGTCATGCTTATTACGGTAGTCGTTGAGTATACTAACTAACAATACCACCACAACATTTTTATGAATACTTATTTCGCATAAGAATAAATATTCGATTTAGTAGCGCAAATAGGTAGTATTAGAACTAGTCACGAATTCACGATCATATTCAATCTAGGCAAGACAAGTAGGTTTACCTTCCCTCCCGATGCACACTTAACAATAGAACATATTATTATATTAGACACTATAGGCTCTAGGCATCCCTATTAATATTAATAGCGGTGCAATAATAACGCAATTAGTACCAGAGATACTGTGTCGATGAAATTACGAGAGAACAAAGGATAATAGAGTGGATCGTGAATAATGCATAGCGATGTTGTGCAAACCGCGGGCACGGGGGGGTCGGTCGCCAGATCAGCAGGTGGGTTGAATGCGGGCAGCGCGGGCGCGGCGCGGGGCGGTGGTGGGGCGGTGAGGTGACTCGGTGACCAGGAAGCAATGACCGCGGAGCGAGGACGCCTGCGCCCGCGCCGGCCTATCCACCACACCACCCTGTTTGTTACTGAGCAAGAGCAGTACCGATCGGAAAATGCCGACGAGACCTATACAAATTGGTAGATGGATGTAGTCTTTATACGTTGGGCGCCAATAAAACGGTAGACTGAGACTAGGGAATAAAATAGATGATTTATACAGTATTTACGAGAGTTTTATTAAAAGTAGGAGAATTTGGAATCTAGAACAGGGTCGTGGGTTAAATTCAATTAGAACGTCTTCGTGCGTGTGGACTACGACTCCCCTTGAATATCGCAGGTCTTCGAGTAGGCTGTGGTTTCCACTAGGCCAGCAGCAGGGACGTGGCAGGGAAGATGTAGGGATGTAGCAGGGACGTAGGGTCGAACGTAGGAATGCAGGGAGGATCGTAGGAAGGCCGTAGGAACCCTGTGAAGGACACCGCGTCAGGAGTTGAAGAGGAAAAGGTCTGTCTGCAATGACCCGTCCAGACTCTCCGAGGTGGGAGAGCCGTGTAGGCACCTAGCTATCAGAGACATTGCAGACGAACTTGTAGCTGTAGAGACAGGAGAGAGATAGGAAAACACAGATATATACAGACAGAAACTAGGATTAAAAAGGAACTAGAAAAATACGTACCCAAGTTAGGGGTTAAATAACACAGATACTATATTGCACAGTATTTAGATATTTACAATTTAGAGGATAAAACTAGCAACTGAACAAGAGCCCAGCGACGAGCAGTCGCTGAGGAGATCAAAGAAAAACTGAGCTCCAGGGAAAAACAAAATAAGAATCTGATGGCCGTGCGAGGCTTGAATGACGAACGAGCCTAAAAAACTAAAGCTACAGGTAGCACAGATAGCCAGCTATACTAAATCAATCAAAACTATTTACAGAGCTAAAAGTTAAGACTAAAGTTGGTATGTTACACCCATACAGCCAAGCTTCGATTGACGACGCTATTACGACTAAGTAGACCTACATTGGTAGATACAGATTCTGTCTACAGCCATGATTCAAATGACAAATACTACACTACTTAGTTTTTATTACATTTCCATACATTAGTGGGTTCGAGCTCTACGGCGCATACAAATCATTTCTCACAACAGCCATAATTACGCTGACTTAACGACAGGTACTACAAAATGCTACTCAGATGTAGGAACTGCAATAAGATAAATTAGTATAAACGATATTAATATTCTAACGATGATGCCGAGATTACTGCTGAACGAGACAAAAACACGGAAGACTTATAGGTACTCGCATTGTCCAAGCGCCCTTGAAAGAGTGTCGTTTTAGTTGCGCATTATAAAACAAATATATCATCTTATAAACACAAATGATGAGTAGAGCGAAGTATGAGACCGCGCGCTGGAACGGAAACCTTCGCTTTGTGGAGCGAAGTGATTGCGATTTTTTATCTCCATGAACCGGTTTCATCGACGTTTTCATGAGGAGTAATTGTATTAATTACATGATTAGTTTCGACGTGGTTTTTATTTGTCCGGTGCTGCTAATGCTATCGACTTCTCGAGTTACCAGCTCGGCATAGCGACGTGGGAGCATCTTGCTGGTTAGATAAAGGCTTTGCTAAAGATGAGTCCGATAGTTCACATCACACAACAGATATTTTGGTCGAAAGAAACAGAAGTTTTTTAAGAAGTTTATTTTTTAAGTGAAAAAAAAGTCCCAGTATGTAACAGTGTAACAAAAGGTGGTGTGACATACTGGGAACAAACGAAGCACGTTTATTGGCCACTCGCATCACATCGCTAAACTTGCATAAGGCCCACTGAATATTTATGAATGATTATATTTAGTGACTCACTAAAGTTTAATAACATTACTTATCTCCCACGAACATGTAGTTTTATCTTTACTGGCAATGGCATGAAACTACGACCGCTTTAATTTTGGTTCTGTCACTATTTAGTTAATTTCCCAAACGTGTCCAATTAGTGTGCTTACGACTTCATTTGTTTTCCCGATACCGCAATTCCATCGACGAATGACGTACCTAGCTTGTGGCATTAGCAACTACTCGTACGTAGCTGTACCTACTAACTACTAATATACTCGCTCCACCATCAAGAGACCGCTAATCACTCGAGTTGAAATACCGTTACATCTCCAAATTATCTAAGCTCTTAGGTTCATTGTTCTTGTAGTTAACCACAGGTTGTGAAACGAACATCAACAACCATATCAGATGTCATTGTTATCATTTTAAAGTTTATTGTCATTTTAATGTGCTGTCTTTATGGATCTCAAAAATGTTATGATGTTATGACATCGCAATAAATATATGAGTATGAGTATGGGTATGAAAAATGATAATTGAGATAAGAAACCGCGTCCCAAAACAGTTATTAACAGTTAAATATCTAATAGCACAGGGATAATTGAAAGTTTCGAATGGCATTAACAAAATCATAAATAAGGTTGAGTAGGTACTCTTATATCTACGTACAAGTCAGAGTAAACATTTATATGCATGCACTCTATACTAATTGGAGGACATTTGTCGTCTCGGTCGGACAAAGCCGCCTTGAACACAATCCTATGTGAACCAACATACAAGTTTAACCACCAACTTAATGTTTGCTTACTTCCGTTTTGGAAACGATTTCCTTGCGCCTATTATATATATATCTATATATACTACCGAAACACCATTAATTAAAAGTAACAGATGTACGATTAGCGATCACACGCTAGAATAACTTGATCTCTATAGCTACTTTGCATAGCAGTCTACAAATATATCGACAACATTTAATTTACTGATGATGATGATACGTAATTTGTTAATGTTACAAGTAGTACCGCAGTAGTACACAAAACTACTTTATCTACTAAAATGTTATTTATGTAAAATATTTAACTGCAACCTTAGCGAGTTCAATGTTATTATTTCTATTACTTTGCATTACAATGTTACGCAATAAAATACGTCTTGTAGACAATGTACCTTCACTACAATATATGTGAGGACGAGGAGGCATCACAAAATCACAACACAATTGCCAATTCTCGTCCAAAACTAAGAAGCAGATATTTTTTCTCTCCATTTTTTACTTAAAACGTATGTCGAAATAACTGGTATTACCACTTTCGTATCCATGAGAACGCAAATAATCACAATAACTTAGAAACCTGTGGTGTTATTTATTAATTTGAATACCAATCTACATAACTTGCTGGAATTGGCGTCTGTATCTTCTTATATAAATGTGCAGCTTTGTTTATATTACCTACCAGTTTCATCTTCAACTTCTTCTTTGTTCAGTTTATCTTCGAAGGTTAATGTTTCATTAATAATTTCGGCTTCATCATTAATAGAAACTGTTCAGGAGGTCCCAGAAGGCCGACTCCAATAAGTTTAGGTTTCCGGTATATCTACAGGTTTTACTGTGTTTATTTTTGCGTCGACCTCGTGTTTTGTTTCCGGAACATGTCGCTTTCTATCTCATCAATTTCCAATAAAACACCTGTGTCCATCGAAAATATTTATGGAATCCTTTTTCGTATCGTTTCCTCTTTTAGTAAGCGCAATTTGAATACGTTATATTACGAGGTTAGTTAAGTTATCCAGAGACTTCGCCGACAAAAACGATAGTATATCGATTGTTCCGAAAGGCGCAATTGAATGCCATCGTCCCTTTGCTCAAACTTGACATGACATTATACTACCGTGTCTTGAACTCTTGACTAATATTCAAGGAATATTAATGTGTTGCTTTTTGTTTTAGACTCATATCATAAGTAAAGCAGAAATCCAGTTAGACGAACGAAGTTGTGTAGAGGTCAATTAGTTGTTATATTAATCCATAAATTAATAATAAGTAACTAACTAAACACTAATCATATTAACAAGAGCAACAAAACGAACTCATAATGATTTAAAATTAGAACATGAACTTGTAGCATTAAATCGGATATGTGTATGGAATATACTGACATGATGAACGATTATACTCGTATAATTAAATCAAATTGTAATTTATTTTGTAACATGGAGGTGTTAGTTGATGTTAATACGTAAAGATTAAACGATATCCTTGAAAATAGTGGAGGTATAAAATGGACCTACTAACTTGTAAATAAGTTTTTGTAACGAGTTCTATTTTTATCGATATAAGCTTGCTCCCATTAAAACCCATCATCATATTTTTTGTTTTTGTACAGTTTTAAGACTCTATTCACGCAAATTAGTGCAAAACATAAAATATTAATAAAAAAATGGGTTGTGCGAGTCGGACTCACACACGGAAGGGTTCTGTATCATCGTACAATGAAAACGCAAAGTCCACGTCTCCTAAAGATTTGGAGATCCCTTAGTTTTTTCAAATTATTCAAATTATAGTTATTGGTGCAGCGGCAATAGATATTTTGCATCATTGTTATTTGATGAGAAACAGCCTGCTGATTGGCAGATGGACAGACGGACGAACAGTGGGAGGCCTTAGCAATAGGGTTCAATTTGAAACCCGTCGGGTATGGAACTCTGGATGTTATTTGTGAAGGTCAAGTTTGAGTTCAAACTAAAGATGCGCTGATTCTGTAGAAGGGTCAGCAACAGGCGGACCGCGGTCCATGTCCGGATCGCAAAAGAATTGATCTTGGACAGCAGAATATTTTTAATTCAGGTGCACGTACGCATACTCAGAAGAAACAAAAATTATATTCGCCATGCTAACCATGTATTTTTTTCCGGGGCGACTAACGCCGCCCTAAATGATTTCTTGTACTCCCGGGCACCCAAGAATTTCATTCACACAAGTATGTGTATTCATGTCATTCAGTACTCTATGTTATCTTTACCAATGGCGCTTTTAAATAATGATGATGCTGATTTATGATGTGTTTCAAATATTAATCCTGTGGCAGCTCCGATGCAGGTACTTTAATAAACTCTTCATATGCTAATGCAACTCAACTAGTGGAAGATCGTTGACAACAAAAGTTTTCGCGTACACTTTGATACTACAGCAGGGAAGGGAATGTATGCTGCCATCTATGGAGAACCTACGATTATGGTTATATAATCTACGCTAACCGCACCTCCGCACCGGTCACCTTGTAGTGTTGAGAGTAACACCGAGTAATGTCGGCTAATGTAAGTGGACCAAGGTTCATGAGCGTTCGTAGCCACCGGTGCATCAAATTATACGTGTAATTGGCGGTGCGGTACAGGAGCAGCACGAGCACGATACATTTTATTGTTCGTGCGGGCCCGGGGCGGCGGCGGCGGCGGCGGCGAGGCAAGGGAGCGCTCCCGTCGCGCCCGCCATCTGCATCTCGCTTCGAACAATCAAGTTCAAGAGCGCGTCTCGCCGCAATCACAAAAAAATATCTACACAAATTGGGAACGGATCGTTTCGATCGCTCGGATATATAAAGTGTGAGTCGAGCGCGCGCGGCTCAAACAGTCGTCACACACGGCATGATGCACGCGTTGCTAGCGCTCGCCCTGACGCTGGGTCCGGCGCTCGCCGGCGCGACCGCGAGCGCGCGCGACCGCCTTGGCTACGAGCGGGAGATCGACGCCTCGCGGTACAACCAGGTGCCGCGGCAC
>OY735265.1:6172348-6243657 GCA_963457715.1 Argyresthia albistria
AGAAGATACTCTCGAGTGAAAAGTTACTCTTCGTTGGTAAAATTCGCTCTTAGTGTTGTAAGTATTACTATGTGAAGCCAAAACGAGGCATATGAAATTAGGAGCGTAGCACCTTGAACCTGATTTGTAAATCGTAGGAGTACACCCTATGCATTGTCTGAATTGTACGGCGAAGCCGGGTTCTGTACATAATAATGAATGGAATATTAAGTATATGTTAGTATCATTGAGTACCTATATGTAACAGGGAAGTAGATCGGTAAATATTTCTGACCCCAAAAACGGCACATGAACTATAAACACTTTGGACTTAGCATCGTTCATATTTTTAAGATCTCTAAAACGACTCCAACTATCTAGTGGCCTTGATATATTGTTATCTATATTTAAACTACTAGCTGTAAAAGCCATCATTTGCTGAAGTTAACTTTGAGCAAAAACTACTAATGAACTGTTTAGTTTTTTGTTACTGGTGGTATGTGCGAATCGATTAAATTGGTGCAAAAAGCTGATTCGATTTGCTCGATAAAAAAGAGTTCGATACACACTCTTTATTATTCGATCTTTAAAGATCTTTGAAGCCAGCACATCATACACGTATAATAAAATTATGTATCATCCAATATAATAACTTCATCACGACACGACCCAATACCTCAATTATGTTACTATGCATAATCGAATAATAAAATAATGTATTTTTATAAATTACTTCTACTGACAAACCTTGAGCCCACATATCATGTAACGCAAATTAGCATTTTAATTTCTGGTAAATTATAATAAGCGTGGGTATAGTGGAAGTTGTGTCGAAGATTGATGTCGGTGATGATGTATCGAACCATGCCAAGTATCACATTGACTCTACAAACAAAATTATAATGACAAAATCTACATCTAGCTAGATGTCTGAGAGCTAGATTGACCGAGACACTCTTTGTTCAAAGTAAGAGAGCATAGGAACTTCCGCCTGCATTGCAACGTCCATTACATACGGTATCACTGGCTTTAGTAGATAAATTGGTCAGCTACACTAACATTGTTTTACCTGTTAGGCCACTTGAAACGTAAGCTAACGCTAAACTCGAGTAAAGTCTTAAAACTTCATCTTTTGTATGGAGATGTAAAAAACAACTAACAATATATCGCGGTCTTAAAATTTCATCTTTTGTATGGAGATGTAAAAAAAACTAACAATATCTATCGCGGATACATACTTGCTTATATTTGCTACCGTTCATCTTAACAAATCTACAAATACATACGTATATGTATAACAAAACACAAACTAACGTCGTAATATGTACCAATTCTGTCGTGTATAAAAAAACATTCACAAGGTTTCCCGAAATAGCCTGTCTGTTAAATATAAATATGTCTCTCTCAATTTATGTCCAGTTATAGCTAGACAAACTTGGGCTATGTTATGTGAACTTATGTCTATTATTTCAGTACATACAAAAGGTATTACCATTAGTACGTTAAAAAGTCAGAGGTTTGCTTATAGTGCCAATGATTATACGTTTTCCCCTACCTACTTACTTGTCCTTACTTTCTCGAATCCGGGTCTGCTTTTGCCCCTCGGTCGGGACATTAATGGGCTAAAGGACAAGGACATAATGAACTACTCTACTAAATACAAAGTACTTGTTTAAATTATTAACCTACCTTTTTATCCGGATTTAGCACCAATGAGAAAAAGTACTTACCAACCGTCATCACAGGAGAAATAGGTTATAGGTTTAGTTTAGAATTCGAAGTTTAGGATTTTAAGGGGGCACAGGAATTGCTACTAAGAAGGAACGGGTCACGGGGACGGCGGCGCGGCGGGCGGCGGCGGGACGGGGACGATGGCGGCACGGGCTCTATGCTACGGGAGCAGAGAATGGGAGTGCGAAGAGTCGGCCATTTGAAAGGGTCAAGCATGGGGAGATCACGCCAGGCAGGGAATCGAGTCCGCAGATATTGAAACAAAAATCCTTCTGTAATACATATTACATCATTTGACATGTTGCTGAAAATAATATTTTTTTGATTCTTATTTTTCTGTCAAAGAATCGAGATAAATAAAATTATGTTTGAGATAGGAAAGGTGCAATTCCGTAGCCGAGCGCAGCTTCGCGTACATCTTCGTACCTCCTCCCTCTTCTTCATTTTAATTTTAATTCATCATTTAATTATTGCTAACAATCGATTACAAAAAGCAAGAAATACATCAAAGTAATGCCGAGCTTATTTCTAGTAAGAGATCTCTTCCAGCAAACCAAGTTATAAAAGGGTAGATTAGATCACGAGGTAGACCTATATGTACAAAAATAATTATAATTGACCTGAAACTCACATGTTAGTCATACACCCGGTTTCTGAAAGAGTATCAAATGTACGCATACTGTTAATCTCAAGTCAAACTCGTTTCGACCAATCGGGTGCCTTTATTTTGAACGAATCTTCGATTAATCGCTTTTTATGGTTCCGTACCCGAAGGGTGTCAAACGGGACCCCTATTACGAGTAAGTGACGTCTCGTAGCTCGGAGTGTCGGACTGCCACTCCGAATACTCTGAAATTGCGGCGGGCGGCGGGGCGACGACGCTCTCCGAGCTCCGAGATGTCACTTACCCCCTATAACTAAGCCTCCACTGTCCGTTTGTCTGACCGTCAGCGGGCTCCATCGTACGAGCCGTAATAGCTAGAAAACTGATTTTTTTACAGAATCTGTATATATCTGTTGCCGCTACAGCAATAAATGCTGAAATACATGAAAGTATAAGGGTGTTTAGAATAAAATAGTATTAAGTCAATTTCAATACAACAGCGCCTGACATTTTTGGATAGCAAAATAACGAGATGAAGATTGAAGATATTGAACTGCAAGGCGCTTGTTTCTTGTACGACGATCGATGGTGCGGAACTGGAACGCTTTGTGTGAGAATCCGACTCGCACTTGACTGAATTTTGCATCTGACTACTCTTTCAGAAACTGGTCAGTCTCACAATAGCGTACTCACCGACAGAGGGAAGCTGGCGGCCCGATGGTGCTGCATCATGGGGTTGAAGGGGGGCATGCGGGGCTCCTGCGCGGGGGGCGCGGGGCGCTCCGGCTGCGGGCGGAGCGGCAGCCGCACGGGCCCGGAGAGCGGGAACGCGAACACTTGCGACTGCGGCTCGGGGAAGTTCATGGGCCTGGGTGGGACAGAGTTCCCGATAAAATAAGGCTAGGGTATATAACCTACCTCCTTTCTTTGGGTTCCGTAACCGAAGGGTGCCAAACGGGACCCTATTACTAAACCTCCGCTGTCCGTCTGTCTGTCTATCCGTCAGCGGGGTCTATCTCATGAACCGTAACAGGTAGAGTTAAAAAATTCGCAGAATGTATTGTAAGTAGGATATCTCTTGCCGCTACAGTAACAAATACTGGACTACATGAAAATTTAAAAATAAGGGTCCCCATACAAGAAACGTGTTTTCTTGTACGATGGTGCGGAGCCCTCCGTGTGAAAGTTCGCCTCACACTTGGCCGATTATTTCTTCTTTTTTGGGTGATCTCACTGGTTTGGCAGACAGAGTCCTCCTTTGGCACGCCCTACACGTAGCTCATAGTCCGTATAAGCTCGGGAGGAATTTATGGGCAATATCTCATGTGTTATAGTATAGTTAATTTAACTTGAATGAAACAGTTGTGCATTCCGCACTCCAGGACAACAACAATGACTACTCCTACTCAGCAATCCACCTGTCTCATCCCTATTTGGTTTGCTGGAAGAGATCTGTTATTAGAGATAAGCTCGCCTTTGTACACGTTTTCTATGTTTTTATTGTCCTATGTAACTGTTTGTGTGCAATAAAGAAATTATGAAATGACAAAATAGCGTCACGCATTTCCCAATAGGGGGGGCAGATGCACAAATGCGCACACGTTTAATTAAAAGATACATTTCGGTCACATTTAGTACCTACTAACAACACACTAAATATCTGGCTATAACAATAATAATTCAACAAGTTAAAAACTTAAAAAAAACCGCCTCCATGACCTTTTACTTAGTCCTCCCTCCCCGCTCGGTATACAAATGTCGTCTATGAACCCGAAAACTACCTACAAAATCTGTCCAAACGTATTACATAATATAAACGAATATACGATATGTACTAACAGCCAGTATTTATCTCGTGACAATGAAAAGTCACAAAAAGGCTGGATGTATAATGTCATCCAGGTAAAACAAAATTAAACTTCACAGATTTTTCATGCAGGAACCTAACTACTGGACCGATTCCTGATTTTCAAAAAATTGGACCAAACTATTGGATTGATCATTCGACAGAAGAAAGATTTTTTTTAAATCGGTTCATAAATAGTACCAGTTTCGATGTAATAAACATTAAAACTATATATAAATATCAGGCCAAGTGCGAGTCGGACTCCGTCCCTGACAGGCTAGTGAGGATGACGATGATGACGGAGACATAAAAGTAGGATCACCTGGCCTCGTCTCCTCCGTGGCAGATGATGGCGACGCGCTCGGCCTGCGGGCCTCGGGGGGCGAAGGCGCCGAGGATGTTGAAGGGGAAGCGCCTCTCCATGGGCTCCTCGTTGCGTCGCTCCACCACGCAGTTCATGCGGCCCCTGTGAAGCAAGAGAGCGGGTTACTGGTGGAACACCACAGAACCTAGGGCCCTCGCCCACGGCGACTTTTTGTAGCGATGCTGTCGCGCGTTTCGTAAATGCTCGACAGCATCGCTACTAACTCGCGTTAGTCGCATTTGCAACGCGCTACAGAAGCGATGCCAAAGCGCTACTAACGCGCTACAGCATCGCGACTGTATCGATGTAAAATCTGTGGCGATCGCAGGAATTGCCGTTACTGAATCGCGTTTGCATCGCGACAGAAGCGCAACGGTATCGCGTTTGACTGAATCGTGGGCACACCGCTAGCGACAACATCAATGCAATCAATGCAAACGCGCAACAGCATCGCTACTGCATCGCTGCAAAAAGTCGCCGTGGGCGAGGGCTCTAGATTCCGGTAGCACAATGACCGCGCGTGCCTGCGATTTGGGAGGCGACACGAACTATACTAACTAAACTAATTAAAATGGTGTGTTGTGAAAGTGGAATCTGTCACCGCGCAAGAACTGTTGGATTTGAGGTTGTCAGTTTAGTGGCTTTACTTTTTTTAGTTTCGTAGTTTTGACACCTCCCAGTGACATGTAAATTAACTACCAAAGATTGCGCAAAAATGATTTACACACAGGTACTTTATTTCTTTTGTATTAGGTTGTAAGCGTCCGTGGCCTAGCGGTATTCCGCATCGGAAACGATCGTGCGGGTGCAGCAACATCTAGCTGAGACGGGTATTAGGCGGGTGGCCCGTTTCTATGTGCCACTTGTTTCGAGAGCGCTTCCGTGTTTCGTAGGTCCCGGTAACTATCGCTGGTATAAGTCGTGAAGCTACTACCGCCACACAAAGGCAGCTTGATCACATCTGAGAGTCGAGACGGGTTGGCCGCTACCCCGACCCCCCTCCACCAACCCGCACTGAGCCAGCGTGGTCGAGTATGGCTCAAATCAAACTTACTCGTATCCGCATAAAGATGCCCCTCGGTGGGGACATAAATGGGCTACATTCACTTTGTAACCGACTTCAAAAAAGGGGTTATATATTTACTATGTAATGTATATTCTTCGGTACCAGTACGAGAGATTGTGAAAACATGCCGTAAGAGAATAGAAGGGATCAGATTTCTCGCTTCTAGAAACATTGTTTTCCCCGATTTAATTGTATCACAGACTAATAGGAAAACTACTGAGCAAGCTCGTGTAAAGAGTGGAAGTTGTTTGATTTGATTACAGAGAATCCGGGAAATTTTATACATTTTGGCTTTTGTGTTAACAAGGATATCAATGTAACAGATTAGCAGATATAGCGGCCATTCTACGTCTAATTATGCGGCGTTTCGTGAACAAAAGATTTCCTTTGGCAGGAATGATCTGTAGGTCCAAATGGTTTTATGAAGTGGAGCCATTTGGAATTCTGATGCAGGGGAAAGAGGGAGAGGGACAAATTTTGTATGGACAAAAAATATATCTTGACCTATGAAGCTGTGGCAGGTAGGTAGTTTAAAGATCCAGGACGTAAGTAGTATGTTTTTACTTATTTATGCCTTAGCTTAGGGGAAAAAAAAGGGGGCCGTTTGTACACAAAAAAGCTTTACCTATGAAGCTGTAAGACAGGTAGGTAGCTTTAAGATCTAGGAAGCAAGTTCAGTATGTTTTTTTGAAATACTGCCAACTCAGTGATGATCACTCAATGATGATCAAGGATATCAAAATAAGTCGGCTAATAAGGCGACTTATTTTGATATCCTTGGTTACACGATAATTGAACGACACCAATAACTTCTTAATTTTTACGCATTTTTACGGATCATCATTGAGTGATCACCACTGAATTAGCGGATAAGCCCGCAGATTGTAAACAAATAAAGACGTCTAAAATATGCTTACCATAAAATGTAGTTGGTTAAACTAATAATTATGTACGGTCGCCTGCGCCTAAAAGTATACAAGCAGTATAAGCGGGTATGACCTGCCCGTATACTTTTAGGTGCAGGCGACCGTACTTAAGTAACAGTTTTTTATATGCTCCCATAGATGATTTATGATTACCAACTTGGTTTAACTTTAGAACTCACAACTCTAATAAGATAAGAGTACAGTAGATTGAATCCGCTGAGTGACGTGATTTTCTGCGAATACAAAAAAATTCGGGCGTTTTTTTTTCGGTGTATGATGATGTGTTTATACTTTAAATTTCTTTTTCTTGTTTAATTTTATGTATGTTACGGCTAATACTAGGTGAGCGGCTAAAACTAGTCAGAGATACTTAATAAAGTTATTTAGGTTGCCATGTAAGGACAATATAAACGTAAGCACACCTAAAAGCCGGATAAAACTAGTTTTAGCCGCTCACCTAGTATTAGCCGTAACATATAGTATACGTAAAGAACATTATACTTACAAACCCAAACTGTCGTTTCTAGTGAAGGGAACAAGTGAATGAACATCTGATAGAATTGAATGTTAAATTATTGAAGTGAATTAAGATATTTATTTATTTATCATTAATGAGTTTTAGATTGATTTATCCCTAATCGGCTGCTCTGTTTTCAAACAGCTGCAAACGAGAAGCAAAGCAAACAGGCACTTTGTTTTCCATATGAGTGTTAGGCACAGATAGTGATTGAATTCTGTGCCTAACACTCACGAGGAAAACAAAGTGCCTGTTTGCTTTGCTTCTCGTTTGCAGCTGTTTAAAAACAGAGCAGCATATTTATTGATGTTTAATGCAGTCTGATGACTCTGATGAATATGAATTATAATGTTTTATTGTGTTTGTACCACCAACCGCCAGATATTAAACCAGTAACCAGATATTAGCTTGTAACTTGGGTACAAGTAAGAATGGATAGACCATACGTACCTCTGGCTGTTGGCAAGGAAAGCACCGGCGAGCTCATCCAGGTCGAACTGAATGGGCATCTTGATCATCGGCCTCATGCTGTCCAGATCGTCCTCATCTTCGGCCGAGCTGTCCGACTCGGAGCTCTCGTCGCTGTCCAAGTTGTCCGACTTCGGGCTGTCATCGATTTTCTGAAAACAAATAAGAAACCATTGACTTGAGTGAAAATGTTGAGGAAAATGTAGATTTCTCTCATGTTATGCTATCTACTTATGTATTTTTAATTTCTAAACAAAAATATTAATCCATACTTTTATTGTTCCTGAAATATCATCATCAAAGAGGCGTATTTTTAATGCCTTTCCAAACATTTAATTTCTCATGAATAGACCACCGAACACTGAGTTATAATGAGATCACCAGCAGACCAAGTGGAGGAGATGAAAAGGCAACAGAATAATTATATTCAAATAATAAATAAAATAACTAAATATTTGTTTCCGATGTTTGCTTTCCTGTTCTACTGGGATTTAAATTGGAGTGTCTTGTGAGCTCCTCGTTGTTGTTGCGTAACATTCTTATTGTCAGAGCTTAGTGTCAAATAAATAAATAAATAATCGGTTAAGTGCGGGTCGGTATCGCACACGAAGGGTACCGTACCATCGTACAACAAATCAAAAGCACTCAAAACATTAAAAAAATAAACAAAAAGAAAATTTAAAAAGTTTATGCCTTCACGAGATTTGAACCGACGACCTCCGGATTGAGAGTCTACATCATACCGCACCGGCTAACCACAACCATGTGGGCTGACGCGAAATATGCTATCATATTTAAATGTGTAGTATATGTGTCTATGACATGGTTGCTATGACAATAAATAAACAGTTTCAGTCAAGATCTTCATTTTGAAATGCGTAAGTGTATCTAAACACGTCTCTTGTATCGGGGCCCCTTTAATTTGCAATATCTCTCCTATTTCAGTATTTGTGGTTGGTGCGGCAACAGATATACACATTCTGTGAAAATTTCAGCTTTCTAGCTATTACGGTTCGTGCACACGGACCCGGTGACAGACAGGACGGACGGACGGATGGACGGACGGACGGACGGACAGACGGACAGCGAAGTCTCAGTAATAGGGTCCCGTTTGGCACCCTTCGGGTACGGTACCCTAAAAAGATCTAAGTAATTTTAAAATGCATAAAAACATCAACCAACCTTGTTAATCTGAATACAGTCTGAATTATAATGTTGTAAAGAAGTATCTAAGTATTAAATTAGAGATGTAAAGAAGAGAAGAAGACAAATTCCCGTAGATATATATTTTGTCTTGGCGGAATCGTGACTAGTGTAAAGTAAATATCATAGTGCACTTGAGTAGACTCGGTACAGCAGAGCACTTGCTCTTGCTAGACCTCTATACTATAAGTCAAAGGCCTGCGTTCATCCTGCTAGAACCATACAGATTAATAAAGGTACCTATAAATAAACACGGAGGGCTACAAAATGAAACAAGGAGGCCATATCGTTCTGTGCTGTTAACGCGCCACAATGGCCCGACATCCTGAGTGAGACAATGCGTGTGCGCAGTGACCATTGTCCGAGCGCGCAGTTGGTAAACAACGCGATTGACATAGGCACTCACCGGTCAATCGATGAACTATTGTTGTAATTTCGGGAGTACCCGAATTTCGGGAGGAGCTCCTAAAGTCCTAACCTAACAGACCTAACAGGACAAGAACGTTAACGTTTTGGTCGATTAGCTTTAAGAGTTTCAAGAGTACTGACTCGGAGAGTTACTTAGGCTTTAGATTACGGGCTGCTGTCCGTAGTAATATCTAGTAATAATTGAAGAGCAAAAACACGGAGGAACTCCATCTATTGACGGAGACGGAGTCATTTCGAAACTTGATTCATTCGGCTCATTGATTAAAACTTTTTCTAAAACTTTTCATTAGATTTGACTGCAAAATCGAATTTCGATTAGGCTTGATCATGCCGATTTGATCAAGCCGATTTGACCGTGTATTGGTAGATCATGCCGATTTGACGTCTGACGCCTTAGCTTCAACTGAACGCCGTCATGCCGATTTGGCAATCACACTTGACCGTTTGTGGTGTATATGGACGAACTGCAAATTTGATCAAGTCCGCAGCGTCATGCCGATTTGACGATAGGCTTGATGGTGTATGTCGGCCAGTACGGCAACTTTTAATGGCCGGCATACACGATCAAGCCTATCGTCAAATCGGCATGACGATTGATTTGATGAATGGATTTGGCTTCACAAGCGGCTTGACAAGCCAAATCCATTCATCACGCTGTCAAATCGGCTTGATATTGGTTTAGACGGTTGGTTATTGTAATTACCAGGTAGCACCATTGCACTCAATAAATATTAATTATTATTAATAGGTAACAGAACAAAACATATCGAAGTGTAAGTAACAATGTTAGTTAATATTGAAGTCATAAATATACATACATTACATACTTGTAGGATAATCAGTGGAAAGTGCTAACACCAATAAAAAAAATATTTCCTGTTTAGATTACATTGTATTTCATTTCTTTTGCAATTCATTTACATAAATTACCTGTGCAGTTATGATTATGATATTGTTTAACATATTATGTACTTCAAAAGATAGTTGTATAGCTAAAACCTCACACATAATACTTAGTTTGATAATAAAAATACAAGGCGATTTATTCGGAAATGAACACCGTAAAGCTGCTTTGTTCGTCGGTTTAGCATAAAAGAAAGTTTAAAGCCATCTCCTATGTACAGCAAAGTCGACTTTTGGGCTGTACAACTTTTTCGAAACTACTCCAATATTCTATAAAAGGGGGTTGACGTGACGATGTCTTTGTCTTTGTCTTACCTATCATATCCTATGTATCTATGTGTTTTGATCGTTTCGTGTTCTTTGCTTGCTGCGAAAAGGGAATAGACAAAAGGGAAGTGTATAATTTGTTACTGACATCATTCTGAGCAACTTTCATTATGAAACCGATTTGATCAGAGCAACTTTATTTTTCACTTCTCGATACAAATCAGCTGATCCACTCGGGCCAAAATGTACTTCTTCTTCGAGTGCCATCTCTTATCGGAGGTCAGCTATCATTATGGCTGTTTGTGACCGTGATGTTGCGGCTCGAGATATGTCTTCAGTGTTCAAACTGAACCATTCGGTGAGGTTTTGAAGCCAGTGGGTTCTTGGTCGGCCAGGTCTTCGGCGGCCGGGTATTTTTCCTTGCAGGATCAATTGGAGGAAGTGGTACTTGCTACCACGCATTACGTGACCCATGTACTGCAATTTCCTGATCTCAAATGTACTGGGAAGTGAAAAATCAAGTTGCTCTGATCATATTCATATTCGTTTATTGCACTCCATAAAATCAATAAGGTCTTATAAATTAGTGGTAGATCATTCATTATGGACCCTGTTGGGCACAAGCAATATTCTATGTAATATAATTATTATATCTAATTTACTCTACTTACTTTATTTTTAACTGATTTCCCAAAGGAGGAGGTTTACAATTCGTCCGGATGTTTTTTTATTTATTATTTTTTTATGTATATGCCCCGATTGCGCCTAGACGGATAGACCGATTTAGAAAATTATTTTTTGTTTAAAAGGGTTTACCTTTCCATTGGTACTATGGACCACCAGGTCAGAATCTGATGATGGGATCCTGGAGAAATCGAGGGAACTCTTCAAATATTATAGGCAGACCTATAGTGATTTTTGTATTTTTAGTAATATCTTGTGCATTTACTCACGGTAAGCATAATATTGAATATAATAGAATTTTAAATAAAACTGGAAATATATTGGAAGGAGCATTAAAGTTTATCATCCAGATATTCGTTTACTGAATATTTAATAACACTTGCCCTCAAAGTAGTGTTTAATTGTTTTTTAAATGTGGTGTCATTGGTCTTCATGTTTTCAGGTACTTAATTTGTTATATATTTTTATCGACATAACATAAGCGTTTTTGGTGATCAAATCGGTTTCATAATAAAAGTTGCTCAGAATGATGTCCCTAACAAAGTAGTTTCTCATTTTGCGTTAATTCATTTATACGTTGATCTTACGCATTACAGAGGATTATATTTTATAGATATTCGTTCCTTTATAAATGCAATTTTATTATATTTCGATATGCATATTCTTATCTAGGTAAGTAAAGTTAATGCAATTGCAAAAAGAACAAATATCTACTTACATATAAAATGTGAAAAAGTGAGTGACTATGCGATGATGGCATCATCATCCGGCAAGCACTAATAAATATGAAAAATTTACATCTATACTAAGCTATCGTATATTGGTTGAAACTGCAATTTAATGTCTTGACTTGAGTAATAAAATAATGGTCGCTTTCTCGCGGTGCAAAATGGTTGTGTGGCTCCAATGACTTGCGTCGGCGACGGTGGAGGCGGCGGCGGCGGCGGCGGCGGGCCGGGCGGTACAACAGTGAAAGCCTTGGCCAGCCGACCACTGACGTCACCCTACAACGGCTTAGGCTCTGCGCTTAATCGCACTTTAATATCAAAGTGAGATCCATGAGAAAATAAATATTAAATCTGCAAAATGCCTCAAGCGAAGTGCACTAAACTTGATGGTCCGTTTTCATTCTGTATGGTGAAACAATCCAACAATACATTGTCACTCCATCAAATTGGATCGGTCACATCTAACAAACATCAAGGAATATGTTCGAACACGTAGAAAGCAAGCCTTTGAGGAAAAGCATGAAATAGAGAGTAATTCATACTACAAGGCGTAAATGAATTAACGCAAAATGAGAAAGTAATTTGTTAGGGACATCATTCTGAGCAACTTTCATTATAAAGCCGATTTGATCAGAGCAAATAACAAAGTACTTTCTCATTTTGCGTTAATTCATTCATTTACACCTTGTATATTGGCTTGGCTGTCAGCAATGGAAATTTGGGTCAAAACAAACGATCGCACTAAAATAGACTATTTACTTAAAATCCAAGCTCTCATCCGGCACGGCAGCCATAAATGTATATTTCCAAACACGATTTGTAAGGCACGATGGTAAATAGCAATGTAGACTCGTGGTGTTTGAGGACACAATATGTGCAATAAATATATACGAAATATACATATATATCTATTAAAATAAATTTCACCATAATAAAATAGCTCATAAATAAGGCTCCTGTATGGCTCTGTTACGTCAGTCGCTGCGGCGCAGAACATGGTGTGAACATTGTGTGTTTGTTTATTTTCCAAAACACTTTCATTATTTCTTTAATTTAAATTTTGAATAGGTAGGTAGGTAGCAAGGAACATTTATTTTACTCGTAGATCCTAAGAACTATAAGTTTTAGTTCAAAATCGTACTTACTTAGAGCTGTGAAAAAAACAATCTTCTACTAAATCAACGCAATGAAACGCTACGACCGTGTAATACTGAAAAATTGTTAGATTTTTATTAGTAATCACAAGGGACTCGAAACCTTTAGGGTACTTCCCGTTGACCTACAATCATGAAAGTCACAAAGCAAGTTCCTAAAGCACAAGTAAAGCGACAAATCTGAAAACTGTAAATGTCTTTTTTTATGCAAAAATATGTAAGTAATTTTGTTTACATGGTTGACATCATACTTTTATTAATTTTAAGCAGTAACCTAATTACATCTTACAAGGTCCTAAGTCCTGCTCGCACTTGGCCGTTTATTATTATTTTAATCGTTACATGAAGAAAGGCGTGACACTATGTTAAGTTAATCGTAATAAAATAGCACACATTTTCCTCGGTATTTTTTTACGTTTACTATTCCCTCAGTTAGCCTTGCTTGGCTTGGCTATTTTTTTTTCTGTTCCTCTGAAAGTAAGCTGAAGATAAAATTCGCTGATCCGCTTATAAAATGCGCTTCAGTCAGTTTAGTTAGTTAATTTTACCTGTCAAACAAATGCCAATAAACCTGCCATATAAAATAATAATGTACCTGTAGTTTGTCCTCGTCATACTTGGACTCTGCTTGCAGCAGCGCGTCGGCCAGTTGACTGTGGGCGGCGGGCTGGGCGGGTTGGGCGGGCGCGGGCGGCGCCGTGCTTGGCGGCGCGGCGGACGATGGCGGCGCCGCGTGCAGCGCGTGAGCTTGCATCGGGAGTGGCTCGTCCTGGAAACGAAATGGGAGTGATTTATTTTGATGAATGTGATTTGGGAAATCACAGTGAGAGAGATCCCATGTATGAAATCATCGCTGTGAGTAACGCGTACGTACAGGCTTCTAAACGATCTTTTGGGGCGTGAGTGACGTTTACAGGGGGCGGCACCAGTTCTACGCAACTTATAAGCAAAAAATCTGTCAAAAAGCGTTCCACCTGTCACCGCAAGCCAAACGATCGTTGGAAGGCTGTATCCTAATATCTACTTAGCCCCCTTCAATCCCAGCATTTCATCTATACCGAGGATACATATGGAATTCTGTTTTCTGGTGCGTTTGGATGAGTATTCTGATTTGGTTACCCCCTTTCTCATTCCATCCGCACCATTATTCCCTCGTTAAAACATTACCTAATGACTTTTTTAAATTGCCAGGCTATTAAGTTATTCAACCAGGCTTCAGCAAACATTTACCAGGGGTACATACCTACTGCAGAAGCAATTACGACGCAAAAGGTTGCCAACCTCCAACCTCCGCTCACTTTGGCGCAAAAACCATCAAAATGCTCATCATAAAATGGCTGATTTGCGTTTGAATGTTTGCCGGAGTCTGCGAGTTACGTAACGTGGGTAGTATTAACTATACCGACATTGAAGATTGTCATTGTTAGCTGCAACGTTCTCACAGGATAATCACAAAACGTCATCGTCAGAAGCAGAATACAATGAAATTATGCACTACGTTTTCCGAGTGCTGAAAAGTATTCTGACCTTGAAAGGAACTAGGCGAGGGGTACGAACATTCATTGAACTGATAAGATTTTCCTATGGTGCTACGGAGGGTGATGAATTGATGATGTGAAATGTGTCTAGGGGCGGACAGTGACAGAGATCACCCGAGCGAGAAATGTGCGCGACCGCAACAGATGGAAAACGTCGATTACGTAGCAGCCATTGTCGCATTGTGCACTCCGCCCACAACACTTTTACCAGATTTACGAAACATTTGTTAGAGCCATCGCCACGCCGCAGTTGCGTGATAGAAATTGCACCTTCGTACGAGAAAATTACTTCCAACTTTATATCGAAATGTTGGATAGATATGTGCACAACAAATTATATTCTAGTACCTATGCTTATGATATCAGATATTATAGTATATGTTATGTCCTGTGGTAAGCAGAGTTTACGCAAGTCGTATGCAAAAAATCAATCACAAGCATCTAACGAATCAAGAATCAAACTATATTCTATCCATTGTCTATTCTAAGCAGCGATTGCGTAAAATGTATGAATAAGTAGTATCTAAACTGACAGTCAGACGGACTCAACTAAGCGTAAAGGATGAATCGACATTTTGTCATGTTAGCTGATGTTGATTATAGATACTCTGACCTTTGATGCCATATCGTTATTTGGGATTCCAGCTATTGTTTGTGTTGCAAATGCAATAAATAGCATTGAAAACGCCAAAAATCTATCTAATACATAAATCCATTCAACTAAACTAAACTAACTACTAAACCTTAAAACGCAATAAAATATGGCCATTGATTTTCAATTCGGAGTTTTCGTCTTTTGGTTAATCCGATAATCCAGTGTTTAGAGACAAGCTAGGAGCGGAGGCGAGGATTCGAGCCTCGGAGGACGGATGCAAAGGATGACCATTGTCATGTCAAGCGGCCGCTTGGAAAATTGGCCACATCCGCCGCTGGCCCACACACGTGTCATACATATCTGCCGCACATATCATTATCGCAAATATGGAACAACGCTACCTGCCGGAACAACCAGCATAATATACACAATGCTGGTGGAAAGTTGTTAAGCACCCAAGTAGGTACAAGTGATAAAAATAAAAACCTGGCCTAAATGCAATTATCATTGAACAGTCCGACAGTTGCAAGTTACAATCAATGCTCTTTGTACCTTTATCAGGCCAAGTACGTGTTAATTTTCAATGCAACTGGTCACGCCGACTGATTCAAGGACTTTTATGCTTCTTTTATGTTTACATTCCATTATGCAGGCAGCCGAAAATATTATGAGTTTATATATTCAAGCAAATGTCCCGCTCTCTGCAATAAATCCACATTCCTACACCTAACTGAGTCATCCACATATACCCACATCCATAGTAATACTGCTCTCCGTATATTGTCTAATCCTTAATGGAGACAATCTTTTAAGGTCACAGCACAGCAGACCAGCTTACCACACAAAGAATCTAGTCTATAGAGCGGCGTTCTTTAGACAAAGCTACGGACGACACGTCCATTCTTCATGAAAGAATAGGTCCATACATACATCATTTGTTTTTGGGACAGTCACTTAGCATATCTAACATAAATTATCTACACTCTAGTGTTTCCATTCCGGAAAAGAAAGTAGGGGTTCCAACGAAAAACTTCTATCCTAGAATCGTGGATTAGCAAGTTCGTTAAAGTCGAGATATTCTGACTAAATACTCAGTGCTAGATTAACCGATGAGAAAGGTGTCAAACGATGCCTGGTGAGTGTTACATACTAAACCGTTATGCATGAGTCTATGTGGAGTGGAGATGCAGTCGAATACAGCGGGGCACGGTTCATCGACCTCCCACACTTTCGCCAAGAAGTCATAACATAAATTGCAACAGAGGTAAGGCACAGTTTATAATAAAGCTAAGATTGCTAACGACCTTTGATCTAAGCGAACGTTCACCGGTCGAATGCACCGCGTGGCCTCTCAAATGAGACTAGGTACACAAAGATTTAATAGCTGTTGACAATTCCCTGAATCAACTAAAATAATTTTAACCAACAACTTTTGTGAAACGACATAAAGCTTGCAAATGTGTCGACAGCTCTACCATGCAAGTGTGGGATTCACAAGAGCCTGATGAAATATGAAATTAGCTTCAGGCTATAAAACAATGTTACAATTGATTCAGCCTTCAAAGCAGGCCCATTTCCATCAGTATGCGAGATGCGGGTTACATAGGCCATAGTTGATGGTATACTGAATGACGTGCATGTTTAGTTTCTTAGCTTTGCGTAATGTAACGATGAACACTTTCAAGGTGAACCGGCCGTCTCTGTCTGAAGTTGAATTTTACCTACCGAGCTGTTATGTGCCTGATACACAATGGCACACAGCAACCAGCCCTAGTATAGACGGAATCGAAAACAGGACATGAAAAACAAGCGAGCAGCTATTTGCAGATGATGCTGCGACACAATGTACGTACCTATTCGTTATGGTGGCTAATTTTATGGTATATTAGGATGTTTTCCTCCATGGAAAGATGGTCTGTTGCTCTTATGAAACCTCAAATGTTGTGGTTGAACAAAGCTCCAAGGTTGTCCGTATTTGAATGCTACGTGGGACATGTTCGTGCTACACAAATTGCAGTCTACTTGAATAACCTACCTACACTTAAGAATTATTTACGAAACAACTTTTTATATTGCGGATATTGTGCTGCCTGTGAACCATGATGCGATCCAATCATAGATTGTTAGGGATTTCAGCCGACTAAATAGGATCTTAGATCTTACCATTTCGAGCTCTTTAGGATGTAATTAGTGATTCGCTAAAATTCTTTGCTGAATATAACTGTTGTATCATTTATAACTACCTACTATCCTGCAGCTCTGACAATCCCTTAAGTGCGTTCCGAAAGACACTATATTTGGGATTTCAGCCATGCGTGTACACTTTACAGGTGAATAGGATTTCGATAAATCACGATGAATTTATCAAACCACCCAATAAAAGTAAACATGTATTAATTCGACCATTTGTGTTTCATGTAACTTGTGATCAAAACCAAGATACCAACCAGAATAACAAATCACGAGTGGGAAACCCCGGTGACTCACCATCCTCACAAAGTCAATTGTCATTTAATCTTGTTCCACATACGCAGATTTACATCCGTCAAGAAGAGTGCAAAGTTATTGAATTCAAACTATATGTTAGCTAACAGATAATCAATCAGATTTAAACCCCTAGACCAGAGATTTATGATGAATAAATATTGTTAATCGTTAACTTCAATTGGTTTTATCGGGGGTGTATTAATTAATTTTTATTTATTTATTTTTATTTCAATGATTTGATTAATGATTAATTTAGGTCTAAATTTATCTCCCGTCAAGTAGTCGATTCGGTTGGTCCATAGGTCCTCTCATCTAGCCTAGAATCCTAAGCACTACCCAATTCCATTAAAATACTTAATTTATCCAATTTGCGACATCAGGTCTTTAATATTGAACATAGCAGAGCATTCAGATACATAACTGGTATGAGGAATGAGATGACTGGCATGATAGCTCTATATTTAATGTTACGTTTTCCCTATTATTATTGTGGCCAAGGCCATGACAAGGAGTAGTGGTGCAAGAATAGTTAGACCTTTTCTCGCTATAAGGACACACACAACACAACAGACAATTATGAAAAGTTTGAATATTTATGAAAATCTTCAAAAAGTCCTATTTCGTCTGTTCGAATACCTACCTACTTTGTGATTCGCCCCGAATGGGCAGCAACTCAAACTACATCTAACAACTCACAGCCATAAGTCCATCGTTGCCGTACGCACGTCCCTCCAGCATCAGCTCCTTGTCCAAGATGGTGTCGAGTTGCTCCAGCTGGTGGCAGGAGGCGCGGGCTGACACCCAGCTGCTGGCCAGGATGAACGAGCCCAGGATGAACGAGGAAGCCACGATGGTGAGGGCGGCGATCCTGGCGATCTGGACGGCTGAGGAGCCGCGCTTGTGGTACGCCTGGGCAGATAATAAGACACGTTGACCAAACAACAACAGCAACATTACATGCCATACGGGGTGACAGAGGCACGTGGTTGTGGGCACGGTTATTCAGGCATGGGGGACGATACTAGCGAAGGAAGATCAATGATATCTCTTATTTTCAATCCATTATACAGAGTGTAATAGAAAGGGGTGTACAAGCCGAAAGAGACTTGTTAGGGACATCATTCTGAACCACTTTCACTATGGGACCGAGTTGATCAGAGCAACTTTATGTTTATTAACTCCGTACATTTCGGGCCTAGCGCTCAGCTGATCTGATGGTGGAGTGAAAAATAAAGTTGCTCTGATCAAGTCGGTCCCGTAGTGAAAGTTGTTCAGAATGATGTCCCTAACTACCCTCTTTCGGCTTGTACACCCCTTTCTTTTACACCCTGTATACGGACGGATAAGATGGTTGCTTCTACAAAAAAATATTTATTAAGTAATTCGCATTTGCAATGAGCTATTTCGTTCATACCTATGTATAGAGGAATTTCTAATAATGCACGCCTATAGAATGAATAATATTGATTTATGGTGTGTACCTGTATTTATATTTTATTACAACTTTTAGTACCTACTCGGACACGTTTCTAATCGCTTGTCAAGCGACAACGACGACCGCTTGAAAGTCTAGAATAGAGATCTAGAGTAGAGTCGCTACGTGCCGCAGATTTTTGTACAGATTCTTGTTTTTTCATGGATTTAGATCCTATCACTAAATGTAGCATTTTCACAGCTGTTTACCTGCCTGCGTACATTTCTACTAAGCCTATTGTCTTATTTTCTGCTCAATCGTTTCTCTAACTGTAAGGCCAGTTAACCATCACAACACAAACCATTGTTCGACAAATGCTTAACCTTGGTTATAGTTGTTGAGAGAATCAAATTGAATGATATAAAAAATATCAGTGATTTATTGGTGATTTACCGCATCAGCTCAGCTGCAACCGCCGCGCCCGCCGCCGCAGCGGGTGTGTTAGCGCAGGTTGCGTAACACCCGGCGGAGGGCCCGCGCGGGAGCTGAAGGGGGTAAGGGGGAAGGCGGCGCCGGCGCAGTGAAAGTTCCTCAACTATTGCATTCGAAATTCATCAACGATGTCTGTTGGAACGTGTCTGCATAAGTTTACTTGTTTACATACGCATCTTATTACGATCGTAGATCATTCTTCGATTGTTAATGTTATTGTCATCATATCAACAAATTGGGAAAGAAAGAAATGTACATCATCCATTTTGCTCAATTTGCTTTGCTAGTATTTCTTCAACCGAACACTTCTTATAATTGTTTGTCAGGTTATAAATATTAGTTTAGTTGCTTTACTTAGGTAGAGACACTTAACGCCAAGGTCAGTCATTTACGAGTAATCGTCAAGACGTTGGCTACTCTTCATAACAAAAAAAAGCTATACCTACCTATATGTATACTTCATTTGAGACCTGGTAGGTACAAATACAAGAAATCCAGCAGGATGTTAACAATGTTCGCATGAAATACTTATAATTTTAACCTCCCAAGTTCTCCAAATATTTCTTTCCTCGTGATTCCCAAATCGATAGCGCTCAAAGATCGAAGATTCGGAAGAATTCTAGTAAATTGCTCAACAAAATCTGGTAGCTTATCCAGCTCAAAGCAAGAATTCTCATTCTCCCTCGCTATAGTTTTGCTCGAGGCATCCACTGGCTAAGAAGAGATTCGAACAACAGACCAATAAAATTAACTAAATCTAATTTATTTATTTAAAAAACTCCTGACACATCAAACAAAACGTTATTATAATACAAAGTCTATAATTTGATTCACTTGTTTCCTTGTTTAGCTAATAACATTAGAACAAATGAACTGGTTTTAATAACACATGGCTGAGAACCACTGTAGGGAAATCTGCTATCATTTACAGAAAAAGACTTTAAAATCCGTCCAGCGTCCACCCGTTTGAGCGCTAGGGTGCTATAGACAGAGAAGTTTCTTCGCCCTTTCTCTTACATAGTAGTCTTAGGAGAGCAACCAATTACTTAGGTATTTATAAACCTACTTGTTTATTTATAGAGCATTGGTCTTGGTGTTACCATTAATGATAAGTTATTTAAGTTGCATTCTATTGGTGTGCTGGCAATACACAGCTACAGAATGTCAAAGTAACTACTAGATAAGTATGTTCTTTATAGAATACTAATTAACTTCCCAGCATGAAAACTTTAACTTGCGTTTTATACATAAGTACAATACGTGTATATTTATAAAAGCGGTAAATCCTAGGATTGACCGGTATATCCTAAGATTACCGACCTATGTTGGTAAATGTCCGAATTGAAGAAAAGAGAAACAATATTTCGGACTTTTACCACTAGAAACTGGAACATCTTAGGGTTAACCAGAGGCGGTTAGTAAATGTTGGATTTATACAATACTTTTAAAACGACATTTATTTCATTATAACTTTAGTAGGTATATTAAAAAACCCCCGCATAAAACCAGTCTACAAGTTTCATCACCAAGTCTCATAATCAGGTGAAATTAAAAGGTCTCATCACAACGATGCGAGCGGTGAGGGGATGAAAAAAAATGAAAATAACCGGCCAAGTGCGAGTCGGACTCGCGCACGAAGGATTCCGTACCATTATCTATAAAAAAACGCAAAAAAAAAATATGTATGGGAGCCCCCCCTAACTATTAATTGAAATTTAATTTAATTATTTATTTTTTAAGTAAATAATATACTCAATATATTGTGAACATTTTAAGCGTCTACCTGCAACCATTATCAATATCGAGCAAAAATGAGCAAAAAAATCACGTTTGTTGTATGGGAGCCCCCCTTAATATTACATTTCTTTTGATTTTTAGTATTTGTTGTTATAGCGGCAACAGAAATACATCATCTGTGAAAATTTCAACTGTCTAGCTACCACGGACGGACGGACAGACAGCGAAGTCTCAGTAATAGGGTCCCGTTTGGCACCCTTCGGGTACGGAACCTTAAAAAGAACTCTAATTCCCGGTGTCGCGTCGCTCGCGTGATCTACACAGCTCACAGAGCCAATAATAATATCTGTGGTTATACAAACAAAAGTTACATGAAAAGGTAGAGACTACATTGATAATCGCGACGTAAGACTCCATCTGTCATGTAACATTAATAATGTCTCTACTCTGTTAATACCAGCAGGAGTTACCACGAAGTGCGAATCAAACCAAGGGGTTCCGTAGCAATGTTCCATAAATAATGCATTTACAATTTTTGGGAGCAGTCTATACTTAATATCTATACTTATGTTAGGTACCGTTAGCTTCGTGGTCTAGTGGGTTTCATGATTGCCTCTCACGCAGGAGATGCAGGTTCTAATCCCGGTGCTGACCATGTAAGTTATACGGAATTTCTAACCGTGATGGAAAATGTCGTGAGGAAACCTTGATAACTGTATAGCTGCGGCGATAGCTAGCCCCCTGTCACGCAAAATGGAGTATTGAATCACTGGCTGAAAGTGGGCACAGTTGTGCCTCTGCCACCCCGTATGGGAAAAGGCGTGACGCTATATTATTATCATAAATTTATTTAAAAAAAAAAAACTAAAAATAAAAGAAAATATTTTTACACTGAAAATGTAATGTTTTCTTTTCACTCTTCTACAGAGGTTCCTTGGGTACGGGCTTACGCCAAGTGCATGTGATACATCAAACTACAGTTCATGGTCCCTGCCCATGAATTTTCGCACAATTCGGCATGTATCTCGCACTCGGATCCCATCGGACGGAAACACAGCGAATCCTTGTGAGTAAATGGGGTCCCGTTGGCACCCGTTGGATTCAGAACCCTAAAAATTATGCGTATAAGTTTAGTTGAACATCAAGATGGTTTGTGGTATTGCGACGAAAGAACGTGGCATTTGCGAGCAACCGCAGCAAATAGAGAGTGCGAAATAAAAGATGGCGACATGCATGACCCGACTTGGCGACATCAGGCTCAGATTTAACAGCGACAGATACTACAGGGCGTTACAGAAAGGGGTGTACAAGCCGAAAGAGGGTTGTTAGGTTAGGTTAGTATCATTCTGAACAACTTCCACTATAGGACCGACTTGATCAGAGCAACTTTATTTTTCACTCCACCATCAGCTGAGCGCTAGGCCCGAAATGTACAGAGTAAATAAAAATAAAGTTGCTCTGATCAAGTCGGTCCCATAGTGAAAGTTGTTCAGAATGATGTCCCTAACAACCCTCTTTCGGCTTGTACACCCCTTTCTGTTACACCCTGTAAATAATATGTTGTGTACTAGTGTTGTACTTATACTACACAAAATATATAGGGTTACCAATAAGTTTAGTCTAGACTGCGCACAATTAGACACGACAGGGGATTAGTACCTCAAATGCCCAACTTTAAAAAGTTATTCCAGCAGGTTGAGACACTTCCTGAATCCAGAAAAATATATGTTATAAAATAGTCCCTTTGCTAAAAATTTAAAACATCATAATGTCATCGGGAACTATATGAAAAACATATTGTGGGCCCCTTCGACGACCCACACTTATTGCGGCGATGGTGGCTGGTCCGGACGTGGATAAAGAACACGCAGAGTTTCAGTAGGCAGGTTGCAGCTTCCTTGGCTCGGCGGTAGGGAGAGAGTGGACAGTGCTCCCGGCTTCCCGCTAGCTGCTTCTAGTTGTTTCCTCTCTGGCGGACTGTATTGGACTGAGTTGTTAACTCTCCGCCGGACTGAAGTGGACTGTGTTGTTAACTCTCCGCCGGACTGAAGTGGACTGAGTTGTTAACTCTCCGCCTGACTGAAGTGGACTGTGTCGCCGCTTGCTGTGCGCCCGTATTTATACTCGCGGGCGCACACTGTGCCAGGTGATCTTCGAGAACACACTCGAAGATCACCTGGCGCACACTGTGCGTGGCTGTGGCGGCGAGGAAATAGCAGCGAGCGGGATGGAACGCTTTTCTCTATCTGTCTCTCTCTCTCTCTCTACTTGACCGCGCCAAGAAAACACACAAACAAGTGAATCTTTATTACGAAATATTTACAGGGCTATTTACAAGACTTAAACCATAGCAAAGACATAGTAGACGACTTAAAATATTACAAACACAATATTAAACTAACAAATATTACACTATGTCGCGAACATCTTCTCCCGCCGCAGTCTCCTTGAGCTGTAATTCTTGCGGTTCGCGGTTCACAGGCAGGATGATCAGCTTCTTCGTGGGACGTCGCAGGATTCCACGCGCCGTCCTGACGTCTACAGCGCGTATCTCTCCGTCTGGTCCTGGGAAGACAGCTACGACTTGTCCCCTCGGCCAAACGTTGCGAGGCAGTGTCCCGTCGACGATGAGGACTAAGTCTCCGATCTTTATGGCGCCTCTTGCGTGGGGCTCCCGCCGGTGCTGCAGCTCCGGCAGGTACTCGCGTACCCATCTGGCCCAGAAGACGTCGGCGAGTCGCTGGCTAGCGATCCAAGTCTTGTGGCTGATGTCGTCTCCTTCGACGAAAGCGCCTGGCAGCGGCACTCTGGACGGCCCTCCCATGAGGAAGTGGTTTGGCGTGAGCGGCTCGTCATCCTCCGGTGACATGGAGATATGGGTCAGCGGGCGGCTGTTGATGGTGTGTTCCGCCTCGATGAGCAGCGTCGCAAGTACTTCTTCCCTGGGCGCTTTCTCCTGCAGGGTTGTGTTTAGCGCGTTTTTGACGCTGCGCACCATGCGCTCCCAAGCGCCTCCCATGAATGGCGCGCTCGGTGGGATGTAGCGCCACTTGATGGTTCGTATTGAGGCTTCCTCTGCCATCGCTCCCTGCGCCATCCTCTTGAGTTCATTATCTGCGCCACGCAGGTTGGTGCCGTTGTCGCTCCATATTTCCGTAGGGCAGCCTCGTCTGCTGATGAAACGACGAATTGCCATGATTGCCGAGTCCGTGCTCAGGCTCCCAGCGAGCTCCAGGTGTACAGCGCGTGTTGTAAGGCACGTGAACAATGCGCCGTATCTTTTCTGATGCCCGCGACCGACGGTGACTGTCATCGGGCCAAAGTAGTCAAGCCCGGTGAAAGTGAAGGCTCGGCGATGGTGGGCCAGTCGACTTGGCGGATGATTGCCAGTCGAAGGCCAGGCGGGCTTCGCCTTCCGAAGTCTGCAGGGCTGACACCTCTTGATTGCCGTTCTGACGGAGACTCGTAGGCGCAGCATCCAGAATCGCTGCCTGACTTCGTTGGCGGTTGTCTCGAAACCTCCGTGATGCAGTTGGGTGTGCACGGAGGTGATGTATAGCCGTGCCCAGGGATGACCGCCGTCCAGTATGGCTGGCTCGCTCTGTGTGGCCATGATGTCTTCGGCTGCGGCGATTCGAGACTTGAGGCGCAGGATTTCGTCTTGGTCCAGTCGCATCGACAGTTGTTTGAGGCGGCTGTCGTTGGCGACTTGGTTTCCTTTTCTTAAGGCAGCTATCTCGGCTTCGAAGTCTTGATGCTGGATGGCTTTGACCCATAGGAGCTCGGCGCGCTGCATGTATTCCGCTGGCAGATGGATAGCTTGCAGTCTGGGCTTGCGGCGAGCTACGGCGTCCGTCTTCTTGACTGGTCGTGGTGCATTAGCCTTCCAGCTCGGGTCAGCATCATCCGACTTCTTTGTTCTTTTTCTAGTGGCCAGTGTCCGCTCTCTTTTGGTGCGCAGCAGAGTGATGAACTGAAGGACTCTGGCAGTGGATCTCATCAGTCGTAACCAGCTGGAGAACCGTGCGACATCTGGGAGAGCTTCGGCAAAGCGTGGTGGCGTGGTTGCCACGTTCACGCGCTCTTCCCCGGTTTCCAACTTGTCGGCGAACTCTTGCTGCGGCCAATCTTCTTCCGGCTGACGTAGGAAGTCGGGTCCGGCAAACCATCTGTGGTTTGAGTCGAAGTCATGCGGCATCATTCTTGTGGCGTCATCCGCCACGTTGAGTTTGGTGGGGACCCACCGCCATTCATTGGTTCTGGTGGTCTCGGCGATCTCTGCGACCCGATGTGCGACGAACGGCTTGTAGCTGCGCGGACCTGTGCGCAGCCACGTCAGCACAGTGCTTGAGTCTGACCAGAAGACCCGGCGTGTGGGCTTGAAGTCATGTTCTTCAACGGCTGTCTGAGCTAGGCGGCAGCCCAGTACAGCCGCTTGAAGCTCCAGGCGTGGGATGGAGACTGTCTTCAGTGGAGCGACGCGTCCCTTGGCGATGATCAATGAGACTTGCGGCAGCCCCTCTTCATCTGTAGTTCTCCAGTAGACGGCAGCGGCATAGGCGGTTGAGCTGGCGTCGACGAAGATGTGCATCTCGGCTGCTCGTTCCCGTGCCAAGTATGGGTGGCAGCGCGGGATTGACAGCTGTCCCATTCTCTTAATGTTGTTGGCCCATATGTTCCAGGCCTCAGCTTCGCTCGGTTGCAGCTTGTCGTCCCATCCCGTTCCTGAGCGCCAAGTGTCTTGCAGGATTCTCTTGGCTTGTACGGTGACCGGCGTTGCTAGGCCCAGGGGATCATATATCGACATGACTACCCTGAGCGCCTCCCTCTTCGTCGGTGTTCTCTTGCCCATGATGATGGCTGCTGGGACCTTCGTCAAATTGGTGTTGAAGCCAAGCGTGTCGGCTTTGGTGTCCCAGATCATCCCGAGGATCTTCTCCGGCGCAAGTTCGACGACGTTCTTGATTGACTCCGGTTCCAATTCAAGTCTGACTCGCGCTGAGTTGGACGCCCATTTATGTAGATGAAAGCTTCCCTCTTTGTGGATGTTAGCTACTTCTGTGGAGATCTCGAGCGCCTCTTCTTCTGTGTTAAAGCTTGCCAGGTAGTCGTCCATGTAGTGGTTGCGTAGTATCGCATCGACGGCCTTTGGATATTCTTCGGCGTGGCGTTCGGCGTTCGCATTCTTCACAAAGATCGCCGTACATGGTGACGACTTCGCACCGAAGATGACACTCTTCATTCGGTATTCTTTTGGCGGGCCCTCGCGTCGGCTTCCTCTCCACAGGAAGCGCTGCATGTCTCTGTCTTCTTCTCGTATGTAAATCCGTAGGAACATGTCCTTGATGTCCCCGGTGACGGCTATTGGTCGCTGGCGGAACCGCATCAGGATCCCAGGGAGTGATTGGAGTAAGTCCGGTCCCGACAGGTAAGTAGGTCATTGAGGCTGACCCCTCTGGACTTGGCGGCGGCGTCGTGAACGATGCGCAGCTTCTCTGGCTTCTGTGGGTTGATGACTGCGAAATGCGGAAGGTACCAAGTCTTCGTTGATTTGGTAGTCGGCGCTTCTTCCGCGAAGTCGCTGCTCAGGAACGCTGCCATCTGTGTCTCGTATCGCATCTTGAGATTCTTGTCCTTGTCGAGTTTCTTCTCGATCATGAGGAGTCGGCGATAGGCGGCGTCGTAACTGTCAGGTGGAGTGAAATCGTCGTGTCTCCACAGCAAACCGGACTCGTAGCGGCCATCCGGAGTGCGTCGCGTTGTCTTCTTCAGGATACTCAGCGCTCGGCTCTCGTCCGGGGTGACTGAGTTGCGTGGCTGCACCCCCAAGGACTCCAGGGCGAAGTGTTCTTTCATAAGAGCCTCCATTGACTCTTCTTCTGGAGCGCTGACGACGACATGGTTAACACGATGTACTAGCGCTTGCCGAGGAACGTGCCCGTGCAAGACCCAACCCAGCTCAGTCAGTGACGCGACAGGCTGGTTGCGGGCTCCGAAGCGTGTCACCATGGAGAACAACAAGTGGAAGTTGTCCTGCCCCAGAAGTATCGTTGGCTGCCCCTTGTCGTAGACGAGTTGGTCTTCGAGATCCTTCAGATGTTTGCATTCTGCAATGAGTTGTCGCGACACCGTCTGTGATGAGATGTGAAGATCTTCCATTGTTCTCGCTGAAATGTCGAAGCTTCGCTCTTGATTTCTTCCTTTGATGCTGAAGTTAACGCGTCGAGATTGTGGATTGTCAATCTTCACTCCGGCGACACCCTCAATGTGAAATGGCTCTGCTTGTCCCGTGGCACCGATGCTCTCAGCTGTGGCGGCGTTGATTATCGTGCAGGTCGATCCATCATCCATCAAAGCGTATGTATCCATGCTTCCATTTGGCCCGCTGACTTGTACTGGGATGATCTTCAATGCAGCTGACATTGATGTTTGTGTCGACGCGACGAACGTGGTTGGTATCTCTTCGCAATGGTGCAGTTGGGCTTCTGGCTCATCATGATGCAGCAGTCTGTGATGGCGGTATGTGCATCCATTGATGTTGCACTGGGTAGTTTTGCAGACGTGCCGTATCTTCCTGGTGCACAGGCAACGGAAGCACAGTCTATGCTTCTTGGCGAGTTCCCACCGCTCTGATACCGTGGCCTTCTTCATAACATCGCAGTCTGCCGGCTTGTGATCGGCTTCGCAAAGGCGGCATTGCAGCGTGCGTTTCTTCAACGGCGGCGTGTCATCAGCAACGTAGGTGCGGACGACTTTCTTGGCGGGTGGCTCCCGCCGGTCTTCAGGTGTGATGTTCTCCGCTGGGGCGAAAGTACCACATCTTTCTGCCGCAGCGGACAGGAAGTGTGACAGCTTCAATAGGTCCGGCCGCTCCTCTGGTTGCTCAGCATCGTAGTCGTAGTACTTGTATCGCAGCGCTGCCGGAAGCTTCTCGACTATGCCGCGCACTACTTCTGCGTTGTAAAGATAGTGCGGCTTGCCCAACGCTTGTATGGTGCTGACTGTGTTGAGGACCTTTGACGCGTAGATGCAGATGTCTCTTGGGTTCTCTTGAAGCTTCGGCAGGGCCCGTAGTTTATTGAGTTCTACGGCCACAAGTGCGTCTGGGCGGCCGAATCTAGTCTGCAGCATCTTCATAACGGCAGCGGGTGTTGTTGATCCGATGAAGAGACATTGAACAGCTTCCTTGGCTGCTCCTCGAAGGCAGCGGCGTAGGCGTGACAGGTTCTCTTGTTCTGTTAGGCGGCTTGCTGTCTCTTCGTAGGCTGCTTTAAATGGCAGCCAGTCATTTGACGCTCCATTGAAAGGCGGCAGCTCCAGTGTGCGTGGGTGCACTGCTGTTCTTGAAGCCAATGTGATAGCGGCTGCAAGTTCGCTGAGATCAGTGCGAACGCGCGACGGTGGCGCTGCAGGCGGCAGCGGTTGGAACTGTTGCGGCGTCGGTAGCAGTGGTTCTTGTGACAGAGGCGGAGGCAGTTGCAGCTGCTGCGGCGGCTGTGGCAGTTGCTGCGGTGGCGGTGCTTCTTGTCTCTCGGCGTAAACCACGGCTTGGGCGTGTGGCGGAGGTGCGTCGAGACACGGCAGTGGTCTCTTAGGCCTGACGCACTCTTCAGCAGACGGCAGGAAGGGGTTGTCTTCAAGGGCAAGTACCGACTTCCTGACCCACTCGGTTGTTTGCTGGTCTCTGATGGTGTCGACTTCTTCTTGAGATGACTCGTCCTCGGATGACGCTGTCTCTAGCATTGCGACGCGAGTTCGGGCTAACTCCACCTCTTTCTGCAGTAATTCTTCCCGCGCTCGCATTAAATCTCGATGACGCTTGCTCGCGGCTTTGGAGCGAGCGGCAGTAGAGCGAGCGACGGAACGGCGGCTTGCAGTGTATTCGGCGGCAGAGGTGGCGGCAGCGGCGGCGGCGACTGCGGTAGCGGCGACGGCGATGGCGGCGGCGGCAGGTTCGCGGGAAGACGTAAGGGGCGGTGGGGCGGCTGCCACGACTTCGATCCTTGACGGCGTCTGCGGCAGTGTAGACTCCGTCGTTGTCGTGGTGCCCGTCGTTCCTGTGGTCTCCGTGGCTGACGAACCCGTAGTGCCATCGGACGTGGTCGCAGTCTCGCCCGTATCCGTAGGCGATGTGGACGAGTCTCCCTTCTGGCTGCGTGTAACAACCATTTTTATCCAGATCCGGCTCGAAGGACCAGAAAATGTGGGCCCCTTCGACGACCCACACTTATTGCGGCGATGGTGGCTGGTCCGGACGTGGATAAAGAACACGCAGAGTTTCAGTAGGCAGGTTGCAGCTTCCTTGGCTCGGCGGTAGGGAGAGAGTGGACAGTGCTCCCGGCTTCCCGCTAGCTGCTTCTAGTTGTTTCCTCTCTGGCGGACTGTATTGGACTGAGTTGTTAACTCTCCGCCGGACTGAAGTGGACTGTGTTGTTAACTCTCCGCCGGACTGAAGTGGACTGAGTTGTTAACTCTCCGCCTGACTGAAGTGGACTGTGTCGCCGCTTGCTGTGCGCCCGTATTTATACTCGCGGGCGCACACTGTGCCAGGTGATCTTCGAGAACACACTCGAAGATCACCTGGCGCACACTGTGCGTGGCTGTGGCGGCGAGGAAATAGCAGCGAGCGGGATGGAACGCTTTTCTCTATCTGTCTCTCTCTCTCTCTCTCTACTTGACCGCGCCAAGAAAACACACAAACAAGTGAATCTTTATTACGAAATATTTACAGGGCTATTTACAAGACTTAAACCATAGCAAAGACATAGTAGACGACTTAAAATATTACAAACACAATATTAAACTAACAAATATTACACTATGTCGCGAACACATATAATCTACTAATAGTTGTTTTTAGCTAAAACTAAATATTCCAGGAGCTCTCCAAGGAACGCTGGTACGGTTCTTATTGTGTAAAAATCGGTAAGCAAAATATCTCAAAATTTTGTGTTTAACATTTTAGAAATCATGAGCGGTTTTTATGTAATTTGCAAAAAACACCTTTTTGCACTTTTCGCTCTTTTTGCGCGGACGTAAGTGTCGCGCTGCAGTTTACGCTATTATACCTACAATAAATTTTATTGTATCATATTTCTTTCATAATTTGTAAAAAAATCATATTGCTTTACGAAACCTATTAGACGCGCACACTGCAGTCAATACAGTCTTTAGTAGAACAGATAGAACCGATCCCTAGAACTTAAATACAGCTACTTGTAAGTAAGTACCCATTGAATTGAATCAGACACCGAACCCACATAGGAGAGGCTTATTGATATGTCTAACACGTTGCTTCTTCGGTATCATAAATACAGTACTAACCGAGAGCTTGGTAAGCTACACTTATTGGACTTTGTACAGGTCATAATACAAGCGCCATGGTAGCCAAAGTCATACTACGATGGTGGAACGCACCCTGAACGCGCAAGAACTAACAGTGACTTGAAAATGCGTTTGGCATCCATTCTGAATGTTTACTTAGGTACCTACCTACCTATATCGACCGAGTTTTTGCATTTATTAGCATACAGTATTTCGTTACACACATAAATATCAATATTATTCCGGTCGTTTTTATTGTTTTGGATGTCAGCTATTTATCATCAAAACACACGTGAGTTAATAAATCAAAACACACTGTTAGTTAGCTATACTTGCACACACAAAGGACTAATGTTGGACACTGGAATAATGTTATTGTTAGGTATGATTTTTGTCGTCTAAGTACCTAATTACCTATACTAGTGGCCCAAGCTGCAGACCTCGCGAGCGACACGAATTAAAGTTGAGTAAGTTAATTTTTTTCATTATTTTCCATCCCCTCACCGATCACATCGTACTTTTTTTTATGGACTCGCGCGTTTGCCACTAACAAATTATTTTATTATTTTACAAAAATAAAAGGTAAGGAAACGAAACACGAAAATAATAGGAGTTACGGATAGGAAAAAGGATCAGGAAGATTAGGAACTTATTAGGTAGACAAATAAATATTATTCTGGAAATTTACAATAATATGTTAAATATTTAAGTACATTGCACAAGTTTAATAAACTATGGATAGTAGCAGGAAAGGGAACATTCAAAAAGTATAAAGAGTTATATAAACCGGAGTGATCAAGAAGAGGACATGAAAAGAACAGATGGTTCAGATCAGCGGAGCCCATTCCGCACCACATTCACACTCAGCAGTAGTCACAAGAAGTTTATCGGATGAACAGATGGTATTATTATAAAAATAAGCTGCCAAGTGCGAGTTGGACTCGCGTTGAGAGTATTTCGTAGAACAATAAATAGGAATTCATATTTAAATATTTACATTGATCCTCTGTCTTTGGGTCACAGATATTGATATATGTCCCAATTTTCAACTTCATCGGTCCAATATGTTCTGAATAAATTGCCTGGACGGACACAGACGCAAGAGTGATCCTATAAGGGTTTCTTCTTCTGAGATACGAAACCCTAACAAATAATCCGACTGTATTTTCTTTCAATAACACCTATACAAACTTATGAATGTACCTGGTTACGTACATAGAGTATGAAAGTAGCCGCACCAATAAATAAACTACATTTTGCGATCTAAAATACAACCTATTGACTTTTTACTAAAATTATATAGTCTGTGTCACTTTCACGGTCTTCACGTATCCAACATTTGTATCCGTCGTCGAGCCGTTTGGGTTGTAGCGATTTTTTTACATTTTAAAACCCCATTAGTATCTCCGCCATTTTGAAAAAATCTAAAAACTGAATCGACAAAAAAAAAACTATTTAATTATCCAACCTGCTCACAAAATTTCACGAGAATCGGTTGAGAAATGCGACCTGTAGAGGAGAACAACCGGACATACATACGAAAGCATTTTTGTCCAATCCTGAAACGGAGACGCTTCGCTCGCTCGGTCAATGATATCTAGTTAGTATAGAGTGTCTCAGTAAGAGTGCACTTTTTAAATTTTGAGTCATTTTGTTTTCCTGCAAGTGGCAACTCTGAAATTTAACAGCTGTCACCTACGATTGTTCCGATTATTAATAATGGAGCGCTACACGAAAGAAGAACGCGTTATCATTGTGAAAACCCATTTCAAAAATGGGGAAAGTTACGCTGAGGAATTTTCGGTCGATAAAGTGCGCCAAATGTGTCAATAATTCGAAGAGTTGTCAACAAATTTGAAAAAACTGGGTCTATTATGGATAGTAAGTCTCCTTTTCGTCGACGACGTGCCAGTCGGTCTCTTGAAAATATTGCTGCTGTAAACGAGAGTGTTGCCGAAAACTTGGCCGAAAAATGAGGCCGGAAATGCAGTGACTGTGAATGGCATTCGTTACAGGAACATGAAAACGGAGTTCTTGTGGCCTTAACTGGACGGGATGGATTTGGACGACAAGTGCATTCAGCAGGACGGCGGCCAGCTGCCACATCGCACATGAAACAATTAATTTATTGCAACAACGATTTCCAGACCAACTCATCTCACGAAATTCTGATGTCAACTGGCCACCAAGATCATGCGATTTAACACCGTGCGATTTTTTTCTTTAAGCTTTTGTGAAATTTTGGGTTTATGCGAATAAACCAGAAACAATTCATGAGCTGAAGGCCGAGATCCAGCGCGTCATCGGCGAGATACAGATTTGTGAAAAAGTCATCGAAAATTTCATGAAAAGGGCAATGTCATCACAGCCGCGGGGCCCATTTGCCGGATATTTTATTCCATAATTAATCGGAACATGTCTTCTTTACAATGCAATTAAAATATTCCAAATCGCTCAATAAATACGTGTTTTTATTCATAATTGAAAAAGTGCACTCTTATTGGGACATCCTTTATATCTCCGTTCACCATCAGTTTGGGAAGGAACCTTGTCAAAGTCAATAGAAAATGTACGTCGATTTACTTTGATAAGGTTCCAAAGGTAACAGATTAGATTATACAGCGCGAACGTCTCAGATCCAAAAGGTCGCATCGCATCCCATTCCCTGATCGTGAACGGATATTATGTATGTACAATTCGATATCATATTATATGTACCAGAGGCCAGAGGGATGCTCTACATTTTAGTGGAAACGAAAGTATTGATTACTCCGTAGCTGCGGCGATGGGCTAGCCCCCTGTCACGCAAAATGGAGTATTGAATAACTGGCACATTGTGCCTCTGCCACCCCGTATGGAAAAATGCGTGACGCTATGTTTGTGTTATGATTATGAAACTATCGACGAAGCACGTCCGTTTCGGATGAGATGCACTTTTAATTCTATTGTGGGATATTTTAGTATTCCTGCAGTTCTGGCTACCCCTTATTGGATATACCGTAAGAAATATAGCAAAAGAGCGCCAACGATAGTTTTATAGCGGAAGTTTCTACAAGGTAGCTAATACTTTTGCTAACATCAAAATCTGAAATTAATTAATGGGGCGACAGAAAGATCTCTCGACTTGAAAGATAAGAGGAGCATCTTCGGAGCTATGATTTGATTACATATTCATTATTGAAATGGCAGAGCTATGATAGGTAGTCGCCAATAAACTGCGATAATAACCGCTGCGGACAATAGAACAATGAGCTTCCCACCTCTGTGCGCTTCTCGGAAAAATATTCATCTATAAATAAAATTGGTGAATAGATCGTGAAATAGACAGATGCATGTGAATAGCGACGACATCCTCTCTACATCAACTCCTGCGTGTGTGTGTATGTTCAGTCCGCGCCTTGTTTATTTGGCTCGTGAGGGTAAGGTGGCGTTATGGCGTGGCGGCGTGAGAGAGGTAACCTCCCTTTCTCGCATAGGGTGAGAGAGAGTGTACCTACCTTCTATACTCGCTCAAAACTAAAGAAACTTGGCGGTATGTTTTGTTTCAAAGAATCAATTTTAGATTAGATACTCATTCGCAAACTAAACTGAAACTGTACAATGTGTTGTCTCGAAGTTGATTGGAAAGGGCCCCTTTAGAGAGAAAAGTCTATTTCACTATGTACAGGTATAGTCATAAATAAAATGGAATGATGCATGAATCTGCATGATGATGAACAAACGAGAATTAACGGCTGACGCCGATGTTTGCAAATTATCTTGAGATAATTCTGAGCTACGTAGTTGTAAATAACCGGCCAAGTGCGAGTCGGACTCGCGCACGAAGGGTTCCATACCATTATATATAAAAAAACCGCAAAAAAAAAAAAACACGTTAGTTGTATGGGAGCCCCCCTTAATATTAAATTTCTTTTGTTTTTTAGTATTTGTTGTTCTAGCGGCAACAGAAATACATCATCTGTGAAAATTTCAACTGTATATCTGCCACGGTTCATGAGATACAGCCTGGTGACAGACAGACAGACGGACGGACAGCGAAGTCTCAGTAATAGGGTCCCGTTTGGCACCCTTCGGGTACGGAACCCCTAAACATGCTAATACATGTACGTTAATATACTACAACGTAGGGTATATATTCTAAAGCTTGCAATTAGGTATCAAAGTAGTTTTCTGGGTGTTGTCGTGACTCGTGATGCTTCCTATCGCATGATTACTCTGTAATTTACACACACACACATCGTACCTACTCTGGCGAACACACAGCAATGAGCGATAGATATACTTACTACTACGACTGTACTTAAAATATATATCTACAATAAACGGTAAGTACAACAAGAAAATGTAAAAGTGGTCAGGCGAAGTAAACGCTTGCCGGAAAATTTAATTTTCCTGTTACCGCTTTGCGGCTGTTCCATGGGGACATTCCGAGAAACAAAAAAGTTCGACAAAACGACACCGGTTGCGAAATAATTTACCAAGTTAAAAACTTAAAAAAAAGACAGGGAAGTATAAGGATGGTATCAGGAGGGATAAGAGTGGTAAGACTGATTGTTCTTTATGGAAAATCTGATTTTATGAAGAAATCTTTAGTACTACCTGACAAGTAAATAAGTATGATGCCGTGTTATAGACAAACCAGCAATTTATAGAATATGGATGATTTGTTCATAAGTATATTCAAAACAGTTATGTTAAAGAAAATGTAAGACAGGTAAAACTGTCAGTCTTACCCACCAACTGGGGCAAGACTATAAGTATTGTTTTTTCGTTTAAAAATGGACTTATACTGTTACCACATTAAATTCTTAAAATTTAAAGTAATAATTTTAAATCTTGTTTATAACGAAACTTTATTTACATTGGAGTAAATCGTATAAATATGTATTTGGGGTAAGACTAACATACAATCTAAAATAGGGTCAAGAAACATTTGGTTCATTTCATATTAGTAGTTTCATATTAAGAGGTGGGGAAAGACTAACAGTTTCCTTCTTTTTTAAGGTAATGTAATTCATTTGCATTACAGAATTTATAAGTTCACAAATAGATATTTAAACATGAACACTGGTTTAAAGGCGAAATACAAGGTTTTTTTTATAGGTATCTATAAAATAAAATAAAAAACTCAGTTTTTTTGCAAGTTAAAATCAGTGTCCCTATAACCTATTGCCTAGGGACCGCCCTTAAGTCCTCGTTACAGAATAAATATTATTTAGCGGCATAATATATGTATAACTCACTTTGTGAGAGAGCGAGACACACACACACAGCAAACACTGGCCAAGTTACATATGAAAGTTGTCCAGCCTAGCTAATTTTTTCAAGCTATCACATGTTTCAGAGACACGGCCCGGATTGATTTAATTATGTACTTTTGATATATTTAATTATGTCTCCGTTTCAGAATTGGGCAAAATTGCTTTCGTATGCCTGTCCGTCTGTCCGTCTGTCCGGCTTTTCTCCTCTACAGGTCGCATTTCTCAACCGATTCTCGTGAAATTTTGTGAGCAGGTTGGGTTTAATAGTTTTTTTGCTGTCGATTCAGTTTGTGTTTTTTTTAATGGTGGAGATATGGGGTTTGAAAATGTAAAAAAAACCGCTACAGCCCCGGCTCGACGGATGTGTCGTTGGATTTGTAGAGACCATGAAGGTGACACAGACTTAATGTTATGTAATTTTAATGAAAAGTCAATAGGTTGTATTTTAGATCGCCAAATGTAGTTTACAAAGTTATTGGTGCGGCTACTTTCATACCCCATGTACGTAAAATTCATAAGTTTGTATGTGTTATTGAAAGAAAATGCGATCGGCTTATTTGTTTTTAGGTTTCCGTTCGAGAAACAAGGAAACCTTATAGTTTTGTCAAGTCTGTCTGTCTGTCTGTCTGTCTGTACCTTATATAGCCCACAACTTCCGAACGGGTAAAGTAAAGTAAAAGTAAATGTAGCCCATTAATGTCCCCACCGAGGGGCACAGGCCTTTACCCGGATCCGAGTAAGATTGAGCCATACTCCACCACGCTGGCTCAGTGCGGGTTGGTGGAGGGGTTTTACGACTACTACATACTACGAAGTAGTGATAGTAGCCGGGACCTACAGCTTAACGTGCCATCCGAACGGGTAGTATACAAAAATATTAATATTATATTGATGTTGACTAAGCAATCTGTATGATTTCATCGTCAATAAAAAAATACTTTGACTTTCTGTCTGTCTGTCTGTATGTCTGTCCATCCGTATGTCACAGCAACATTATTCCAAAACTATTAGGATTACACAGTCTTGGTGTGTAGATGTATTCTGTAAACCGCTTTACGATTTTTATACAAAAATTGAAAAAAAAAATTAAGGGGGCTCACAATACATGGAACGGACACTAAAAAATTTTTTTTCATCAAACCTATACCTATACTATGTGGGGTGTTTATAGATAAGTCTTTAAAAATGACGTTGAGGTTCCTAAGGCTATTTTTCCTCAAAGTCAATCGTTAAAGAGACATCCCTTCCAAAGTGGAAAAAATTGTGCCCCCCCCCCCTAACTTTTAAAGTAAGAGAGTGAAAAATCTGAACATGCTGTGTATCACAATACAAAACAAAGTTACAACACAAAACAAACATCCAGTCTTATAATTACTTGCTACTACGGAACCCTTCATGGGCGAGTCCGACTCGGACTTGGTCACTTTATTATAATTCCATCTGTTCATCCGATAAACTTCAAGTCAGCTTCAGGTATGATGTGATTGGTGAGGGGATGGAAAATAATGAAAAAAAAAAACTAATTCCCGGTGTCGCTCGCGAGGTCTACCAGCTCACAGAGCCAATAGTTAATTTAACTTTTAACTGAGGTAAGAAGCCAGCTCCAAGACAACGGATCGGTTAGTTTACTTACATGATAATCTATGTATTTATGTCACACAACACTGGGCATTGTGTAGTGAGTAGTGTAGGTGGCAGTGGTATGTGGGAACCCCATGTTTACAAACAAACAACGCGGGCGCACAGCTGAGCCATCGCACTCTGTGTGAGAGAAGAGAAAGGCACTTTCGCGACTCCAACGATCTGCCGTAGACCGCGCAGCTAATGAATGAGATTAGCAAAGATATCCCCCCGGCTTGGAAACATTTACATTTTTATGATGGATCCGCTATTTTGTTTAGAAAAATACCTTTGAGAATTCAGGTAGGTAATTATGCAGAAATAGGCATCGTTATTGCTGGAAAATTCCAATACATTGTTGAGCCCCTGACGAAAAGCTGTCTGTCTGTGTGTGTATATGTGTCCTTTTGTCCGTAGCACCCCAGTGGTCAAACAGGATGAACGGATTATGATGTGGGTTTCTGTAAATGGTAGTCGACTTCAGTGCGATGGTTCTTACTTAGTCACCTCTGGAAAAGGAAAGTTCTATCTTCGGAAAGTTATCAGCAAGTAAATAAGTCAGCCTATTTATTGTGCCGGAGTTGTCTTAAATTTTAAAACATGTATTTATTAGGAAAGCGATCATTATAGGTAATAGTTACAATCAATGTACAATACCACGATTACCACGTATGTTTGATACAAAAAGTGATAATTAGTTTCGGGAAAGTTATTCTCCCCACTTAAAGTTACCTAACCCACTTCCACCTTTTTTCTGGTCTATTACGTAAACCATGTAAACTACCAATATCGAAGCGAATACATTAGACTAGAACATTCGATCTCCACCTACCTATCCGTCGCAACAATATCTACGACTCTAATGATTGCATACAGCAACAACAAAGGTGTTTATTATTCTTTTGAAAACTAAAGGCCGTCAAGTCCCGTTCTACGTGGAAAGTAACGGGGCGGTTACGTACCGGCGGTGGCTCGGATGCGCTGTACTCGGACGGCGGGTAGTCTGGCTTCATGGTGATAGTTGCCATCGAGTCTGGCTGGTGCTCCTTCTCCATCACTTGTTGGTCACTAGGCTGTGTTGAGGTGTGGTTGGGTGCGCGCGCGATCTTTGACGTTCTGCGTGGAAGTGTGCGGCGCGGTGAGAGGTAGGTGCGCAGGCGGCGGTGGTGGGGCCGCGGCATTCACTTGGGCAGGAGCCGGCCGTGGTGACATCACTGTGACAGACAGAGATCGCCGACTGTTTTGAATGTTTGTTGGATGTTCTGATTGCTGTTTGGCAAGTAAACAGGACTTTAGGAGAGATTAGGCTAATGGTTAGATGACTACTGCTAATATGTCTGTCTTGTCTTGTCTGATTGGTACTACATGTATATTTACAGTAGTTATTTATTTATTTATTTTTATTTATTTAAGCTTTTTTTGATTCCACACAAATAGTATTAATTTCATGCATTCATTAATTTTTAAATTATACAATTATAAATGATATATATGTACTTATTTATAAATTAAACATTTCATTAATTAATTATTAATTATAAAAAAAACATAAAAATTAAAAAATAAAAAATTAGTCCTGTGTGGACCCCTCACGGGTAAAAGCCTCCTCCAAGGAAATCCACCTTTCTCTATTTTTGGCTGTATCCGCCCAACTTTGACCTGCCACTTTCATGATTTCGTCAGCCCATCTTGCACACGGCCTTCCTCTTGCCCTTTTAGGCCGGGACTCCACCAAAGCGGAGATGTGGAATATTTGTATGCGAGATGGAAACAGCTCACATCTCCGCTTCCATCGCGCCGTACAAATATTCCACATCTCCGCACATCTCCGCTTTGGTGGAGTCCCGGCCTTACCATTTGGTCCAGGCCAGATAACACATCTTTGAGTCCACCTGTCGTCTGTGTATCGAGCTTTGTGGCCTGCCCATTTCCATTTTCTTTGGAGTGAAAAGATAAGTGCGTCGGTTACTTTTCTTTTTTCGCGGATGTCTATATTTTTCATCTTGTCTTTCAGTTTTATACCCAGGCAGCTTCTTTCCATTTTTCTTTGGGTGGTCTGGATTTTATTTTTGGTTTTGGTGTCGTACGTCCATGTTTGGCAGCCATATGTGAGGCATGGCAGAATTTCTGAATCTATTACAATTTCCTTAGTGGTCAGCGGGAGCTTTGATTTAAATATTTCTTTACGGGCCCAATACTTCTTCCATGTTATCGCCACTCTTCGGTCTATTTCTTCAATGTTTCTTTCCTTATTGAATGAGATCTGTTTGCCTAGATACACGTATTTCTCTACATACTCAAGAGGGATATTGTTTACCAGGATAGGTGTCTTGTGGTGATTTGTCATGACTTTCGTTTTGTCAAGGTTCATCTCTAGACCAGATTTTACACTAGAATGATGTAGGTCGTTTATCATCTTGTTTAAAACTATTGTGGACATTCTGAGAACAGAATGATATCGCCAGCAACCCTAAGATGGCTTAGAAAATGTCCACTAATATTGATGCCTTGTTTACTCCATGGTAAGTTTCTCATGACATATTGTAGAACAGCTATAAATATTTCAGGCGAGATCGGGTCTCCCTGTCTCACGCCTCTCTGTATGTTAATTTTTGCACCAACTCTATCTAGCTTGACTCTACTTGTACTGTTGGTATACACATTTTTAATTATATTTATGTATTTTTAATTTATATGTTGCGATTTTAGAGTTTCCCAGATGCTGTCGTGTGATATAGAGTCAAAAGCTTTCTTATAAGTAATCTATGAAGGCTATATATAGGGGTCTTCGAAATTCTGAATATTTTTCAATTATCTGGTCGACTACTTGAATGTGATCGGCCGTGCTGAAATCGCTTCTGAATCCGGCCCGTCCGATCGGTTGATGCTCGTCGATGTTTGAAGTTATTCTTGCCAACAGACAGGATGCGAATAACTTGTAGAGACAAGGCATGAGGCTTATTGGACGGTAATTACTTATGTCAGCTGGGTCACCTTTTTTATACAGCAATATAATTTCAGATTCTGTTCATAGGCGCGGCACGACTTCTTCTTCTAGTATTTTATTCCAGAGGAGAGTGATTGGAGTCAGAAGTAGGATCCTTGCACACTTGATGCATTCATTTGTGATCCCGTCTGGACCAAGGCTTTTCTCTGACTTGAGTTTCATTATTTGTTTCAGAATTTTAGCTCCAGTGAACTCTTGGGTTGTGCAGGTCTCCATACTTTGATCAGTGGCACACGTTAGCTTTGGTGTGTCTGGCTGGCTATAGAGTTTTGTATAAAATTTAGTGGCTGAGTTTATTATTTCCATTCGTGTATTTACTTTGGTAGAGCCGGGCTGAAGAGAAGGAATCCATGACTTGGATTTGTTTAGCTCTTTATAAGCATTTTTGGCGGATGTAGAGCTTTCGATGTGCCTTTGGATGGTATTGAATTTATAGGTATCATAGCATCTCCTTATTTCTTTATTGGTGGTTTTGTAGAGATCTTTTAGATTTTATTTATCAATTTTGTTTAGCTTTGGTTTGTTTTGTAGTTTATTTCTCTCTTTCATCATCGCAAGTGCTTCTTCTGATAAGTTTTACATTTTTTAGTTCCTTTGACATTTTTTAGGCTTTCTAGCATAGTGTTGACAATCTTTTGAGAATATTCCTCAGCTCTATAGTCCTTTTCTGATGATATTAGTTCGGGTATGTATCTCTTTAGGTTTTTAAGGTAGAGCTTTTCCTCTTGACTAGTTTTTAATTTTCTTGGTACGTTGCTGAAGTTACGCCTGCTTTTTTTCATGGAATTCAAGCTGATTGTGGCTCTAAGCATTCTGTGGTCTGATCCAAAGGAGAATGGACGTCATCACTTTGTAGTTAGAAAGTATGCGGGGCTTCGTGGTCAAAATAAAATCAATCTCGTTTCTCGTATTTTTGTCTGGGGAGATCCACATCCATCTATTCTTTTGTTTTAATTTGAACATTGTGTTCACAATTTTCAGGTTGTATTCATGTGCGTATTGAATAAGTCTCTCGCCGCGTATACTCCTGTTGCCGTGGCCATACTTCCCGCAAACTGAGTGCTCATGTTCTCTCGGTTTTCCGATTTGTGCGTTGAAATCTCCCATAGAAATTATGTGTTTTGTTGAGGTAGAGTCATGTGCCTTGGCTAAGTCTTCATAGAAGACGTCTATTTCTTCTTGAGATGAGTTTTCAGTGGGTGCATACGCTTGTATTATTGTGAATGGTATGTTCTCTAGTTCAATGTCTAGAAGGCAGACTCTCTCAGATATTCCTGTGTATGATTTGATATTTTCTTTGAAACCCACACCATATAATCCTTTGGTTTGGCCCAGGTAGTGCATGATGTAATCGTCGTCTTCTATTATATTCTCGCCCAGACGTCTGACTTCGGATATTCCTACAATGTCATGGTTAACATTTTGTAGCGCTGCCTTTAGCTCAATGAGTTTTGGTTCTGAGGATAATGATTTTACGTTTAGAGTACAGCTAGATATTTAGGATGCTTGTCTGTTCCGATTTCCTTGGAGGGTTTCGGTCGATTTAGAGTAGTTACCTACATATGTATAATTCTCGAATCTGTTTAATAGAGGTAGGTACATAATACAGGTTATTATTATTAGTTACCTACCATGATGCACAAGTATGTAATTTGTATTGTACAGGCAGTCACGATACTACGACCTACGCCTACGACTCTAATGACGAGGCATATTATACTCGGCAAGACTTAATCTAAAAAGGGTATCTCGACAAGACCTTGATGTACATACCAACAATATTAGATACCAACCTACTCAAGCCTGTGTGTTCTCATCTCAATAAGGACTAGCCAGCTGGAACACCTATACGTAGCATTCCATTCATAGTGCTAGCCGACCCGAGGCTGATTAGTCTACTGCAGGGGTAGAGGGAGGGCAAGGGACCTAGGGACCAAGGGGGGAAGGGAATTCAAGAAAATCTATGCATATAGTTCGTAAATAAGTACCTAGTAGTACCTACCTACTTATACATATAAATCACCAGTAGGTGAGCTCCGTATACACTTCGCCGAAACTCGATTCGTCGATCAAACTACTTATTTGTCGAATGCATTATTCACCGCTGTTCGTAATTCGTTATGTATATATACCGCTGTATGTAATTTCGTTATTGTACTAACACAAGAATGACACACAGCAAACTTATTAATTATAATAGATAGACAATGTACAAAGGCGAGCTTATCTCTAACAAGAGATTTCTTCCAGCAAACCAATGGGAAAGGAAAAGGTAGATAGTTGAGCGGGGGAAGACCTCTCTTTATTAATCTGTACCTGCGCGTACAATAGCGCGTACCTGTTCGTAGATATACGGTCGGTCTGTCTGTAGTTAGGTGCTGCACTGCAAATTATTTAGCCAATTATGAAGCTCCCCTTTGTAAATGTTTTATCTATTAGTCGTATCTGGGTGAATATTTCTATTTTATATATGTCGGCGGCCGATCGTAGAATTGGGCACATATGATGCGCCCAAACGTGAAATATCGTGAAACGATCTGAGGTAGCTTAGGTGAAGACTAAAGGGGGCGAGCACAGCGAAGCCCCCGATTAGTCTTCGTGTTCGTTTGACATGTATAACACAAAAAAAAACATCACGTAGTGCTGAATAAAAATGTTTTTAAAAAGACATGTTTTCGTTAAAACCCGCCACATCATGATGTGCCCAGTAATTGCTTGGGCATATCATAAAATGGCGGGGCACATGACGGCACATCATGATGTGCCCGATTCTACGATCGGCCGCCGAAATATAGAAAAATTAAATGGGCCAGCGCCAGCGCCTACGCCCGCACTACGCACACTCCGCGGGGGCTTGCGATGCGAGAGAGTGAAGGACAGAACAGGCGCTGTAAATATTATTTTTATTACGAGCCTGTAATGTCCCACTGCTGGGCAAAGGCCTCTCTCCCCATCTTCCACTCTATTCGATCCTGAGCGGTGTCCTTCCACTCTTTATCCGATACACCCAACTCATCACTCCGTCTCTTCCTGGGTCGGCCACGCTTTCTCTTTACATTTTCTGGAAGCCAGTCTGTGGTTCTCTTAGCCCAACTATTTGGCAGCATTCGAGCAAACGTGACCGGCCCAGTCCCACTTAATTGAGCTACATCTATAATCTTTGTCCGGGAGCGCAGCTCGGAATTCCGTATCCGGTCTAAAAGCCGATCACCGAGAATGCTGCGCTCCATGTTTCTCTGACAGACCCCGAGTCTGAACCTTTGCGCGTCAGTCAAAGACCAAGTCTGGGCTCCGTAGGTAAGGATGGGGAGAATGCACAGGTCCATGAGCTTTCGTTTTATCAACAACGGAAACACAATGGAAGTTGTCCCTTCATGAGCTCCTTCATAGACCAAAAGCTCTTCCAGGCATTTTCGACGCTCTATCGACTTCCTTGTCTTGTCGCGCCTGGAAAGAGACTATTTGGCCTAGATAGATGTATTCCTGGACATAGGTATGCAATTCTAACCCCATCCACGTCCGCCGTATGCTCCTTGCTGTTAGACATGACCTTGGTCTTTGACATGTTCATGCTAAGTCCAACCTGGAGGCTTGCATGGCTGAGTTGTTGGAGCATAGTCTGTAGCTCAGAAGGTGAATGAGAAAACAGGACTAAGTATATCTTCGGCGAAACGAAGGTTTGTAAGCTTCGCCCCGCGCCGCGCCGACGTCTATACCCTGTTCTCCCTATCTGGCTCTAGTGTCTTGAAGACCTCTTCCAACACGCTGGTAAAAAGTTTGGGGTAGAGAGCGCTGTAATTGTACAAGATGTATAAATGAATTAACGTAAAATGAGAAACTGCTTTGTTTGGGACATTATTCTGAGCAACTTTCACTATGAAACCGATTTGATCAAAGCAACTTTATTTTTCACTTCTCCATACAAATCGGCTGACCCACTCAGGCCAAAATGTAGGTACTGGGAAGTGAAAAATAAAGTTGCTCTGATCAAATCGGTTTCGTAACGAAAGTTGGTCAAAATGATGTCCCTAACAAAGTAGTTTCTCATTTTGCGTTAATTCATTTACACCTTGTATAGAGAATTAGAATGTATCTACCTATGGGGAGATTACATTAGGTAATTGCAACAAAGCCATTTATTTCAGGGATTGTTAAGTATCGTTTGGGTATGCTGAATCCTCGCTGAATCTAAGTTTTCGACCTCTAGCCCAGTCATTAGCTCTATGGTAGGGCACGGGCATGCCTGTCAGGCATATCTGTGCCTTTTCGTCCCATACATATGCAGGTGCCCGCCGAGCATGCCTGGCAGGCACATCTGGCGGGTGGATGATCGCGTGAGTGCTTGTGATACACCCAAAATAATCAAGATGGATTTTCAGTAAAGAATCATACGTGTTCCATCTCTTTTAATCACCAGGCCGCATCCGCATAGTAAGTAACTTTGGCGACGGACGCGATATAAACATCCCTAGTGCATGTTCCAGGACATCTTCCAGGTCTAAAAGGTTTTGGGCCATGGGAGCCATGGGCATTGGCAGGAAAACGAGATCTACAACTTTCTTAAAGTGACATTTCATGATTTCTTCATATATGTATACCTAACCAGTTTTTCAGTTTTTATAAACGCATCAACTCGTACTTCGATTACAGTTTTACAAAAATGCACTATCTATAAGTAGTTAGTTTTCACTTTTTTCCTGGCTTTCAGGCTTACTAATCATAAATTCACTAAGTCACTGAGTTAGTGCGTTTATTGCTAGCAGTCTGAGACTTGGAATACAGTTTTACTTATCAAAAACGCACTATCTATAGTCATAGGTGGGCACAGTTAATCCAAAAGTTAACTACGTTAATCGTTAATCCGCTACTCAAAAAGTTAACTTCATTAACCGCTAAAACGCTAACATTTCAAAAAATTAACGCAAGTTAAAAGTTATCCGTTAAAAGTTAACCATTTAAAAGTTTATACGTAACTTAATGTTTTTCAACTGTTCAGATCGCGTATTTTAAAAAGGTTATGTCTGAAGTTAGCTTTGAGCGAGTTTCGCATTATGTAGTCGGAATAAAGGTGCCTTTTGCGCGTAAAAAGTAAAACCCAACTTCAGACGTGATCTTTTTAGAATACGCCACTTCTAGCATTGTAATATAATATTGATATAAAATAAAACACAGATAATACACATTATTATTGTATTATATTAACCGAATACAAGAGAGGTTCTCAATTTTAACGTAATTAATACCCGACCAGTAAGTTATGGCGCATAACTTATTTTTTATTTTTTTTATTTGAGACATAAGGTGCATGTTTCCCTTCATAACAGGGAGCACTTATCCAGTGGAGAGCGCATAGATACATTTTCCTTTGAAACACACAACTCCCCAATTTACGGGCGGCGGGGGACAGGGTAAAAGAGCTGTGATTGGTCAGCCGCTGCGAAACTGTCTGGCGGCCCGTCATCGTACTTATGTTTCGTATGCGAACGTTTGTTGAATACAACAAACGTTTGGCGAACCGCATTCCCCCGCAGGCGCAGTCAATTGGATATATAGTCTCTGCTTTATAAACATCAGCATATTGGCATCCCACTCGCAGTGGCAGCGGCATGGCGGGAAATTAAAAAACAAAATATCGTCAAAAAGCCATTTAACGGACTTAAGTTAACGGAAGTTAAAAGTAACGGAAGTTAAAAAGAGCGTTAACATTTTTTTAAATTAACTTAAAAGTTGAATCGTTAAGCAATTTGTTAACTTCGTTAATTAACTGTTAACTGATTAACGGTAATGTGCCCAGCTATGTCTATAGTTAGTGCTAACACTTTTTCTGGCTTGCAATGGCTTACTAGCACAGAACACAATTACTCTGACGAGCTTACTAGTCATAATTGCGCTATGTCACTGAGTTAATGCGTTTATTGTTAGGTCTCATTGGCTGCGTACTTTGGGATAATGCACTTATTACAATACAAGGAAAACGTTATTTTATATTATCATGCAAATAAAATCGCATTAAACATACGAGTTATTGCGTTTATGCTAAAGCAAAGCGGACCCAGGCACAGTAACTATTTAGTAATCTGTGGCACAGTGCTGTGAGTGTTTCACAGTCACGGCAACCACCGAGACGGGAAAATACTGTGAAACGGCGAACAGTCTCCTATCGACAGATAAGAAAAACAAAATAACCGGCCAAGTGCGAGTCGGACTCGCGCACGAAGGGTTCCGTAACATTATCTATAAAAAACCGCAAAAAAAAAAAAACATTTTGTATGGGAGCCCCCCCTAAATAGGTATTAATTTATTTTAATTTAATTATTTATTTTTTAAGTAAATAATATACTCAATATATTGTGAACATTTTAAGCATCTACCTGCTACCATTATCAATTCAATATCGAGCAAAAATGAGCAAAAAAATCACATTTGTTGTATGGGAGCCCCCTTTAATATTAAATTTCTTTTGATTTTTAGTATTTGTTGTTATAGCGGCAACAGAAATACATCATCTGTGAAAATTTCAACTGTCTAGCTACCACGGTTCATGGGATACAGCCTGGTGACAGACAGACGGACGGACGGACAGACAGCGAAGTCTCAGTAAAAGGGTCACGTTTGGCACCCTTCGGGTACGGAACCCTAAAAACTTGAGATTATAATGAGTTCATAGTACACAATATCATCAATATTCTATTATCTATATGTTTCGAGTCAAGCAAGATCTCTTACGTTACGATAAGTGTAGCACGTCACTATTTGCCAATAAAGTATGATAATTGCCTCTATACATTTTACCGTCGAAAAATACCATACTTCATAGGAGTGTTTTGACACTGACAGCTGTCAGAGATCATCCTATGTTGGATGGTATAGCGCTGAGGTATAGCGAAGTAAGATCGTGAGCGCCAGCATAGCAGGCTGCAAAATCATATCCTTTGCCGGACTGCCCTCATTTCAAGAAAAAGCGTACCAGTATCTGTAACCAACAAACTTTGCAGCGTTTTCAACTTTTCTTTCAACGCTGAGTTGCAACGAGAGTAATAATTATCGACAACGTTGCATCTGAGACATGACATTCGATAGATTGTCAAATATTTCTTGAGTTGAGTCAGTTGAGGGACATGTTTTAGGTTATTTTTTGTAAATTTGTAAAAACTAATTTTATATTTGCAAAATCTATCTGATAATAATAACTGAACTACCTAATAAAGAAATGGCTAATTCTGGAAAAGGCACTTTTCGCCCGGTAAGTACCTTTGTAATTGCAATATTCTGCATTCTCTGTTAGCACTAGCATGACCCCACCAGATGCTTTCGAAACAAAGTCTAACATCTCACAATTTACTTTTAGGACTCTGACGTGCATATATCCTATGAAGACCAACAAAAAATCAACAAATTTGCACGTCTCAACGCCAAGGTGGATGATATTAAGGATGAGCTGAAGGTAACTCCTACTGTCTTACTATTGTTTGGTATGCAAGTAGTTTCCCAATAATGCAGCCCTAATGCGAAGTCCGAGTGCTTAAGCACCATGTGGTTCTGTCTGTGTAGACACACCACCATTCCGTTCAAGTGAGAGCCCTATTTGAATATTTTTTCTGAACTTCATCCCTAATAAAGGTAAAACAAAATGATGTGAAGAATCTGGAAGAAGCGGTGGAAGAGCTGGCGCTAGCTGATGAGAGTGACACGATCCCCTACCTCATTGGTGAGGTGTTCATTTGCCAGAACCTTGAGAATACACTGGTGAGTTGTATAGCACTCTTTGGGTATCTTTTTTTCCCTTACTTCCCAAGTTATGTGGGACTTGTATTGTTTTTATTAAGCTCATGATGTGATAGGCTTATCTTTCAATCTTATAGCCAGTTGCAGACAGAAAGCTATGCTCACTAAAAGCTTAGCTTGCTTAGCTGGTGTAGGAGTTAGGATGGCTGTATCAATGCCCAAAGACCCTGCTCAAGTGGGCCAGGTGCAGGCACCATAACCCCCTGAGGAAGAAGTAGCTATAGCAGTTATACACAGGCGTAATTCAGCATATTTTGCAGTCTGCATCAGCTATGCAAGCTGAGCCATGGTACCTTAGTTATGGGTCTGTTACTAACTTATTTTTACATTCCTTATGTCTTCTACTTCTTCGGCATTTTTGTGTCCACTGCTGGACATACGCTCCCCCAATTGACCGCCATGTCCTGCACTCTGAGGCTTCTCTCATCCGTGTCTAGCTGGCCCTGATGTCTACTTTGTTACTATTTCAGAAATCATTAGAGGAAGCAAAGGTAAAGAAAGAGTCAGAGATGAGTGAATTAGAGCAACGCTGTGTTGGTTTGAAGTCTGAAATGAGTGAACTAAAAGCACACTTGTATGGCAAGTTTGGAAGCCACATCAATTTGGAGAATGAAGAAGAATAAACACCAGTTTCAAAACATTTTTTTTATTAAATTATTAACATACTCATTCTAAACTATAGCTATTATACATTTCATACATAATGTGAGCAACAATGAGCACACTGGTATAGTAATAATGACTTGCATACATAAAGAGGCAGATTTAACCGGTACCGATCGGTACGGGCAACCTTAAGTGTATGGAAATATCTGCCTCTTTATGTCCGCACCCTTATGGTCGCATTAAAGTAAAAGTAACATGGTTATTATCAATGTTAAAAATAATTTTATGTACAGATATTACACTTGTCTGGTAGACTTTAGTCAAAATCATAAATAAAGTGATTAGGTAATTATATCATACAACTGTTTTTGTTTATTCAGTGCCGTTCTCTCATTCCACAGATAGCGTTTATCTGGGGCTTTTGACATTTCACACGTACATAAAGTGCCAATTATTATTACAGCATTATAAATGATAAATAGTATATTAAATCAGTAATATCTTGAATGTAAAAAAAACACATATAATCAAAATTATTACACATTACATTGTGTAAGAATCTAGCTAGAATAACATGTTTTTAGGGTTCCGTACCTGAAGGGTGCCAAACGGGACCCTATTACTGAGACTTCGCTGTCCGTCTGTCTATCTGTCACCAGGCTGTATCTCATGAACCGTGGCAGCTATACAGTTGAAATTTTCACAGATGATGTATTTCTGTTGCTGCTATAACAACGAATACTAAAAAAAAATATTAAGGGAGGCTCCCATACAACTATCGTGTTTTGTTTTGCGATTTTTTTATAGATAATGGTATGGAACCCTTCGTGCGCGAGTCCGACTCGCACTTGGCCGGTTGTTTATTATTTAGCCTGGATTGTGTCCCACTGCTGAGCAAGGAAATCCCCTATGTCAGACCATAGATTTCATAGCTGTCAAACATTTTATTTCATTACAGTCTGAAGGTACACAGTTAAAAAATATTCCTTATGTACGAGCCAGTGCTCACACATTGACACACATATATTGTGCATACTAAGCATTATGTAATTATTATAAGCTAATACACAATATTAGTTATTTCAGTTGACAATAAACATTTAAGTGAACCACAGTTCTCTTATTCTTCAACTCCTACAACAACATACAATCTCAGGCTAAAGCGGCCTGAACATTTGGTCCTTCGAGCAAAGAAACGGTAATTTCGGAGTTTTTTCTGACTTTCGAGGTGATCTCGGTATTTTTATATGTTCTAACTACGCTAGCGATTCGGTTCATTGGCCTCCCACCAGCGGGTCTCACCAATTGTATTGAGAAGGCGCAAATAGCGTACGAGGAGATATAATTATAACGAGACCCAAGAAGAGACGCAGAAAGTTCGTTATTACTGTTACAAGCGACGGGATACTACAGGTCCTGGATACAACAACCAACTTCGGAACAATACAGTTTCTGGAGACAAAACAACTTCGGGATTCTACAATTCCTGGACACAACAACTTCGGGACACTACAGTTTCTGGAGTCACAACAACTTCGGGACACTACAGTTTCTGGAGTCACAACAACTTCGGGATTCTACAATTCCTGGACACAACAACTTCGGGACCATACAGTTTCTGGAGTCACAACAACTTCGGGACACTACAGTTCCTGGAGACACAACAACATCGGGATTCTACAATTCCTGGACACAACAACTTCGGGATTCTACAATTCCTGGACACAACAACTTCGGGACACTACAGTTTCTGGAGTCACAACAACTTCGGGACATTACAGGTCTTGAACACAACAGCTTCGGGACACTACAGTTCCTGGATACCACAGCTTCGGGACACTACAGTTCCTGAATATACCACAGTTTCGGGACACCACAGCTCCTGGATATCCAACAGATTCGGGACAGTATAGTTCCTGAATATACCACAGCTTCGGGACGCTACAGCTTCTGAATATTCAACAGTTTCAGGACACTACAGTTCCTGGATACCACAGCTTCGGGATACCACAGTTCCTGAATATACAATAGTTTCGGGATCCTATAGTTCCTGGATCCACCACAGCTTCGGGACACTACAGTTCCTGAATATCACAGCTTCGGGACACCACAGTCCTGAAAATACAACAGTTTCGGGATACCACAGCTCCTGAATATACCACCACATTGGAACACCACAGTTCCTGAATATACCAAAACTTTAAGACACTACAGTTCCTGGATACCACAGCTTCGGGATACTACAGCCCCTGGATATACCACAGCCTCGGGACACTACAGTTCCTGAATATACAACAGTTTCGGGACACCACAGCTCCTGAATATACTACAGTTTCGCGACACTACAGTTCCTGGATATACCACCACTTTGGGATACTACAGCTCCTAGATACACCACAGCTTCGGGACACTACAGCTCCTGGATACACCACAGCTTCGGGACACTACAGCTCCTAGATACCACAGCTTCGGGACACTACAGCCCCTGGATATACCACAGCTTCGGGACACTACAGTTCCTGGTTAAACTACAACCTACAGCTACAACAACAAAAATACATATAACAGGACCGGGACAGGTCACATTTACGAGAACAAGTGTGGGTTAACAGACCAAGCACATAATCACCTGCACGCGAGCCACCGAGTTTCATCATGACTAACAAGATGGAAGAATTACTTATACAACAAATGGAGATGTCTATTAACATACAAAAAATCAACATCAATTTCAAAAAGGATTCCCCGGACCGCAAGACGCCCGAGTATATTAAAAAGAGAATTGAGAACCTAGAGTTAATATGGGAAAACTACGATGCCAACCATAAACATCTAGAGGAAATCACACCAAAGGAGAAACGACTTCATGAGTATTACGCCAAAAATTGTTACGACGAAAACAAAGCGTTGTATCACGAAACATTGCGTCTACTGACCACCTACGTCCCAAAAGTACCAGCGCGAGAAAGTACGGCGGAGAATACGGAATCTACGGTACCTGCTCAAAAGTCTGTAACAAGAGACACATCAACATACTCTAAAGCAGATGAGTACAAGAGTATGCAAAGAACCAATTTTCGAGCATTCCTTAGAGTACTCAAAGGAATTGACCATAGTGTTATCTCTGAAAAATGGGAATTTGAAGACAAATTAGAAATGTTACAGACACGATGGAAAGTTATAGATGAACTTCATTGGAAAATAGACAACTTATTGCAAGGAAGTGACTGGGTATATGAACAGGAGTTTACAGAGTACGAAGAAAAGTATGAGGATGCAAAAAAGTGTCTCAACCAGAAACTGAACTCCGTCATTCACCAACAAAAGTCAACCCCTACCATAGAAATACCGACATTCAGTGGATCTTACGCACAGTGGGTTACATTTATGGACCTTTTTACGGGAGCAATACACAACAACCCCATACTCACCAGAGCCCAGAAAATGCAACATCTTAAAGGCAAACTGAAAGGAGAGGCAGAACGTTTAGTCCAGCATCTTTCGATATCGGAAGACAACTACGACACATGCTGGGCAATACTTACTCATCGGTACAACAACTTGCAAGCATTATTCAACAATCAAATAGAACTGTTCATGAATCAACCGAGTATTCAAGTTCAAACATCGCAAGAACTCAAGCACCTATATGACGTCAGCATGGAAACAATACATGCCATACAAAATCTCGGAGTGAATACGGCATCGTGGGACCCCCTCCTAGTTTATATCCTAACAAAAAAACTGGATTCAGTCACATATTCGTCTTACATGGAAACCAGGAAAACTCCGAGGGAGCTGCCCATATATGATGAATTTATGGAATTCTTGGAGGCCAAGTTCACAGCGCTTGAGCCCGTTACCACCGAAAATAATAATAACAGAAGCTACAATAAAGGTTACAATAACCGGCGACCTCAACTACAGGAGAATGAGCGCAAATACACTGGCGGGAAACAGAAGCTATTTATGACGAAATCATTCCATGTTTCGAACGACAGAAATTGTCCAGTGTGTAAAACAAGTCATATTTTAATGCATTGCAAGAAATTCAACAACATGCTACCGGAAACCAAACTAAAAACAATTACGGAGTTGGAAGTGTGCCCAAATTGTTTATATTGCCACTATAATAACCAGTGTAACTCAGCTAAAAGATGCCTAGAATGCGAAGGCTTTCATCATACCAAAATACATGACTTGTATAACTCAACAACCGACGAGTCAGCAGCGGGGTCGTCGACATGGAGCGGTCAGCGAAATGCGAATCACGTTGCAAGCGATTGCGATGTATTACTAGCCACCGTCCAACTTAAAGTAAGGTCAGCTGACGGAACTTATATCCAACTACGAGCGTTATTAGATCAAGGCTCACAAGTCAGTCTCATCTCAGAGAATGCCGCACAACGACTAGGATTGCAAAGAAGTCATCTGAATGCGGCTATTTCAGGCATCGGAACATCTACAAGTAGAGGCAAGGGGGTAGTAAGTTTGTGCTGCCAGTCGACGTATGGGGATTTCAGCTTCATGACAGAGGCACTGGTGCTAGCAAAGTTGCTGAACAATCTACCAAACACAACATTTGATAAAAGACAGTGGCCACACATACAAAATCTACAGATGGCGGATCCAGAGTACAACATTTCAAGACCAGTAGACATATTACTAGATGCGAGCGTTTATTCCAATATTGTCATGGGGGGGATACTACGAGGATCACCCAAGGCTCCTATTGCCCAGCAGACGAAGATTGGATGGGTCTTATTTGGCAATTTCAAGACTTTTAGCTGTAATATGGTACTACACAGCCTGGAGGATATATCAAACTTTTGGGAGATGGAAGACATAACAGAAGATACAAGACACCTGACCCAACAGGATCAGGATTGCGAAAAATTGTATCAAAATACAACAAGACGCCAGCCCGACGGGCGCTACGCAGTCAAAATACCAATGCAGCAAAATTTTAAGCAGTCGTTAGGCGGATCCATGAAACAAGCTGTGGCACAATTCAAACAACTGGAGAAAAAGATGACAAGGAATGATGAGTTCGCTGCAAGTTACAAAAAATTCATTCATGAGTACATATATCTTAACCACATGAAAATCTGCAAAACACTCAGAGAACCGAGCTGTATACTTCCTCACCATGGGGTTCTGAAACTGGATTCCCTAACAACTAAACTGCGGGTTGTTTTTAACGCGTCGGCGATAACATCTTCAGGGTACAGTTTGAACGATCTGATGAACTGCGGACCCAACCTTCAACAAGACCTTCAAGCTTTGATCCTGCGGTGGAGGAACTTCCGATATGTCTACACAGCGGATATTGAGAAGTTTTATAGACAGATCTTAATACAAGATGAAGATCAACATTTACAAAAGATTGTATGGCGAGATTCAGCATCTGAGCCCATAGCAGTATATCAACTATGCACCGTCACATACGGCACAAAGGCCGCGCCATATTTAGCTATGAGGACAATCAAACAACTTGTACAGGATGATGGTCATAAATATCCACAAACAATTGATATTCTAAATAACCAGCTATATGTAGATGACCTATTGGCGGGAAGCAACAACTTTGAAGAAGCAAGGTCGACCCAACGCCAGCTTATCGACATATTACAAGGCGGAGGGTTCAACCTACGAAAGTGGGCCAGCAACGACTCAAGACTATTGAGCGATTTATCACAAGATCAAGTGAGCGAAAACATGCTTGACTTTAAACATGCTCAATCTAACAAAACACTGGGCCTACGGTGGAATCCTCGTACTGACAACTTTACATTCCTTTACAATATACAATCCGTCGACACAGCGAAAACAATTACAAAGCGTACATTGCTATCCGACATATCCAAGTTGTATGATCCTTTGGGATGGCTATCACCAGTAACAATTAAGACAAAAATTATGTTTCAAAGAAGCTGGATGTCGCAAAAAACATGGGATGAACCACTACCGGAAGAAACACAAAAACAATGGAGGGAAATTGTGACAGATATGCAGCATATTAACTGCGTTTCAATACCAAGGTGGATTGGAGATACTGAAATCGACATCGAGCTACACGGATTCTGTGACGCCTCGGAAAAGGCATTCGCTTGCGTCATATACTGCAAAACGACAAGCACAAATGGACAAATTACAGTCCGACTAGTGGCAGCAAAAACAAAACTTGCACCGCTAAACAAAACAGTATCGTTACCCAGATTGGAACTGTGCGGGGCAATTCTGCTGTCGCGTCTCATGAAAAAAGTAGTGGAATCGTTAAAACAAACGAATGTAACTATACATGGTTGGACGGATTCCATGGTCGTCCTGGGTTGGTTACAAGGAGATCCAGCGCGCTGGAAAACATTCGTAGCGAATCGGGTAAAGGACATCATAGTCACCATGCCCACACCATGCTGGAACTACACAACATCTGAAGAAAACGCCGCTGACTGTGCTAGTAGAGGCCTAACCCCATCACAACTACTAACGCACCCCTTGTGGTGGGAAGGCCCCACCTGGCTACAACACAGCAAGCCGTCAAGACCAGCATATGCGATAGAGATTCCGGAATTGGAAAGAAAGAAAACTCAAACAACATGTGCGCTACAAATTTCATCTCCATTGATACTTGAGCTTCTACAAAAATATAGCTCTATCACTCGGGTTATAAGAATAATAAGTTGGATATCACGTTTCACAACAAACGTTAGAGACAATTGCAAGGCACAACGAATAACATACCTAACAGCAAATGAATTAAAAAACGCGCAGACGGCGATCGTCAAGACAGTACAGTCAGCAAGCTTCAACGAAGATATTACACAATTACGACTAAAAGGCGTATTACATCCAAAAAGTGGACTTTTGAGTCTCAATCCCTTTTTGGATAAGAGTGGGATTTTGAGAGTCGGGGGGCGACTTAGACACTCAGCATTACAAGAGTCCCAGAAACATCCTATTATACTACCGAGCCACAACAGGCTAACAGAACTACTGGTTCAACAGGCGCACACTGCAACGTTGCACGGTGGAGCTCGACTGACGCTGGCATATCTAAGAAATAACTATTGGATTATTAGCGGAAACAGAGTGGTGAAGAAGTTGATCAGGTGCTGTGTGAAATGCCATCGATTCAGTCCAACCCGTGACTGTCAACTTATGTCCGATCTGCCGGAGCCAAGGGTCACACCGTCCCGCCCATTCACGCACACGGGCGTAGACGTCACAGGCAGTGTTGAAGTGAAGACAAACAAAGGCAGAGGGGTACGAACCAGCAAAGGATACATAGCTGTGTTTGTCTGCTTATGCACAAAGGCAATACATGTGGAGCTGGTATCGGACCTCAGCGCGACAACTTTTTTGGCAGCCTTTAAAAGAATGTGCTCCAGAAGGGGTAAACCCAGAGTAATGTACTCAGACAATGGAGGCAACTTCGTCGCTAGTGCCAAGAAATTAACTCAAGAATACAAAGAAGCCGTGCAGGCGTACATATCAACTGACTTCCTGAACAACATGGCTGATATGGAGATAGAATGGCAATTCAATGCCCCTGCATGGCCCAGCGCTGGAGGCATATGGGAAGCAGCGGTTAAATCAATGAAGCACCATCTTAAGAGGGTCCTCGGGGAGCAAAAATTGACTTTCGAGGAATTCACCACTCTTCTGTGCCAGATTGAGGCTTGTCTAAATTCGAGACCGCTAAATCCTATGACAGAATCAAGTGAGGACTTAGATTACTTATCTCCAGCTCACTTTCTAGTAGGAGGGCCATTGCTATCTTCAACGCTGACATCAGAAGTTAGCAACACAAACAACTTGAACAGATGGCAGTTAATTGAAAATCTCCACAAAGGATTTTGGAAGAAATGGTCACAAGACTACCTACACACACTCCAAACAAGGACCAAGTGGAGGCTACCGAAGAAAAATCTGGACATGGGTGACGTCGTCATCATAAAAGAGGATAACCTTCCACCTTCTAGATGGATTCTGGGCAGAGTAACAGAACTCCACCCAGGTGCTGACGGAAGAGTGCGAGTTGTGTCATTGAAGACCAAAACAGGATCTTTAAAGCGACCTATTATCAAACTGTCACCATTACCTACACAACAGCAACCAGACCTAGCCACTACCTGCGTAACAAGACAGAAAGTAGACTTCCCCTCCGAAAGACCGACACGAGCGAGACCGGGCACATCATGGAAAACTTACATGTGCTCAGCGCTGCTACTGTTTTTTACACTAATAACACCATTGACAGCTCAAATGATCAACATTACAAACTTAGACCCGACAAGGTTGGTATACTTCGACAAGATTGCTGACTCACAGATGATTCAAGATCAGTGGAAGATTGTGGTATACTACAATATGTCTAGTTATTGGCAAAGTTTTTCAAACGTCGAAAATTATGTCAGTCATCTAAGCAAGTTCCCACATGACGAAGTAACATCAATGACTATGGCCCAATTACAACATGAAATCAATGAGTTAAAACATCAAAATAATTTACTCAGATTGGATGCGACACGAGTAAAAAGAGGCCTAGTGGACGGAGTTGGATATTTAGCCAACTCTCTCTTTGGCATCCTCGACCAAAGATTTGCAGACAAGTATGACGAGGACATCCGAAACGTTCACAACAACCAGAACCACCTTCTTCAATTATATAAACAACAAACGTCTATCGTAGAGAGTGAATACAATCTTTTAAAACGCAACGAGGAAATAATGAATAAACAATACACAATGATTAATCAACATATCACATTACTTAAAAAAGAACAACAAGAAATGAAGATAGAAATTCTTCAAGCAATGTACATTACGTCAGCAACAATCGCAGCGAATGTTATCATATCCAACTTGAAGGGGATACAGCAAACACTACTGGACACAGTAACAGATATCCGCAATGGGCGAGTAGATACGCAAATTATACGGCCAGATCAGTTTCAGCAACAACTCAACATCATTTCGGGACAGCTACCTGATGACCTAACGCTACCAAGAATCAATAATAAGCACAATCTACGAGATATGTATAAATTACTTCGTGTCCATGGAAGATTAACGAACGAATTTCTGATATTCGAAGCTAAACTGCCACTTGTCAACAAGGACCAATACGAAGTGAATCGCATTGTACCAATCCCACAGAAAAGGGGACAACAAACATTGAGTATCCGGCCAACCACGGAATATTTGGCTCTCAACTTAAGGAAGGACATGCTGATATTTCTACAAGACAACGACATTCAGTCCTGCATACATATCAACGATAACTTATTATGTTCCTTGAACCGACCGATATATGATTTAAAACATAGCAATACCATATGTGAGGTGCAAATCATAAACAATGATAACATAACACACTGCACAACCGACGTCTCTGATTGCAGCGACAAGTGGATCCAATTACAAAACAGCGGCGCGTGGCTGTTCACCTGTTGTCAGAAGTGCACGGTGCGCATTTTCTGTCCAGACGGCACGGCGACTAAGACTTTATCGGGAACTGGACGAATCACACTTGGCAGCGGATGCTTATTGAAAGGAGACACCGTCTTATTACATACGTTAAATAACTACCATAGCGAAATACAAGTCAATGAAGGGGTATTGACGGTGCCACCAATTTCCTATGTAAATCATCTTATCAAGAATGCAACGTCGCGTCTCACGGAACCCGAAAACCATTCGGAGATTTTAAAGGAGCTGAAACAAAGGATTAATACTGTGAAGGAGCAACAGGAGAGCATATCCAGCAATGATATATCGGTCCACGATATTCATCATTACACATTGGGGTACAGCATCGTTATCATCGTTGCAATCATAACAGGAGTATGGTGCCTACGAAAACTACGACAAAGGTACCAAGTAAAGACTCCATCACCTGCGCCCAGTAAAGGAGACAACACCAACGACCAGACCTATCAAGAGATCGAGGATCAGGGACACAGCAGACGGGTGACTAGGGGAACAGGCCCTTGAAGATGACTAAACCGTGGTTTATTGTGTACTTGATTATCATTTGAATTGTAATTTATCTTAAGGCACTTAAATAATTAAGTTTAAATTTGTATAGGTACAATACAAGTATATATTTTTTTTTTTACATAGATAATTTGTGGATTGTTATCCTTTTTTGAGGTGGCAGGATGTACGAGCCAGTGCTCACACATTGACACACATATATTGTGCATACTAAGCATTATGTAATTATTATAAGCTAATACACAATATTAGTTATTTCAGTTGACAATAAACATTTAAGTGAACCACAGTTCTCTTATTCTTCAACTCCTACAACAACATACAATCTCAGGCTACAGCGGCCTGAACACCTTACACATAAATAGAACATAAATAAACTATGTACTTAAAGAGAATAGAACAAAAATAAACGGTCAAGTGCGAGTAAGACTTGTTCACCAAGGGTTCCGATCACACTTGTAGATTAAATTGTTACCTCGTTCATGTGTATATATTTGGTTTATACATTTTAAAAAAGGATGATGTCATCCTCCATGTAAACGAAATTACATATTTTTGCACACGGCAGAATTTTACCGTTTTAAATGCGTAGATCTAGAATGTTTTTTTTACAGCTCTAAGGGACCACAGACCTGAGAAATTGATATAAATTTCAGCTTGGTACCTCACCGCGTTTCCGAAAAAAAAAAGGTCTTGACAGATAGACAGATTTCTTCTTCTTTATGATCCCTCAATGCTGAGGATCGTGATCGCATGCTCCTCTCCTATAAGGGTTCCTTTTTTCCTTTTATGGATCGGAACCCTAAAAATAGATAACTAATGGTCATCTAGACATTTTCTAGAATCTAGATTTATGTTACAGGTATCACTTTGTGATCATAAACGGTATTACTGGGCGCCTATAAGATAATATTATGTATCTGTTGTATAACTAAATAGTAAACAAAACATGATATTTAATAATTGTACACCTTTGGTAAAGTTTCATTATTACAATAATATAGTCTAGCAATTATCACATCACAACTGATTGACTAAATAATATTAGGTAACTTTAACTAGAACATATCACAAAATGACTGAATAAATAAAATTACCTAAAAGTAAATAAAACTATTAATACTTAGTTTGTATAATAGTAACTCATGTTAAATAATACCGCACGTGTATGTTGATAAAGTCGATCAAATATTCTCATCACAAATGTATAATGAATTAACTTCTAGCCCCAAAGAAAGAATAACTAAAGAACAAGTTACAAGGTAAACCTGTGCATAATTAAATAAGTCCTAAACATATTTGATTATTACGTAAACATCACCCTTTTGTGCTACAGACACACCTCGCATCAGTGTTCATGGACGGCAATCAGTGCACTGAAGTCAACTACATAATACTTGAACAGGGCATACACATTCTGATCAATCACAGTAAATAATTCACAGCATAACAACAGATTATTACGTGTTAATTTAAGCAAGCATAGTGCTTTGGATAATAGTTGAAACATTCCGTCAAAATCGTTCCCCAACTTTACTCCGGTTTATTAGCCCGTAGAGTCAAAATACATACCTAGTCATAAGTACAAACTATCACAATACAAATATATTTCAATTACCACGTTTTAATACGCCAGCATTCGTCAGGAAGCGACTCATTAAAACGGGGAAATAAAAATCTATCATGGGGGCAATTCTCGCGCTACGAGATCGAAATATCGATTCGAGATACCGAATATCTCTATCGAAAACGAAAAAAAGCTATTATCTCGATTCGCCTCACTAACCAACTAGTACTACAACCGAGATATCTCGACCTTCGATCGTAATCGTCATATGAATCGAGATAATTTTCGAAAGTTACATGCGGTATCGAACCCGATATAACCTGTCGGCGGCCGATCGTAGAATTGGGCACATCAAACGTGAAATATCATGAAACGATAAACTGCGGTCGCTTAGGTGAAGACTAAACGGGGCGAGCGTAGCGAAGCCCCCGAATAGTCTTCGTGTTCGTTTGACATGTATAACACAAAAAACATCACGCAGTGCTGAATAAAAATGCTTTTAAAAGACATGTTTTCATTAAAACCCGCCACATCATGATGTGCCCAGCAATTTCTTGAGCATATCCTTAAATGACGGCACATCATGATGTGCCCGATTCTACGATCAGACGCCGACATATCAACTAAGGAGATGCTCTCGATAACGCGAGAATAGGGGGCATGGTCACTCACACAATACGGTCTACTTGCGCGTAACAACTAGACTCCCCTCTGTATGCTGCTGTGTGAGTTAGAAAGAGAGCTTTGCTGTAAGCTTTCTTCGTCATCCGTCTCTCGGTCGTTCGATATCCTGATGGCCTGGTACCACTGGTTCGTGAGGTCCGTCATTTGACTCTTGCAGTCTTTCAGCTCCTGCAATAGCAATGCTTAAATTTAATTGGAGAAAACTGTGATGCTCTGTAGCCTAAGAGCCAGCCCTTTCACACTATCCGATTCGAACCGTGAAGATATGGTCCGGAGTATAGACGAAATCAACGTCAACGCGACAGGGCTTTCCAAATGGCGGCAATAATCCTCAAGTAATCTGTAATCTACATAAGTAAATCCAGCCCAGCCACCTGCAGCCTTAGCTGAATGTGGCCTCCTTTTAGGATGGGATTAGGATATGTCTATGAATGACATTCATCATTCATTGAATGTGTTTTAATTAACCCAAGAGAAAATCATACCTGGTGCGTGAATCTTCTCGTGAAGAGCGGCGTCAGATACTTCATGTCAAGGCGAGCGAAGCCGCGAACTCGAGAGCTGAGCGAAAAGTTTACCTGTGCACAGAAAAAAACAAATATACGTTAGTATGTATGGATTTTATATTAATTCGTAGCAGAACTAACAGTCGAGCAATCACGGGCTATAAGCATGACCGATTTATCTGAGCTCCGATCACAAACATTTGTATTTAAGTAACTCTGTATGTATTATATTTCTTAGTAATTAGGGTTTATTTGTATGCGTGTGTATTTATTTATTTATAGAGTTGTATTGTAACCGCAGGTCTTCCCCCGCTCAACTATCTACCTTTTCCTTTTTCAATTGTTTTCTGGAAGAAATCTCTTGTTAGAGATAAGCTCGCCTTTGTACATTGTCTATCTATTATAAGTTTTCTGTATGTCATTCTTGTGTAGTACAATAAAGAAATTACGAAACATGCTGATGGCTGACGGGCCTATAGAAACATGCTGATGGCTGACGGGCCTATAGAAACATGCTGATGGCTGACGGGCCTATAGAAACATGCTGATGGCTGACGGGCCTATAGAAACATGCTGATGGCTGACGGGCCTATAGAAACATGCTGATGGCTGACGGGCCTATAGAAACATGCTGATGGCTGACGGGCCTATAGAAACATGCTGATGGCTGACGGGCCTATAGAAACATACATGCTGATGGCTGACGGGCCTATAGAAACATGCTGATGGCTGACGGGCCTATAGAAACATGCTGATGGCTGACGGGCCTATAGAAACATGCTGATGGCTGACGGGCCTATAGAAACATGCTGATGGCTGACGGGCCTATAGAAACATGCTGATGGCTGACGGGCCTATAGAAACATGCTGATGGCTGACGGGCCTATAGAAATTGTAAGCAACTCGAATTTAAATTACCTTTATTTCACCTCGAAGTACATAGCATACAGTAACTTATACATAGGGTAGTACATAGCCAAGGTCAAGCCTTTACTCACGTCATATAGCGTGCCGACTTTTCTCATACCGGATGGCAGAGGCACAATTGTGCCCACATTTAGCCAGTTATTCAACTGCGCAATTTTGCAAACTTTTATAAAATATGTACATACTTAAAAGCTGGCTCCACAGACACTATATTTTGCTGATCTTGGCTGAAAGGATTATAAATGTTTTTCCTCTTAATGAAGCCTGTATGTATTTGCTCTACCTCTAACTCCTCCTCGGTGATCTCCGATAGATGTTCAGAGTCGATGGCCTGTCCCCACTCCTTGGTCTTGGACAAGCTCACTTCCTTCTGCTTCCGCTGGGACCGGGAGCGCTTCGTCTTCTTGTTCGCCTGCATACAAACAAACGTACGATATAGTAGGGTAAACAAACAAACATCTTCGACACGAGGCTTTATTCGGCATAGCCGGTATTTGAACCTCGTCACTCGGGCTTATGAAATAGAAGCTCGATCTTTCGGCCACAATGGCACAGTCAATATAAAAGTGAAACAAACAAAAGTCGTCTGAATAAACCCACCCTCAAGAACTTGAGCAGCGGCATGGTGGACCCTCCGAAGAAGAGCGTGGTGAAGAGCACGATGATGAGCGTGGTGGTGATGATGACGTGCCGCGTCTCGTCGGAAAAGCCCAGGTGGAGGGAGAGCGCGTACGATATCGCACCACGCAGACCTGCAATACAAAATCCTCTTTGCTCATCATCATTAGCCTTATCATCTTTTCAGATGTTTCTTGCAGCTGCTGTGTAATCTGGGAGTCACATTTTATCTGATGACTGAACAGAACGATACGGGATCTGCACTGTTTGCCACAACGGTCACAAGCAAATTCGGTGTCAGGCTGCTTTTCCACCAGAGATGTGCGAGGGAAATGTGTCGTGCGAGGATGTCCAGCTGTGCTAACACGACGAACTGGTTGCAAACACTAAAGAGAAAGCGCCAAGTGAGAAAACAACCGGCTCCACCACCTAAGGCTGGGTTTCCACCAGAGATGTGTGAGGATGCGTAGCGAGGAATCTGTCTTTCAAGATCCAATAGGCTGGTTTTCTACCAGAGATGTGCGAGGATGCGTAACGAGGAACGTGTCTTTCAATAACCAATAGAATCGCTTCATTTACCTTGCCTCGCTCAGCACAGCTCTGGTGGAAACGGCTTAGCGGAGCGAGGTTTTTGTACGTACAAAAAAGCGAGAGATGTGTGCGAGGAATGTGTTACGAGGGATGTGTGTGCGAGGGATGTTTTGCGAGGAATGTGTTGCGAGGTTTGCGTCATACATACTGCTCCGCTCCCACTACACCGCACCCCCGCCGACACATTTCACAGCGGCGCTACACATCCTCGTACGAAACATTTTCCTCGCACAGCTTTGGTGGAAACCTCTACACATTTTCACAGCACAGCTAGACATCCTCGCACATTCCTCAAAGACACATTTCTCGCTACGCATCCTCGCACATCTCTGGTGGAAATCCAGCCTAACCCTACACGAGAAAGAAGTCTCAGATCGCTCAGAATCAGATCAGAGCTAACGAACTTGTGTGTGTGTGGCTGTGTGCGTCGTCTTCCGACGTACTTCAGCCAGTGTGCTGACGACAGAAGTGGAAGCCTTGTGGATGCGTTGTGAATCCACTATGTGTATGGAAAATCCACATCCACCAAGGCGACCCGGTTGTAAACCAAGCCTCTCTGTCTGGAAGGCCCTTTAGTTATTCTGTGGTTGCTCACCGCTAAACCACATGATGAACATCATCTTCTTAGTGATCTTGTGCTCGCGGAACTTGTTGCACAGGAGCGCCAGAGGGAAGATGTTCGCGGCGCGCCCGAGCAGACACAGCACGATACTCCACGACACCAGCGCCGGCTCCACGCGGTGACGGAAGCTGGGAAGCGAAACAGAGCGTACATATAAGTTACTACAGCATGCGTGTGCAAAAGTATGCTGTACTTTGTGCTTCTAACTCTATGGTTGGCCAGCCATTATTGTCTTTGTGAGACGCACACACAGCACATAAGATAAGATACTAATAGACTACTTATCAACTGAAACCCTAGATAATTCCCACGACACAGGGTATCCTCGTGTGGGGCCAAAAGCAATGAATGTGCCTGTATGTAAATGTTTAAATAACCAGTAGCATTTGTCTAAAGAATTAACTTTTATCATGTATTCTACCTATGATTTTGAGCTTAATGGGTTCAGCAGTTCTGGGATCCACATTGACCGCGGAAGTGCCCCTATCAGGCGCCTGGGAGGTCCAGTTATCTAACCCTCGTCCAGTAGGCTAAAATTTTGGTATAAAATGCTTGCCACAACACAACAGTTTCATTTTATGTTTGGTTATCTTGACTGCCTTGAATGGTTTCAACTTTAACAGCTCGTTACAATAAACCATAAATAAAACAACCATATAAATGTACAAACAGATATCCCTTGTAGCGGAAACCAAAAACGGCGACGCCAAATAGGTAATTAGGGAAAACATTATTAAAATACCTGTAGCATAAAAAGCAGGTTTGAGCCAAACCCAGACATTCATTTCTATTTGTTTCTAGAGCAAGGTTAACTACTTGCAAATGAGTTGTTTTGTTGCACAATCATGTCAATTATTTTAGTTACAACTGAGTAGTAAGTTTTGACTGGCTTTAGGTCTTTATCTTCATTATGCAAATTGAAGGATCGGCAGACTAAAGTACATATATACATAAGTCAAAAATGTGAACCTTTACAGGGGAAGGAAAAAACTGAATAAAAAACTTTGTATGTGTTGTTTGTATATTTTATGCATGTAATGTTTGTATAGTTTAGACAAAATAATTCTGTAATTAATAACACATGCATAAAATATACAAACAACACACACATAGTTTTTTATTCAGGTTTTTCCTTCTCCTGTAAAGATGACTTTTTGACTTATGTACTTTAGTCTGCCGAACCTTCAAATACTCCTATGCCAATTTACAACACAGTCACACCATCTGTGTATGTTGCTGGCAATTACTTTATTAGTGATGTCACGAAACTTGGTGCACAGATAGGTAATAGATAGATACCATGGTGTAATTCACTAACATTTTTATTATTTATTACCTGGACCTGAACAATACCTGATATATACCTGAACAAGGCTAATCCCAGGTAGGCGAACACACAGGTCTCGGCAATGAAGGCCAGAGTTCTCATGGTCTGCTGCATTGTGACCTGTGTCACAGTGGACAAATTGAAGTGAGTGTAGTGGGACATCACTATTCCACAGAACAAAATTGCCATTATTCCTGGAAACAAGTAGTAGGTATTATAAGTAAGTGATATATATAGGTGATTGAAACAAATTATTGATCTATAAAATATGGATTATTGAAATAGTTGCTAACCAATTTATTTCATGTAACATCAAGATACCAGAGATTAATTATAATTGACATTAAATTACCTGACAGGTGAATGCCTTCTGCGAGAACATATGGTGCATACGTGAACACCAACATCATTCCGAACTCCAAAGATGGATTCTTCCTTAGGTCAACATGCTTCAGCAGTAGAGAACTCACTAAAGCAAACACAACACCAATACCAGCCGACGCAAAGAACATCATCCAAAACCGATTTATAGCAGATAGTATAGCTTCACCCGTTGACATGAGAGGGTCATTTGAGTCCAGCACAGCTGTTGTCAGGACAATAGCCACAGCATCATTGAGAATGCTCTCACCAAACACCAACATATTGAGGACCGGATCCACATCCAAAGCATGGAATATAGCTACAGTGGCAACAGGGTCCACAGCTGATATAAGAGACCCAAATGCAAAAGATTCAACAAAACTGAGCTTGTACACCACTTGAGCAAGGCCCAATAGATAAATGCCAGCTCCAATAACAAGTGCTGATATAGCAGTGCCTACAATGGCGAAAAGTAAAATGGAGCCTATGTTCTGAAAGAAGTTGCCTTTATGCAAGTTGTAACCGGACTCGAAAATTATTGGAGGTAGGAGTACCAAGAAAAAAGCTGTAGGAGAAAATGCTTCCTCTTTTCTCCAGTTTGCACTGTACTTTATAGACATCACATTGATGAAGAATCCTATTAGAGCGCCTAGAAATACTATCACTACGCTTTCTGGTAGATATGTGAATCCTGTTTGCAACATCAGATGAATCAGGAGTATGCCAAGTGCCAGAATACACAGCACAAAGAAGATTGCCATTGAGCTGTTATGTTCATCTTCTGCAGAGCTTTTCTCAGGTAGTGGAGCAGCGTCAGAGGGTCCCACTACCGTGACGTTGGGCGTCGCAGACGAAGACACGTTCACCTGAGTGATGGAGAACACCGACGTGTTTGAAGCTCCAATTTCGTACACCACAGGACCTTCCGTGGACGAAGACACGTTGACATTCTCTTTGGTCGTACTGGTATCATTTACAGTTGCATTTTGTACGGCAGCTCTTTTCGACCTTGATAGTTTCGGGTCGATTTCGTTGTAGCTGTTTTGGATCACCAATTCGCTGTTACTGGTTGTAACTAAAGTTCCCAGGAAGTATATCGAGATAGTGCATAACAAATATAACCAAGAATATCGTTTAAAATGAATCATTTTGAGATAAATTCTAAGTAAAACAGACTATTAAATCAATCGTAAACGCAAAACACTGTTCATGTTCATCACCAAAATCACTATCCATTTGACAGTTGACAGTAGTTGACACGAGAAAGCATTTTTGACACAGAACAGAACACAATTCCTTTTGTTTTTATTTTTTGTATTTTATGGCCTGGTTGCAGAGACCTTTGAGCCACGTCTTTATTTAGGAGTTTGTGTTGGCTGGCTAGTGTTGCTGCTAGATGGGCCTTTATCGATTGTCTATCGATAGCCTTTCGATAGTTGAAGGAAACAGGGTAATATCGATAGTCAATCGATTCTATCGATGAATCGATGTCTCTTCTACAGCAATACTATCGGTAAACAGCAATATTATCGATAGTTTCGATAGTCAATTCGATATTGAGAGCAATATTATTGACAGTATCGATACCATCGATAGCTCATTACTATCGATAGTATTGTTGTTTACCGATAGTATTACACTGTCAGAGACGTCAATACTATCAAAACTATCATAATCATAATAATTTTAGCGTTCGACAATCGATTGCAAAACTATCGATTTTTAACAACACTATTGTTGGCTGTGGGTGACGTCAATAACGTCACTGTGGTCACTATGTGACGAAATTGTTTTTTGGATTAGGTTGTTCGGCCCTGGAATCAAGTCCTTTAGCCACTCATTTTGCCGCGGGAATTTAATGAACGATTTATTGGATAGTTTATGTAGTTATTGTTCTGAGTCATGGACATGGAGCAAATAGGAACCTACTACCCGGTGACAGAGACCGGCCTGGTTGCAGAGACCTTTGAGCCACGTCTTTATTTAGGAGTTTGTGTTGGCTGGCTAGTGTTGCTGCTAGATAGGCCTTTATCGATTGTCTATCGATAGCCTTTCGATAGTTGAAGGAAACAGGGTAATATCGATAGTCAATCGATTCTATCGATGAATCGATGTCTCTTCTACAGCAATACTATCGGTAAACAGCAATATTATCGATAGTTTCGATAGTCAATTCGATATTGAGAGCAATATTATTGACAGTATCGATACCATCGATAGCTCATTACTATCGATAGTATTGTTGTTTACCGATAGTATTACACTGTCAGAGACGTCAATACTATCAAAACTATCATAATCATAATAATTTTAGCGTTCGACAATCGATTGCAAAACTATCGATTTTTAACAACACTATTGTTGGCTGTTGGTGACGTCAATAACGTCACTGTGGTCACTATGTGACGAAATTGTTTTTTGGATTAGGTTGTTCGGCCCTGGAATCAAGTCCTTTAGCCACTCATTTTGCCGCGGGAATTTAATGAACGATTTATTGGATAGTTTATGTAGTTATTGTTCTGAGTCATGGACATGGAGCAAATAAGTTCTAGGTATAGTAGACGCCAAACAACTTGAGCAAAATGTGACGTGGTGGGGGAAAGTTTGCGCATGTACACTTACGTGCCAAAAAAACGACGCACTTAAAATTCTCAAAACAAATCGTACCTACAGTATACTGCATGAATCTTAGTGCACAATACTATATACTTACTTAGTTCAATCGATAGAAAAAGAGAAAATATACTGTACCATTTGCATGAGGGACTGAGCGGTAACAGGTGCACAATAACTGTTTGAGACACGCGAAGTAGGTAGGTACATTTGCTGCGAACTATACAGATTTAATGGTCTGTGGATATGACTATCAAAATAAAACTGTAAATTATTTAGCGACATATGACGTCTTTATTGGTGTCTATTAACAAAGAATAATGATTTGACAAAAGACAAGATTTTTATGGGATACCTACGATTGAAATTCCCTAAAATTTCGTTTTTCCACGTACACCTATAAAACATAATAATATCTCCATCAATAGAAAACTCATCATATACCATGTTTCTGGCTTGCCTTTTTAAAACTACGTTAGGACGTCGAGGCATTTTTTATCCGTGATTTCACTGCACGCAAGTGTGAACTCAAAGCGGGAAACGATGGTTGAATGATCTACCAATAGCGTGGCTAGGCGCGCTCGATGCGATGCTCCTTCCGCACGCCGCGTCCCGCACCCCATACCGTGGTGCGCAGTTTCATATATCAGATGGTTTCTGCGCATGCAAGGTCATTTGTTCAAGTTGTTTGGCGTTACCTATACTTGCTTTGTCTGAGCTGAGATTCTGAGTAGTCTTGTGTCGGTCATGTACGAAGAACGATTAGGAAACGTTACCGTGCAATGAACGAAAAGAAACGTTTCCCTACGCTAGTCGCTAATCGGACATTCGTTCTATTAGTACATGACCGACCGACCGGTCGGTCGGTCATGTCCTAATAGAACGAATGTCCGATTAGCGACTAGCGTAGGGCGTAGGGAAACGTTTCAGCGAGAAGGAGAATGGCGGGGCGGGCGGGAGCCATTCATTACATTACATTATTATTATACTTTAATAGAAGTGACAAGTAGTCAAGAGACTAGAATGACAGTCCTAAGCCTGTTTAGGTATGAAGGAAAATCTAATATTATTTAACTTTTTATTTCTGCAATGCAAACTGACACGTACAATTGTATAAATAAATATGTGAATACACTACAGAGTATAATATTCCTGAAGTTTCTGCTCTGCACGACAAGAAAGGTTAATCTAATAGCCCATTTTCAACCGACTTCAAAAAAGGAGGAGGTTCTCAATTCGACCCGTATGTTTTTTTTTTTCTATGTTTGTTACGCGATAACTCCGCCAATTATGAACCGATTTGAACAAATCTTTTTTCGCCGTATAGGTAATACCTCAAGGGTGGTCCCATTGACACCAGGTCAGGATCTGATGATGGGATCCTGGAGAAATCGAGGGAACTCTTCAAATATTATAGGCAGACCTATAGTGATTTTTGTGTTTTTCATAATAACTCGTGCAAATGCACATGGTAAGCATAATATTGTGATGCGGAACTGCTGATGAAGACCACATATGGCCACCAGAACTGCTCAATACTAGGTACAAATACAATGCGTGGCTGATTGGCAGGCAATGCATATCCTAAACCGGTGGACCTAGAGTCATGAAACTTTGTACAGAGGTTCCTTAGTAGCGTGGGGTAGCACTGAGATGGGATTTGACGAAATTAAGTCCCCAAGGGGGGGGGGGGGGGTTATAAGGGGTAACAGTTTGTATTAAACTCAATCTAATCAAATAGGGTTTGTGGAAGTCGGTTTTTTCTAAAGTTTACTTTTTGTTTCAATTATTTATTCATCCAATCCAACGTCCTAATAGTACTAATAGAACTGTTAGAGTGTACTAGTACACTGACTGAAATGTACTAGTACGGAGCGCTCTCTCTGATGACCGAGCAGGCACAAGACTAATTCTGAGGTTTATGCATCCCTTGATGTACAGACCCGTAATGACCGTCCCTGTATTTTGTACGGCTCGTGCTTTACATTACCAGGCCGTACAATACGGTCTGACTCTATAGGACTCTATTGACATGACACAGATTATACCATACAAATCTATGACACAGATTTTATGACGTTTGTTTTATTTTCAGTGTGCCTTTGCTTGATTATTTCCTTCCTGGATTGAAAGTAGAATTTTACTAAAATGGATTTTACAATGGATTCTGCTTTACGGGAACAAGTTATGATAAATCAATTTGTCGTGGCTGCCGGATGCGCGCGAGAACAAGCACGACAGTTATTGCAAGCTGCTCATTGGCAATTTGAGGTAAGTTTCCTTGTACATGTAAACAAACAGTAATCATGAAATGGCTGCTTCTCGGACGAGGTGTTTTGTAATAGCCTTGATATAAACAGTAGGTCTCTATCTAGCTTTGGCGTCGTTTCATGGTTGAAAATAGGAACGATAGTTATCAGGATTGCGGGGACTCTATTTATTACATAAAGTAGCTACGACCCTCCATTATGCGTCTGTTGCAAAATACCTACCTACCCAAAAAGTACACAAACATCATAGACCGGCGATGTATTGTTGAATGTTTGATAACAAAAGTTGATTTGTGTGCATATTTTCACTCTAATCTTATTCAAAGCATTGTTTACTATTTTGGAAACATTTCTGGTTCTGTTTATGAGTAGATAACTAGAACATCAGAATTTCTTCCCTGAGAGCGTAATTTTAAGATTTATTTTATACATTTAATACAATCTGAATTGTTTGAAGAATAAATAAATTAAATGAAAACTGCCT
>OY735265.1:6243857-6285857 GCA_963457715.1 Argyresthia albistria
AGTCGCCTCATGAAGTCTCGTCCGTGCACTGGCAGCCAGTCACTACCTAGATGATATTAGGTCGCCGCGCGCCAGGATGAGATGAAATATCTGAGTAAAATTAAACTTAGGTCAGACCACATTCAGCGGAACGTGTGACGTGTCGGTCGCGGCGGAATTTCAATGGTAGCACGGGATCCATCCTTGGAGTTCCTAATAACAGATCGAATATTGAGTGAACAGGTACCTTCTGGAGGTAGGGCCTTTCGGACATCCATAAAGAGAATACGGAGGCAACTAACAATGTAAGAATAAATATCAAATAGTTTGAGGAATACTTGAAAGCTTCAAAGAATAATCCGCACCAGCAAATGACGCCACCCTTCATTTTTGGATGTCATGGTGACGTCACTCTAGAAATAGGTTGACCATCTGAGAACGATCGATCACACAGAGTTTTGCCAACCTCTTTATAGGGTACCGTACCCGAAGGGTGCCAAACGGGACCCTATTACTGAGACTTCGCTGTCCGTCCGTCCGTCCGTATACAGAACCCTAAAAAGCTGCAAGATTGTGAGATGTGGACGGACAGGAGGCCGTGTTTTTTTTTGTACGGGGGAGTTTTTGCCCTTCTTTGCTCCATTGCCCACAACTTCCGAACGGGCGGTAGTATACAAAAATATTAATATTATATTGACGTTGACTAAGAAATACGTATGATTTTATGGTCAATAAAAAAATTAACTTGAACTTGTTGCTCTATGGGACGGACGAACAGACGCACGAGTGATCCTATAGGGGTTTCTCCTTCTGAGATATGAAACCCTAAAAAAAGTGGGTCAGACTCAACCAACGGACCCAAGTGTGAGTCGGACTCGTCCATGAAGAGTTCCGTAGTAGCATGTAATTATATGATTTTATGTTTGTGTTGCTACTTTGTTTATCTACTCTCATTTCATAAAGTTCGAATTACAAACTTGAAATCGAATTCATAATGACGTACTTTATAAACGCAATACAGAAATCAAATTAAAAAATAATAATAACACTCTTCTAGAACAAATCTAATGTATTATTAAACTTTTTTTCCATAACGATACAGTTCTACTTTTTTGGGAAAGGCAGGCAGAGGTCCTGAAACCGTACAGCCAAGGTGTTTGTTAGTCTGTATTGTTGGAAAGTTTTTTTTTTAAACTATAGTTGACAACCAAACAGCCACTCAGTGTTTTGTTAAGTACTTGGAGGCAGCAGGAAGATTTAAACAAAGAGGTTCATTGATCTGAGGTTTAATACTGTGGCCCTATTGTTCTAAGCTGTGTTATTGTTCTGAGGCTGTGGCCCATGCTCCGCGCTTGCGCTGTGATATGCTGGGTTTTGGCAGAATACTTCTACTTATTGCCTGCGATTTGGGAGGCGACACGAATTATACTAACTAAACTAATTAAACTGGTGTGTTTTAAAATGGAATCTATGGCCACCGCGCAAGAGCTGTCAGATTTGAAGGTTGTCAGTTTAGTGCCTTTAGTTCCTTTAGTTTAGTGGTTTTGACACCTCCCAAATAGCCCCCATTGTTTCAACTGTGTAGTCCTAGAATAGTTTTAGAATAAAGTTGCTGTGACATACGGACGGACAGACAGGCTTGATGAAACTAGTATAAGGGTTCCTTGTTCTCTAACGGAACCCTAAAAACACATATTTTTAATAAGTAATAAATTTTATTTATATGGAGACAGATTAAAATAATTATCTAAACAGCATAGTTTAAATATACATCATTTCAGCCATAGATGACATCTTTTTAGGTATGTGGACCAGAGTTTCAAAGTAACTTGCTAATTCATCAATAGTGACATCACATGGTGGATTCAGAGCTTCTTGAGAACATGATGGACCAGCGCGACTTTTATCAGGAGAGGCCTCTTTACTTGCTGATGCGGATACTAGAGGTATAGGCTGTTTCCACCACTTTGATTCACTTAGTATTCCTTCTTGTGGCTCATTGATTTGCCCACTACAATCTGATGATATCCTTAACTGATTGCAATTATCAACTAGTGCATGCAAGCTGATGTTGTCACTCTGTGTTGCCTCAGGAAAGTCTATTTTTCTATTTGTAGACAAAACACTTACATTTCTTACACTAGTCAGGGCTGCCAAAGAGGCATTAACCTCGTAATTTTGAAGAAATTTCAATGTGGGCTCTTTGATGATTCTATTATGTCCCTTCTTGTTCACTTTATATATGGGTACAGTTAAATCCTTCTTATGTGAAGAACAGTTACATTTCTTTGAATGCCTTGGCAATTTCTGTGTGAAGAAGCGCTTCTTTTCCTGTGATATGATAAATGGGTTTTCGACACTGCGGGTGGGTATCATCGGTTTAGAGGGCTCTATTTCTAGTCTTCCCATTTCAACTGGCAACAGTAAATCCTCTTTTGTCATAGTGCCAACTGAAACATAAAAGTATCACATGTAAATACACAGTATCCAACAACTGAGGATGTACCTGCCTATTCAGTTGGCGGTAATGTCAGTGTTGCACAATTATGACTTTCTGATGAGATGACTAAATATTTGTTAGTGTTATTATTATGGTATACATGCTCAGAAATAAAGGAATGAAGTTGGAAGAACATAGAACCCAGATTTGAAGACAGTTTGCTTCTGGTTTCATCAATATGCGTCATACTTTACAAGACAATGTTTTTTATTGACCCAAGACTAGATCTAGTTTCCAAGAATGTGTATTGCCTAGCTAGAACTATCCTATCCCTCTGTGGGACATCATTCACTCGTGGTGATTTCAGCATCGTTGCATTGACTGAATAGTATCTTCCCAGAAGGATGTTATTTACGTAGCACAAAACATTGTTGTCGAAATCGACCTGGCAGAAATATCTTACCTATTTACACTAGATTTTCCAGAATATAAGGTCCAACAACTGATAATCATAGCACAGTTTTAATAGTCAGTCGTCACACACAGTTGAATACTTGAATCAAATCAAATCAAGCAGTGAAATTGCGTTGCGTTTTCATTTCTGCCTGTTTCTTCGCTCGCGCTGGTCATTGTCAAAAATAAGTTGCTCTGTGGTCAAAAATTCGTAGCACAGACCAAAAAATAGATAAAACGTGAAAACGTGTACCTTGAACACAAGCAAGCAAGACACCTCCAAGCTCCCTCCAAGTCCAAGCAAGGCAAGACACAATGGCCGTTTTTTTTTCTAGATATTCAGTGCGGTAAAGTCGGATAAAGTGCGGTTGGGTTGGTTTGGGCGTTTGGGCGGGCGGGCACTAATGTCCGTCCACACTCCACTCCACAATAAACAACACGAGTATAAAAAAACTTTTATTCGTTCCGCTAGTTCAGCTTTAGTTCTGTGGTTCCTTCCAGGGCCGTACATACAACACAAAAAAAATAATTCATTCCATTCCATATTCTTAATAAAATCATTCATTCTTTTGCGAACTTTCTACACGGTGTCTTGGTTAGCGGCTGGTTTTATTGATTTTCGCAGATAAAATAAAATTTAATTAATTACTTCCTTAGTTATAGCCATAAAAATGGAACCGAACCCAGTAATCATTGCTGCGACAGCAAAGCACACGGCCACTGTAAGTCAAATCTATTACAACACCCAACACCTAAAAGATTCCATCAAACCCGGATATTTATTAGATTAGAGGTTTGAATGTATAGGTATCTGCTGAATAACTGTTACTAAACAACCCAATTTGATTTTTCAGCTTATATTTTTACATGGCCTTGGAGATACAGGGTTAGTAGTTTTTCGTATTTGCTGGTTTCAATGTGGTGGAGTTGCAGTTTTATTATGTCAGTGTTTATTATGTTTCAGCCATGGTTGGGCAAGCACCATTGCTGCTATCCGTGGTCCACACGTGAAGGTGATCTGCCCGACAGCTGCAACCATGCCTGTAACTCTAAATGCTGGTTTCCGCATGCCATCATGGTTTGACCTGCGGACTCTAGATGCCACTGCTCCAGAGGATGAAGATGGGATAATCCGGGCTACTGGCTTGATCCAGGGCTTGATATCAGATGAACTCAAGGTAAATGAAGAAGAGTCTACCTTTCCCTTTCCTAATGCTTTGCTGGAATAAATCTCTTGTCAGAGAAAAGCTCGCCTTTGGTACATGGTCTATCTATTATAAGTTTTCTGATGTCCTTGTGTAGCACAATAAAGAAATTACAATTCAAAAAGATTATTTGGTTCATAAAATAGTAGGTTTTTTTTTTAATAGTAGCCCAAAATTGTTTATTTGGTTCTTATATGTAAGAATAGGTTCCACAGCTCAGCAAATAAATAAGAATTGTATGACGTGCTGAATGCTGATATAGGTCACATTGTTATTTACAGGCCGGGATTCCAGCAAACAGAATATTGTTGGGAGGATTCTCTCAAGGAGGTGCATTGGCTCTACATGCTGGGCTCACATTCACTCAACCACTCGCTGGCATTATGTCTCTGTCGTGTTGGCTACCCAGACATGCACACTTCCCTGATGATGTGAAGGTGCCCTTTGATTTGCCAGTAAGTATGACATGTAGCAAGATGCTATAATATTTTGATCTTCTTTAGCACTCTCTGGCATCATAGTGAAATACTTTAACATTAATTTGACCTTTACAGCAATAATTTTCTGTATGTCCAGAGACAAGAATCAATTTTAGACTTTAATTTCCTGTAAGACTAATGAAAGTAGGATCATGAATAATATTGATTAACCTCAATGTCAATGGGCCACATCATTATCATAATTTTATTGATAATACTGTAGAAAGTTCAGTTAAACAAACCTCACAGTAATGCTCATATTCCCAATTTCCCATGTAGCTATGAGTAGACCAAGGTGATAAACAGATATGCTTGACCCTTGGACAGTCTTTACCCTGAGGCAATTTCTTTTTTTATAGGTTGTGAACTTTATTAATACCAAGTCATAAAGTTACCAAGTCTTGGTTGAAAATAGCAGGCCATTGATTTGAGGCACTGAACCCCTTATTAATAAAAAGTTTTACTCTGGGAGTAAAGTTAATCCAGGAGTATAACTTTTTATTAATAAGGGGGGAGTGGATAAATATACACTTGAAACATGATTCCGTGACTAGACAATGAAAATACCATACAATGAAAATATGTAACCTCATATTTTAAAATGCACATAATAATGCATATTCAATTATTTATGTCAATGGCATATTCTGCAATTGGGACAACCTGTGTCACTGTGTCCTGCATTGTGTGGAGTATAATATAAACATTGCTGAGTTGACCCAACTATATTTCTATTCAGTACAATACGCTACAGTGTGACCCCTTTTGTTTATGCAAATTATAAAAGTCCTTCCTGTAATGATGTGCAAAATTTAAATTAACTGCATTTAATCACATTTCTATGCAAAAATCCTTGTCAAATCTAAATTAACAATCAATTTTAATACATACCCAAGGCCAATGTTCCTTTCTGGTTGATCTGACCAAAACCTCAAGTAAAAGTCAATGGTATCGATATTTTTAATAAATTTTAACACTCAGCTTTATAATTTTCAGCTGTTCCAAGCCCACGGAGACTGCGATCCGGTTGTTCCTTACAAATGGGGACAGATGACTGCCTCTTTCTTGAAGACATTTATGAAGAATATAGAGTTCCACACTTACCAGGGCCTCACACACAGCTCATCCGAAGCAGAGCTCAAAGAGATGAGAGGATTTATAGAAAAGATTTTGCCTGCTAAATGAAGAGTCAAGTCAGCACCCTGGCCCAAATCACATCATCATAAAAATTCTAATCTGAACTAACGGGCTCTTGTTTCTACCAAGTTGAAAGCGTTATTCGTACGTAAATATTTTGATTTTACCAAATAGGTATGTATGTTACTACTACATACATGCATTTGTAAAATATGCTTTATTTATTAAGATTACCTATTAGGTATATGGTATGAGTAGGTATTAAAAAAACATCATTCAAATCATTTTTATTTCATTCTTTACCAACACCCATGCCATGAGGGCCATATTTATTTCCTTAAGACACCATGGCCCTGCAACCCGGATCGCGCCACCACAAAACACCAAAAAATGTATACAGGGCACAGACTTCAAGTAGGGGACAAGGCACGGGGCGCTTGAAAGCGTCGCTACCAAAACGAAGTCAAAACGGGAAAAGTGAACTGATTTCAATCAGTCGTGCTTGCTGACTCGTGCTTAGACGGTGCTAGCCGCGTGACGTATCGGCAGCACAACAAAAATGGTGTCCTGCGTGGTAAAAACGTGTAAATCATACCGAAATCGCAATAAACATAAACAAGGAGTATCGTATCACTAGTAAGTTATATAATTTACAATTACTATTGGCTATAAATTGATTATTCATAAAATATTGTTCTCGAAAAATTCCTCAAGGTAAAAATAGGATAAATGAATCATTCGACTGACGACCGACATAGTACCGATAAATTCCAACAGAGGCGCTATTCTGTCTGGCCTCAAAACGGTAAGAAATTTAGTACGGGAGGGCCTATAGTTAGGGATAGGGGACTTTAAAGATTTTCGAGGAAAAATCCCACTTTTCAACATATTTCGCACCAATTTTCTTAATCTAGGTGATTAAGTCCAGGTATTTTGCTGGTATTAGGTAAAAACAAAGTTAATTTAATATTTAGAAACAAAAAAGAACCGACCACAGCGAAAAAAAACTATAATATAGGCTTATGGTGAAAACCGAATATCGCATCTTTACCTACTTAATGGGTTGACTTTGAAGCAGTGTAACCAAAAAATATATACTAGTAACTGTTTGTGCAAACAAAACCAAAAACATCTCCAGTTCTCTAGCTATTCAATGAGGTACAATAGTCAAATAAAATGTTTATTATTCTTGGGAAAATTGGGCGACAAAGTAGATAAGGTAGCGGACTCTAAGATGACCGGTGATTTAAACAAAGGGTTGTAAGGGCAAAATTATTTTATTTTTAACGCCCGATGTCCAAAAGGGGGTGTTATAAGTTTGAAGCGTCTGTCAGTCTGTCGGTCTGTCTGTCTGTATGCCTGTCCGTGGCACTCTAGAAGTCAAAGAGGTGGACGAATTTTGATACGGTTTTCTGTAAATAAAAGTAGACATCTCTGCGGTGGTTCTTAGATATGTTTTGTTAAGATACAATAAGTCGGGGGGGGGGGGGGGGGGTTTATCATCTTTACAATTCATGTTCAACATGACCACCCGTGTTCCTAATACAATTTCGTAATCTAGTTCTTAATTCATTTGGACTTCGGGCGTTAAAAACAATAATTTTAGGTAGTATGTATGTATAGTATTTATTAGTTTATGTATATTATATAAATATATTTCATATTTATTTATATAAGTATGCACTAGTTTATGTAGTCTATTGATTTGTAAGTAATAATTATATGTATTGTACACATGGGTCTACTCCTGCTCAGCAATCCACCTGTCTCATCCCTATTTGGTTTGCTGGAAGAGATCTGTTATTAGAGATAAGCTCGCCTTCGTACACGTTTTCTATGTTTTTACTGTCCTATGTAACTTTTTGTGTGCAATAAAGAAATTATGAAATTATGAAATTTTGCCCTTACATTACAACATCTTACAACCCTTTGTTTAAATCACCGGTCATCTTAGAGTCCGCTACCTTTTCTACTTTGTCGCCCAATTTTCCCAAGAATAATAAACATTTTATTTGACTATTGTACCTCATTGAATAGCTAGAGAACTGGAGATGTTTTTGGTTTTGTTTACACAAACCGTAGACAGAGAAAGGAATAGACGGAGTGCATGCTCAGAACAATAACTAAAGCATAGAAGGAGCGTTAAAAATGAACAAATCCCGTATGTCTGTCTCGTCAATTTAGCAATCAATTTAGCAACGTGATAGAAAGAGAAAACAATAGTTATGTCTTGTCTCCTTATTCCGGGATCGTAGTACCTATAAACGTCAGTTGGGCTGCATGGCCTCCATTACCCCATCAATTTAAAAAGGTTTACAAAATCACAGATTGTAATGCGTTTCTATACATCATCTATTTGACAGTATGCTTGACGTGAAGTTTGGATGTGCATTGATTTGCAGAATCTTGTGGTTTTTTGTATTTATTTTGGATAATTTGAAGTATCGTGTGGTTTTCGTGGCACCTAGACTAAGTGAAATACATCGGCAATAATCGGCATGGCTTGTGTGGTGATGGGATGTAAATCCAATTCCTCCCGAAAAGAAAACGAAACTACATTGATCAGCTTCCATCGGTAAGTCTCAATTTTGTATATAATTAGCAGATTTTTTCCCTAGGGTTTCATTTGTGAGCTACTGGAATTGATAAATAACTATAATACCATTAAAAACTACTGTTTTGAAGTCTAGAAATCATGATTATTGTGAAATTAAAGCATGTAACACGTTTGTTGTTTGTTGTGGGTAATAGGGATGGGCGATTGTCTGTTTCTCAGTGAAAAAGTTATCGATAGGTACCTAGATAATTATATTTTGTTTTATTTCATAATTATCTATTTTAGGTTACCCAACGATAGCTTGATTCAACAAAGATGGAAAGAAGCCGTTTCACGAAGAAATTGGTCTTGGCAAAAATCACGACGAATATGCAGTAAACATTTTGAAGATGACTTTTCCTGAGCTGGAACAGTAAACAGTAAGTAAATAGTTCATTGAGTTCATTTTAGTGACCCATATTTACGTGACAGAAATAGTAGATTGTTACACAAGGGGCGTAAGTGAGCCATTTCGGAACAACATCCAAGCGTACAATTCTTATTTAGCAAGGAACACAGTTATTTAGAAATAGTTTATGTTGTTTCAAATATTGATTTACCCTTTTTTAGGTTGGGGCCAACAGAAAACAGATGAACGAGAACGAGATTGCTGCAACAAGCTATCCCAATCCAGAAACGCAACAGCGCAGTCAAATCCTTCCCTCAAGTGAAACCGAAAGACGAACGTTACTGCTGCAACGGCGCATTAATCAATTGGAGCAGATATTAGACAAAAAAATCAGTTTGAGAATGCAATTCGATTTCAATAAAATAATAATATCGTCATTTTTATCGCATTTGTCCCTTCCCTCAAGATATTGGCTATTTTGCCACCCTGGTACGATTGACAATTTAGATTGTAGAAATACACTATAGATGTCTCTTTCTACCACACATAAGTTTCGTAAGAGTGACGAGCACGTCTATTCAATATTACTTTATATTCTAGAGCTCCTTCTATGCTTTAGTTATTGTTCTGAGAGTGCATGCGTACACCTTTGAGATGGAGATAGAGTTGGTTCTCAATAAGCATAAGGTTCAAAATCAGAGATTTTTCTGCCACACATCTGTCAAAACAAGCATTTGACAATACTGTGGCTCGATAAAAACGCATACGCGGGTAAGGGACAGGTGATCGTTGTTGTTTCTCGCTTAGACAATAATGATTCGTATTGTGTCATCTCTTTCGTTTCTTTTTTTTCTGACGATGTGTCATCTCTATACTATACTCCCCCTACGGCACAAACAGTCTCAGAACAATAACTAAAGCATAGAAGTAGCCTAAAAATAGCAGTTATCAGAAACGAGTCTATCTCAACATTCGTTTATGCCCTAACTGATGTGTAAGAGCGAGACAAATGTCAAGTCAGTTTAAACGTCCTCTAAACGCAATCGAATACGGCCTTATCTGCCTGTCTTGCTTCACGAAAGTGATGGGAATACGATAAAAATGACGATAAAATATATCGATAGTATATGCTAATAACTATCAAAATGATGATGAATCATGAGAAGCCCCGCAGAATGGTAATGTGCATATCAAATCCATGCGGACCATTAATAACTCTTTATTATATTTAAATATCCAACTACAAATACTTAATGAATCTGCCTATGTTGACAGATATCAAGGTTGCTCTAGATTGCATCTGACCGAAACAAAATTCAGCCCCCTTATACGCTAAGTCAGTGATGATCACTCAATAATGATCCGTAAAAATTAAGAAGCTATTGGTGTCCTTCAATTAATGTGTAACCAAAGAATATCAAAATAAGTCGGCTTATCACTGAGTTAGCGAATAAGAGGGCAGCTATGTAGGTATGTCAGGTACCTCAGTACTTTATTTATCATAAGCGTATTTAAAATTATGAAGATATTGCTGAAAAATTAACAAGGAAGTATCATTATTTGATGAAATCTTAGTAATGAAATCTTAGTAGTCAGAAAATATTGCCATAAATCTTTATTTTCTGCCAAACTTTAAGTTGTGTTGAAAATGAAAGTATGATTAATTTCGTATACGTAAGGTTTATTTAATTTAATTCACATTCAGCTGCCTCTTCTCAATGTCTCGTTGTGTTTTCCGGAACATGTTGTCCACTACACTGATTGTAATTAATTTGTAATTTTAAGTACTTCAGTGTCCACAGCAATCTTTTGTTCTGCTTTTTTCATAGGTTTTGAACTTTATCTCGAGGTTGGAGCCTGTAATCAAGATAAATACAAGATAATTTCTGATCTCATCTGATTTCAAAACCTTAGGCCCGTATTATTAGGTCGCTCTCCGGTATGAGAAATATCTCAAAATGACAGCTTTGATTTATTTAAGGGCATCAACTACAAAAGCGTTTTTATAAACCAAATTCTTTCTTCTTTCTTAATTTAACGGCAATGGTAATGTATGAGTAAAGTAGAAGTCGTATGTAATATGACCATGTATCTAAAGTCAACTCTGAAGTCCATGAATTGACTGGAATAAATTTATCGATATTTACAAAAGATGTCATCTTGTTCCCATCTCTATCGACAATACTTCGGAATAAAAACATTTCAGAAATTTGATAAAAGGCCGAGATAGATAACTCCAGCGTAGGAAACCATGGATGATTTATAAAGTTTATAGCTTTTACGTGTTTCCACAATAGGTCCAGGGAGATATCTATTAGAAATCTGGGCTAAACTCACCGATTGAAATAATATGTATCCCGTATGGTTTTTCCTGTTACATACGCGGCACTTACAGCCACTTAAGCACAAGACTTTATTGATTATTGGGTGGAGATAGATGGACGATAATTTAGCCAAGAAACACAATAAAATAAACTTTTATATTAACTGATAGATGATTTCAAAATAATTCGTGGTTATGTTTACATAATAATACGGACAGTGACAGCTCATAGCTTAGAAAGTCCAATAAAATTAAAAAGTATATTACGATACGTCACTTACGGGCAAATAGTGAACTTTTCTATTTGGCTGAATAAAAAGGTTGCAAAACACCATTAAGTGAACAAGTTCAGTAGTACACGGTTCCTGGAGTCACATGATGGCTCGTGCATTGTCATTGCAACCAAAATGCTGACTTTCATATTTAGTCGTATAAAAAGGTTGCAAATTCAAAGAAAGGGACTGAATTTGTATACAACCACAGAGCCTTAGCCAGGGGCCTTGCAAACAGTTACTAGGTTTTTTTTTGGTGACACTGCTTCAAAGTCAATCCATGAATGTCTTCTATGAATAGGGGATTTTTTGACAGCTAAAAATAGTTCTGACAGCTTCCGACAGATGGCTTTGTATAGACATGAATTCATATGATATGACACAGTCTGTTGTCGTCACAGAGTAAGTAATTTTTGACCGATCTTGAACGCAGTATTGTCAAATGCTTGTTTTGACCTTGTCTTGACAGATGTGTATCTCTGATTTTGAACCTTATTGAGAACCAACTCTATCTCCATCTCAAAGGTGTACGCATGCACTCCGTCTATTCCTTTCTCTGTCTACGGAATAGACTGTCTACTATATATACCAACGTTCATGTCTATGTCTGTCATTCCGTCCGTCCGTTACCTATGGTACAATGTGGAAACCGTTTCGTGAATGTATCTCTGCTCTGTTTTGTGAATATTACGACGACCCTGGCTATTATTTCGGACTTTGGTCAGAGTGTCGCGATAAGGGGGCGGAAGCCCCTACTGATGATTTCCGTAGATCTGAGGGGTTACTATCAACTCTTATAGCAGGACCTAAACCGGGCAGTTCTGCTTTTTTCATACAAATTCATAACATTATATTTATTAAAAAGCAAAACGGCCCGGTTTAGGTCTTGCTATAAGAGTTGATAGTAACCCCTCTGATCTGTCACTTGCACAACTTCAACTTTTACTCTTGGCAAATCTGTGTCACTTGTTCGCTGATGTTTGTTTTTGTTTGTTGTCGCGGTTATCGTTTCATTGATTGACGGCTTTGACTTGTTGACCTTTTCTCTATACTGAATTGCTGACCACAGATTATGTTCTTCGGTTGTTATTATTTGGACTGGCAACTTTTCTCAACTCATGTCGGGCCTACGACATCTAGTGAAGAATTTGGAACTACTGAAGTTGTTTTAAAAAAAAAACCCCATTCTCAGAGCTCATCTCTGACAATGTGCGTAAACACCACAAAGTCACAGTAAGGCAAAAATACGTAATTTTGATTAACCTGGATGACAGTTTTTGTGTGTTGAAACCGCACCGATTCCAGACTTACAAAAAATGGTACCTACTGCCTACCTGACTGAAGGGTGAAGGGTCACTCTTTCATAAAAAAAAGAATTCTTATAATCGGTCCATAAATAACACCAATACTGTCCGACAGTAGAATACGAAGTAGGCTGGCATCAGGCTGGCGCAGTGACGCTTGTAAATTGCGATTCCGGTTTTAGTAGAATACCAAATGCGTCGTATTGAAGCTTGTGCCAGGCTTGTGGTATGCTTGAAAATGTATAGAGACAAATAACATACTTTATTGGCATATAGTGACGTCTACACTTATCGTAAGACAAGTTATTGATCTTGACTCGGAACATATAATAGAGTTTTGAAGACAAGAACAAGATAAATTATGGATGAACATTGGGAGCGTTACGTACGATTCGACCAATCTACCCAGGAACTGATTATAAATATACAACACTGTTACAGCGAGTCCTAATCAGACTTTGATGATGGTGATTTGGGCTGTGAATCGATTTAACGAGAATAAAAACATGTTACAACATCCTTTTGTTTGATTTGCTTGAAACATTCAGAAACTTTAGTTAGAATATCGATAGTTTGTATCGACATTATCCCCATCCCCATAAAGTCACATTGACAAGCTGGCAGAGATCATCCTATCTTGGATAGGGTAGGGTATAACACTGAGGTATAACACGTCTAACAACGCATCTAGTGAAACCTGAGAGTGGAACACAACGTCAATCGTCCCGCTACGCTCACGCCCCGCTCCGCTTTCGTTCGGTGCGACCGACGGCGACGCGACGCGGCGGCGGCGGCGGGCGGCCAGCGTCGCGTCGAGCGGGATGGCGTGGCGGTGGCGCTGCTCTGTGATGTCTCCTATATTAATGAGTAGGTACATAACTGCTAGCCGCACGCCAGCGTCGCGTCGCCGTCTCGCCCCGCGCCGGCTGTGTGCCGAAGGCATAGAGTTTGGATCCTCCTTTCTGCTTATCTATGGCCGAAGGCTTTGAAACGGGTAACGGACGGAATGATAGAGGTACATACAGCGCAGCGCTGACAGCGATGTCGCGGAACGCACCACTAACGATTATGGCGCTGACGGCGAAGTCACGGAACGCGACCCTTGTTTGTGCCATGCGTTTCGTTCGTTTTGAGTTTGGTTTGGGCCTGGGTGGGTGGGCCGTGCATTTGTATTGTATAATATACATATAATGCGAGCCAACTAACAATAGGATCGCGTTTGTAGCCAACTTCACGTGATAAATGCCAAATTTGTAGGGTAGGGCGAGGGTAGGGCCAACAATAAAATTGCCGTTAGCTACCTACCCTCCCTTCCGTGTACATGCGCTCGTTTGTTACACATTGGATATTTTTGTTAAATTTGTTGTTTTGTTACCTTTGTTGTTGACTTTTATCGTTATTGTGGAGATGGAGATGATATAGTTTTAAGTGGCGTGGAAGAACTAGAATAATATTTATTTTTTTAAATCAAGAAAAATAAACTATTAATAATTCCTGGTTTGTTTTTTTTTGCACACCTTACAATATACATCATGTCATAACAGGAATCTTATTAGAAACACATTAGAATGACCACATACCTCATGACAGATGATTAAATTTTTTGCTAGCATTTTTTTGCACACCATACAAATTTTAATGAAGTTTGTGAATATTGCGGGGCGGGACAAGATGGCGTCTTGACAGTCCTATTGTTAGTTGGCTCGCATCCCTATATAGTCTGTGTGTATATATTATATAGTACAAAACAGTTTTCTGAGTACCTATGTAGGTTAATATTCCTTGCAGTTTGTTTTCTTGATGTGTTGTGTTGTGTGTGTCTCTGTGATACAGAATTATTCGTTAACGACCTTTACGTGCTGCGTAGAGATAAGAGATCAATTGAATAATAGTGAGCAGTGGTAAACACCCAAGTTTACCCAAAGACCCAGTCTACTATGAATCTATTGGAAAGTCCGAAATTGAAAAAGCGGCGTGTTTGTGAACCCTCTGCTAATGGTAAGAAACTCCTGATTTATATACTCACACACCATCAAGCTATGTATGGGCTTTGTAAATTATGCAAGTAAGGTTATCTTTGATTATATAGGTATCAACTCTTTCACAGTTCCAAAATTTCACAATATAACACATATATTTATCCATTACAGCACCAGCTGAATCAGCAGAAGATAATTTCAAAGAAGATTCTCACACAATTCTGTACAGTGAAGTAGCCAAGAAACAAAGGAGAAATGTACCAAAGTTTCGTTTGAAAAGCCCTTCAGGAGAGCAAGCCTCGCTGGCTACTCCACAGAGGGAGCGCGTGCCGCTGCTGCTCACCGACGTGCAGCACCTGCTGCTGCACTCCTTGCTGGGCAACCTCAACTTGTCGCAGGCCCCACGCTGGTATGTATTAGACAAGTGCAATAACATCAAACAAACAACATGTCTCGTGCTAGAAGGCATCTCTATAGACAATTGGGAGAAAAGTAAAACACACCTGCCATTTACTGAGAAAATTTTCTCAGATTTTGTTGAAATTATAACACCTACTTCTTACAATGGATCCTTGGTTGATGAGCTTGCTTTAGTCCCTCTGTCTGAAACTGAGAAGGAGAGCTTGATACAAAAGTATGGCAGCATGAATTTGGCACTTGATGCAAGGAAAGACCTGAACGTCATGATGAGAGCAGTATTTCCTATAAGGGATAATGATTTTTTACCTGAAACTCTAGGTTTTGAAGATTCATTTCCAAGAACTCAATTGATATTGTCAGCCTGGCAGCTTATTGAAGAAAACTATCCATTGCCTTTGAAAGGAAAATTGGAAAAAACTTACTCTGATTATGTGATGTCAAAGGACTCTTACCAGCCTGTTACTCCTGCATCTCCTATGTTTGGGTTGGATTGTGAAATGTGCATGACACAAGCAGGCTCAGAGCTGACAAGAGTATCGGTAGTTAATGAAAAACATGAAACAATATATGAATCCTTAGTGAAACCCTATAATAATATAACAGATTACTTAACTAGATTCTCAGGAATCACTCAAAGTTTGCTTGAAAATGTTGATAAGAGAATAGAAGATGTTCAAAATGATCTGAAAGCATTATTGCCTGCTGATGCAATATTAGTTGGTCAATCCTTAAATGTTGACCTACATGCTCTGAAAATGATGCATCCATATATCATAGACACAAGTCTGATATTCAACTTCACAGGGGAAAGAAATCGTAAACCCAAACTAAAGACGTTAGCAAAAGAATTTCTGCAGCGGGACATTCAACAAGGAAAAGCTGGTCATTGTTCTGTTGAGGATTCAAAAGCTTCCATAACACTTGTACAGCTAAAATTGAGCAAAAGTTTGGAATATGGTGATGCTGTACATACTAATAGAGAAAAATATAAAGCAAATGCCATTAAACTGGCAAAGACACCACAATATGCCTTATCAATATTCAACCATATGATTGAACAAAAGAAAACATCTATTGTTGTGGGTTGTGATGATATTACTGGTGACTATCACACATACCTGACAAAAGCCAAAGAGAGTTTATGCTCTCAATTGAAAAAAGCTAAGACCAAGAAAGTGAAACTTAATACAGTAGATAGTGCAGAAGAAATTATTATCTCACTATCCAAAGCTATAAACGAGTACAACTTTGCCATGGCTCATCTCAAACTGGAGTTACAAGATGAGGTGACACAGATGCAGAAGTTGGATAAATGGATTGAAACAATTTGGAATAGTTTGAGTCCTTCAAACTTGTTTGTGGTAGTGTTTAGTGGCAATCCAAGCTCTAACGGCGTAGCAATGATGAAAGTAAAGACTGCTAGTAAACAAAACTAATTAAGTAATGTTAAACATTAAATTAATTTACTCTATTTGGATTTTTAATATAGAATAAGATTAGACAAACCAAAATAATAAACAAATCTAAAAAAGTGTAGCATTAGGAAATATATTTAGAATAATTAACAATGACAAATATCAAAAAACACACATAATCGTTTGTAACGATAAGCTAATACACAATAGGATTTATTTGGACAACAATGTGAACAATCTGAGCGCTAATGGTTGGAGTTGGATTATCTCAACATAACATTTTCTTTAGTGCCTCTCCTTTAATGGCCTCCAGCATATCTGTCCCTTTAGAGGTAGACAAGACAATAGTAAGTCCACTAGAGGTAGACTCTGAGACCTAAGGTACGGAAATGAAATTCTCAATAACCGGCCAAGTGCGAGTCGGACTCGCACACGAAGGGTTCCGTACCATTATCATTTGTACCAATATCTATAAATAACCGGCCAAGTGCGAGTCGGACTCGCGCACGAAGGGTTCCGTACCATTATCTATAAAAAACCGCAAAAAAAAAAAAAACACGGAAGCCCCCCTTAATATTAAATTTATTTTGTTTTTTAGTATTTGTTGTTATAGCGGCAGGCAACAGAAATACATCATCTGTGAAATTATCAACTGTCTAGCTACCACGGTTCATCAGATACAGCCTGGTGACAGACAGACAGACGGACAGCGAAGTCTCAGTTATAGGGTCCCGTTTGGCACCCTTCGGGTACGGAACCCTACCCGTGGAGTCCACCCATCCATACGTATTCACAATGTAAACGAATAAAGTAAAGTAGCGTTTATTTGCTTGAATATAGGTGTACATCAGGTTTTATAACAATGTCACTTAAATATTTTACGCTATATTCTGCCATGCAGACGTGCAAATGTTATTATAAATACAATGGTCATAAAATTAAATTAGTTGCCTATCCAAAAATGTCTTATTAAAGTTCATCGTATACTTAATAATAATAATAAAATATGTCAGATCGAGTTGTCCTCCAAGTAGTCCTCTAACTTATAGTACGATTTTTCGACTAAGAAATTTCTTAGTCCAGCCTTATAGGAATGTAGTTGGTCAATGTCCCTAATCGATTTAGGCAGCCTATTATATACTTTTGGCGCCATAGCAAATATACTTTTGCTAAATAATGAATTAGAGCGGGGAGGTGCACTTAGTTTAATATCTCTTTTACTATTAATTTTCTTAAACATGTTCCAGTTTGTTTTTACAAATACTGCAGTTTCGTAGATGTAGAGTGATGGCAATGTCAACATTTTAAAGTGAGGTATGCAGCTGTCTGTTGGTTTCAACTTACAAATTGCCCGTATACACCGTTTTTGTGCTATAAATGCCTTATCTTTGTCTGTTGAGTTCCCCCAAAAAATAATTCCATACCTTAGAGTCGAAGCGACAAAAGCGTGATACACCGTTAATAAAGCCGATTGGCCAGTAACTTTTGCAAGCATATATAGAGCATATGAAAACTGACTTAATTTTTTGCAAACATGTTCTATTTGTGGTTTCCATGTCAAATGTGTGTCAATATTAAGGCCTAAGAATTTAGATACATTTATTTCGTCAATTTTCTTATTATTATATTGAATGTCAAGATTGTTTGTTATTTGATTGTAATTATTTTTAAATGTCATTATATTAGTTTTATCAAGATTGATTATTAGATTATTACGGCTCAGCCATTCAATTATATTTTTAAGAGAATTATTAATTTCAGGTGCATATGTATTTTCATCTTGACAATCCGCAATCATAGTACTGTCATCTGCAAATAATACCATTGGGTGACTTACTGACAAGGGAAGATCATTGATGTAAATCAGGAATAGTAGTGGTCCTAGTACGCTACCTTGTGGTACGCCATATTTAACAGTTCTCGGGCCTGATATATATTGATTTTCTGTTTTTGTTTTCTGGCATATTCTGGAAATCTGTGTCAACTGTGTTCTGTTCTCAGGTAGCTTTTAATAAGTTCAAGCACATTACCTTAATATATATACGATCCTAACAGACAGAATTGTCACCAAGACTATAAGCACCGAAAAGTTATAGAAAGGCTGGATTATAATGTCATCCAGGTAAAACAAATTAAACTTCTCACTTTTTTCATGTAGAAACGTAACTACTGGACCGATGCCTGATTTTCAAAAAATGGGACAAAACTATTGGACAGAAAATCGGTTAATAAATGCAGTTCCTCATAAGCTTGCTTTCTCAGTATTATCATTATCACAGAATAGGTACGTAGAGATGTGTGGGCTCGAAATGGGGAGGCCTTTGCCCAGCAGTGGGACATATTACAGGCTACGTAAAAAAAAAAAGGTACGTACAGAAGGTTCACACCCGAACAAAATTCAAGTTTAGGTACAAAAAATATGGACTCTGCTGACACCCGATGCCGATCACGCAGATGACGCAGGGTTGCGTTGCGACTCGCACTCGGTTGTTTTCATGCGGCTAGCGCGCGCACAAATGCCTGTGAGGCAGGCTGGCCGTAGTAGGTACCTTCTCAGCGGAGTGACAGTCCCCTGATATTATCCTCACCCTCTAAGAAAAGACGTGAGATATTCCAACCCAACTGATGCTGTACAAGTACTTAGTGTTGTGTTATTTGGAAAGTGCGTAAAACTGTCCCGTGAGCGGGTCGACGGCGACGGAGGGCGGCAGCTCCGCGGCGATGTCGGCCAGCGCCTCCCAGCGCGTGGCGCGGCTGCTGGCCGACTGGCTCGGGCTGGCTGTGCCCGCGTTCTCCTCCGATGCTCTAAAACGTAAAGCTTCAGATAAAGCATTATGATGATCTGTCATCTTTTATTATTTACATCTTTCCATAAGACGACATAAACCGTCATTTTTGCCGAAGCACATAAATAGATACAGGTGTCCCGTAAAACAATGGACTATCCCGTAGCGTAGCTACTGGTGCTACTGATTCTCCACAACTTCCAGATGAAACCGATTTGATCACAGCTAGTTTATTTTTCACTCCTCCATGCAAATCAGCTGGATGCCTTGGCCCAAAATGTATAGACATGTAAAAATAAAGTATCTCTGATAAAATCAGTTTCATAATGAAGGTTGTTCAAAATGATAAGGTCTATCAATGACTCCGGGGTTGTCTATTGTTTACGGGACATCCTGTATAGTTTGTTGATTGCTATGCTATACCTACGTACCCATTCTCTTCCTTTTCTACTTCTTTGTTTGCTGTCGTCGCCACATCGTCGGGCTGTCCATTTTCAGGCTCAATTTTGTCTTGAGTCGATTTTTCTGTCGTAATCGAAGCTGCAGGATCATTAATGAACAACTCCACAACTTTCTCAACGACTTCATCAAGTCGCGACAGCCGATCGTCATCTACCAAGCTCTGATCAATTTGGTCAGATTTCGGAATTTCATCCATACTATCTACTCCTGAAATAATATTAAAGAAAATACAGAATGAAAGGGTGTTATTTAATACGTTGGAAAGTTGGATTAGAATAAATACAATTATTCTCCAAATATTATGGAGATAAGAATAAGCGGAGAAGAAGAATAATGTGGAAAGTCTGGCAATCAATAATAAATGCTCGTTGAGGGAGGTAAACGAAATTAGTTGGAATGCTAGTCCCAAGTGGCACATCAATAAACTTACGTGTTCAGTCAGCATGTGAAGGTTCCATCCGGTAATGATCCTCGAGTTTAAAAACAAATGGTGTGCATTTCATCAAGGTTTGGCTGTGTGCATGACATGGTGCCGATGGCGGCATGGTGTGTGATGTGATGGCAGACTCGAGGCTAGAGTGGTCAGGCAAAACAAATCATACCAAATTGTACAAACCCATTATTAGCCGAAGACAAAGTAAAAGTCATGTTTCTTCGCCATGGGCTGAAGATGTCCTAAAATCACATCTTTATATTTTTTCAGCTCCATTTAAAATTATATTGGTTTGTAAATCAATACCACTAAAAGCATTTAGTAATAGGTATTGAATACGTTGAATGTTGAATAGTTATTTGCTTTGAATGCGTACTTGCAGTGATATGAATCTTAATAATAATAATTGCTTTTCTATCAGTGTGCGAGATCACATCACTTGATACAAATAGAAGACTAGTCTTGGTTTTAGTTGGCTAACGAAAGAGTAACTTTTACTCGAGAGTATTTCTAGTTTTTCATAAACACCAGTGACACCTAGATCAGATCACCTCATTTTGAACTGTCATTTGTCATACAAGTTATCCTCGGGATAGGATAGTTATTCTCGTATAAATTTTTGTCGGTGAAATCCAGTCTAAGAGCGAGTTTTACCAACGAAGAGTAACTTTTTACTCGAGAGTATTTTCTACTTTGGCTTTATAATCAAGAAACTTGTGCACTATCACCCACCGCATAATAAGTATAATGCTTTCGTGATGAGAACTCCTATTCACATGCACGTTAGATTGCTTAAAACTAATTATGATAGAAATAAACTTTAGAGAAATAAATAAAAGATAAACACAAAGATAAAATAACATGCATTTTAAAGTTTCAACTGTACCCCAGTCGGCAGAGCTTTCAGTACATATACAAAAAAAAACCGAATTCAACGGAACTTAAGTATGTACCTATGTTGTTTGTGGGCTATTGAGTAGTGCTTAGAGAATACAATCCCGGGATCCCGAAATCCAGGATCCCGGGATCCCAGCCGTTTTCTGACCCCGAAAATCCCGGGACTGTACTTGGCTAATCCCGGGATTTACAAACAGGATCGAGTTTGCATTCCGTAGTCCGTTGCGCCTTGCCAAGGTCATACTAATGTAATACGTGCGTGCGACAGTATCCCGATATTTTTTATCCGTTCAAGCTGGAACTTGATAAGAGTATGAAATCCCCAGATCCTGAAGTACAAGTACAAAATGAATCGGGGTGTTAAATAATATAAGATGTGAAATGAGCCTGTTTGAAAATGGAAGTACCTGTTGTCTATTCCTCCAACCAGTGTAGAACCTGAACGAGCTTTTTCAGCTGCTGCTTATATTGGAAATAAACTACGAAGCAGGCTTGGAACTCAGACATTGGATGCTTTGATATTCCTGAGATTATATTTTCGAAATTCTAAATAGTATTCTGGCACCTATTAAAAACATTTAAAAAAAAAGTTAATTTTATTTTTTAATCTACATAGTCTAATCCCGGGATAGCCCCGGGATCCCGGGATTACGCATCAAAAATCCCGTAATCCCGGGATTGAAAAACATGCTCGGGATTGTATTCTCTAGTAGTGCTACACCTAATTATCCGAACAAATAAAGCTTGTGTTAACTTGAGGAGGGGCGAAAAACCGATTTTTTTTGGACTAATTCCAGTTTTCACGTTTAATTTAAAAAGTCAATAATTGTAAGAAATATCAGTGAATCAAAGATGAAAAAATTTCGCGTCGATATAAAAAATAAATACTAAAATTGGTCCATTAGTTTGACTTTTATTGGGGTCCAAAATACTCCCAAATCAATAGAATCAGTATGTGTTTCATTTCTTGTATTAACTAGGCCACAGCCCAAATCTGCATAGAATCTTTTTCGACTGCATACTACATCGCTATTGCATGTTCCAGAACAGGGTCCAAAAGGTTCTGGGCCATACCCGTTCATTCATTCCATAGATTGATTGTTTTGGGAGTATTTTGGATGCCGATAACAGTCAAAGTACCTTCTGGACCAATTTTAGTATTTATTTTTGTTATCGACGGGAAATTTTGTCATCTTTGATTTACTCCTACACTATTTCTTACAATAATTCAATGTTTTCAAATTAAACTTGAAAAAGTCGTAAAAAAACGGTTTTTCGCCCCTCCTCAAGTTAGCACAAGCTTTATTTGTTAGGAAAATTTTGTGTAGCACTACTGAATAGTCACAAACATCATACTTAAGTTTTGTTGAATTAGGATTTTTTTCGAGGTAAATCTCTCTGCCGACTGGGGTACTGCGAGTACTGACCATTGTACAGTACAAGTTATAAAATAAAGCGATCTTCAGCAATAACACATTTTTTTTAAAGAACAGCGAACTGTGAATTAACTTCAATCAATAGCGTACCTTCAATAATGTCATCCATGACTACCGGTGGGTCTACTATGCTAGAAGACTCGTTAGCACTAGCTACCGTAGCTATTTCTACCTGATGATCCACTAATTTATCACACGAAGGAAGCTCCATTGTTACAATATTCTCTGTGCTTACACTTATTTTGTTTCCGTTGGATTCGGTTGCATTCAGTTTCTTTTGTGCCCAGTCTTCTAATTCCATCACTGTAAAAGAACATATTGGTCATGAACTCATGACCTAAACCACATACTTACTAAGAAAAAATTGTTGTTCAATTATTTTGAACAACAAATTCCTGCATAGGAAATAACGCCAGATTATTTATGTAAGCTCGCATACCATAGCTACGTCAAATGTAAAGTTAATCACTTAGTTGAAAATGCAAATTCTTCAAAGTTCAGCTATTTTCCTCCGGGCATTTTCCTTTCAAGGGTGAAATTAGTAACGCAGGCGAGATTGACCTCCAAACGACGAACACGCTAAATGCTACGTGTAGCTCAGGGGGGGGGGGGGGGGGTAACGTGCGGGTGTGAGCAAGGAAGGAAACGACAAACAACTGAATTAATTGTTGCCGCTACCGGCTTCTCAATCTTACAGCCACAGTAAGCCTGAAGAAAACAATTGAAAAAAAACTACCAGTGTGTACCTATACGTACCCATTGCTAGTAATAGTAACACACAACGCAATCAGACCAGAAATATTCGATCAGAGATATCAGAAAATGAGAAACTATAAAAAGCGATAAAATAAACATAAACAATACGATGGCGCACGTTAGCAACATAAACCTACTTAAAATCGAATTGAAAGCCCTTACCAATCAATCGATATTGCATGTACACAAAGTCTACTTCCATAGAAAATAATGTGTGCAAGTATTTTTAGACGAGACATAAAGGGCGGCTGTTTGAGAAGAGCAAATAAATAAACATTTAGGTAATGACGACGGGGTGCACGTTTACCGTGTACGTGTACCGGTCAGAGGTAATAGCCGCCGTAAAGTTATTTTAAAATCGTTCAAAGTTAAGTAATACCTGTAGCGTTTGCATGCGGCGAGGAAGGGATACTGGTTGGAGCACTGCTAGTACATCCCATGACTCGAGGGGCTGGGGGAAGCCTGCTGCTGAGTCTGGTGAGGCATGGAGTCACGGCGGACAAGGCCAGGCACCGACGCACGGGCCGCCCGCCCTCGACCACAGGGAACACGACAACCGCCCGCCCAGTACCACAGTCGACTGCGCGAGCCACGAGATCGTATCGTAGCCATTATAGGAGGAGGGAAACCCACTCAGCTGACCTCGCACCCCCATCGCGTTTTTCCAATTAACGGTACAGACTACATTCTTTAACTTTACCATGCAAAAACCGCAGCTATTTTCGGACTATGCTTAGATTGTAAGCGCCTTGATTAATTGAGACCTGAAGCTTAAGGTTGCATAGGACTTCATAGGAGTCATATGAAAATGCATTTAATGCGATACTTTATTTCTGAATCCAGTTAAGTAAGTATGTACCGTTTTTTCGGTTCATCCTCGTGCTCCTGCTAAATATCCCCCTGCCCCTCCTGCTATTTGGGCATGGGTAATTGGGTACCCAGCAATATGGTACCAATGTCGCTCGCTGCTGGGTAGTCAGCTTCGTCACGTCGTCGATAGTTGTTCGCAGAGTAGACTTCCACAAAAGACGGAGTTTGGAGACAGTTATCTGCGGAGAAGCCCACGGTTGCGTCGGCACCGCACCGTAGGTGTTGAAGAGGTTGCTTGTCTCTGCCGCTGCCGTGTCTATGCATGAATGGATTAGCCGCACGCAGCAGCAGCCCCAATCGAACGTAATGTCAGAGAGCAACACGGTCTTTGATGTGATGATACGTCGTTTTGTACCTTGACGATTTACCATTAAACTTTAAAAGTCTTACAACTTTATTGTTTGTTTAGTTGTTGGAATACTGTTTTATTTAGAAAAGTTATTGATCTTAGAACACAGGAATGATATTATTGATATTTTTATTTTATATTAGACTGGCGGTTTTTATTTACATTTTCAAGTTCAACGGCATTTCATGAAACATTGGCAACATGACTTTTCCGAAACAAAAAGTAGAACTTAAATAAAACGACTTCCACAAACCCTATTTGATTAGAAACCAATGTCAAGTGCTTTTTAGGGTTCCGTAGAGAAACAAGGAACCCTTATAGTTTCGTCAAGTCTGTCTGTCCGTCCGTCCGTCCGTATGTCACAGCAACTTTATTCCAAAACTATTAGGACTACACAGTTGAAACTTGGTACCTACGTAGATGTATTCTATGAACCACTTTACGATTTTTATACAAAAACTGAAAAAATAAATTAAGGGGGGCTCCCCATACATGAAACTGATACCAAAAATATTTTTTTTCATCAACCTACATGTGTGGGGTGTCTTTAGGTCTTCAAAAATGAAGTGGAGGTTCATAAAACCATTTTTCCTCAAAAAAAATACTATGTGACTTTGTACTCGGAAAACGATGAAAGACGGGAGGTTGGGGGGGCATTCAAATTAAAAGTAAAAAGGTAGCTGAAAAATATATCTTAGTCGGAAAACGATCTTAGAAAGTTGATATTTTCACAGAATCTGCATATCTGTTGCGGCTCCACCACCAAACAACTAAACTACTATACACGAAATATTGAAAAAATAATGTCTCCTTTCAAGAAACGTATTTTTTTGTACTTTTTTGGTACGATCCTCCGTGTGAGAGTCCGACTCCCACTTGGCATATTTTTTAAAAGGTATTTTGGTGGACAGAGCGCTATACAAAATATATAGGTGCTAAAAAACCGCATAACACAATTACATATTGTTTTGTTGCTGCTTATCCATTCTGAAGCTGTTATCAAAATCAGAGTGCGATAAGAAGCAAGTTACGATTTTTTTCTTAGATATTCTTTTTCATCTATTGAACTCTCTCTCTTGGCTAGACGTGGGCGAAGCCGCGGGCAAAAGCTAGTCATATATATTACTATTTCAACTTTACATAAGTCGACAAGCACACTTCATACCTTTACTTGAAGTCGGTAGAGCAGGTCAATGTATGGCTATGCTCTTGCATGACACGCACTATATTAAAGCTATTAACTAAATATGAAATTAATTCATGGTGATAAGTAAGTTAAGTAGGTGATAAGGTTTAACAATTAATTGTCATTTCCAGCACTAAAAACCGAAGTGAACGGTTATTTCCTCAGTTACATTATTTTAAATAGGTACCTAGGTACTTATACAATGCTGCTGTGAGCGCTGAAGCATGGAAAACTAATTACTTAGCCTATTGAGCTCTAATGCTCTAATAACGGGTCAACCATATCAAAGTTGGCTTGAGATATAGTTTAGTGACAATTTTATAATATTTCGCCTCCGTGTTTACCAAAGTGGAATGGTAAATAGATACTATTGTACTTATTCGAATTGTTTTCGAAGCGGTAGGTACTTAAGAAGAAGTAAGAACTGTCCCAATTAGGTAGTCCCTCGACACATTTTCGGACGCGTCAAGCACTCCTATCTAGCGTAAATTCCTAGCTGACCTACACACAAAAGCCTTGCTCGCATCATCAAGATGACGTCACATTTTTTCACATTCAGAATAATTATCTAGGTGTAAGTAAGTACCTATATTAACAATCGGCTAAATAAGAAAACAAGCAATTATTGAAATTTAAATGTAATACAGGACTCATAAATATAATTTTATCTCCGATCAAATTGCTCAGCCGAGTAATTAGGGCATAGTCCGCCAGCTTCATACGCGCGCGCACGGGCACGGGCCCGCTTCGGCCACCACGAGGTCTCCGCTGAGTGCTATCGCTTCAATCTCCACCGAAGCGTTCGCCGGCAATTTCCCCACCTGGAACGTGGCCCGCACTGGATAGTCTTTGGTGAAATCTGAAACGAACACGCAAAACCTTACGATACCTATCTGGTTATTACTGCTTTCATAACGGGGACTTAGATTTATTATGATAAGGCGTAGGCCTGGCTAAACGACGAACTAAAGCTAAACATAAGGAACAGCACAAGATTCCTCTATTTTTAATACGCTTTTTAAAAGGCTAGGTATGATTCCGAGACGGACTGCAGACCGAAACCGCAGGCGACACTGCGGCGCCGCAACACCACCCCGCCTTAGAAGATGCTACGCGACTGCAGGGTGGCGCGAGTCGCGTACGGGTATGGATTGGCATTGTCAGTGTCTATAGCGAGAGCGCGAAATTGTTTTGTTTGTAGCGCGCGCGGCCGGGGCGGGGCGGCGCGGCGCGGGGCGGGGCGCGTCTCGGGCTCTCGGCACATTACATTACCACCACCGTGTCGTCGTCGACAGTTTTTTTTGCGCCCCGCTATTTAGCCACTGGCACGCAATTCCGTACGCGACTCCCAGTCCCGAGCGAGACCGCAGTGCCCGCCGCCGCCCAAATCATACCTTTAACTTAAAAAAAAATATATGTGTCGTATTTCGTGTGTGTTGGGTCCTACAAATCGGGTAGTTTAAAACCACGTATTCACTAGGAGACAAATTGTCGCAGAACATGTCGAACTCGAGGAACACTATATTATCTACGTGTCGCTCTGTTCCACGACGTTCGCACCGCACGCGACAGCAGCGACATCTACGTGTCGCAAAACAACAGAATAGAGACTACTGGGGGGAAATTCTGGCGCTAGCGAGATCATGTCCATGGTCGAAATATGGATTTTGAGATACCGAAATCTCTATCAAAAACAAGAAAAAGCTATTCTTATATGTTTTCTACAATATTTTACGGAATCCACGGTATCCATATTCCATCCTACCTACGAGACCGTTTTCAATTTCTTTCTTCCAGCAGGCCTCGGAGAACCCAAGCAGTGTCCTTGCTCACAGTACCACCTCATAGCACCGCGTCCTATGAGCACGGATTTAGACTTCGTGCTATCCGCTTGTGGAACGCACTCCCCTGCACCATCAGGGATAGTCCTACTCTCAATATTTTTAAGAGTCGTGTGAAGAAGCATTACCTGTCTTTATAGATTTATAGGTAGTATGTATAGTATTTATTAGTTTATGAATATTATATAATATACTTCATATTTATTTATATAAGTATGCACTAGTTTATGTAGTCTATTGATTTGTAAGTAATAATTATATGTATTGTACACATCCTGGTCTACTCCTGCTCAGCAATCCACCTGTCTCATCCCTATTTGGTTTGCTGGAAGAGATCTCTTATTAGAGATAAGCTCGCCTTTGTATACGTTTTCTATGTTTTTACTGTCCTATGTAACTGTTTGTGTGCAATAAAGAAATTATGAATTATGACACGAAGAGATGCAGTAACTTTAGAGGTCCCTAATGACGTCACGAATCCAGGTTTCAATCAAGGTAATTCGTCTGATTGTTGTACCTATTCTGTACTCACAAGTCTTATAAACGGCGTTAACAACGGCAAAGTCTTCAATATTATTGAGTAGTATAGTTGTTTTCACTACTGACTCCAAAGAGGCGCCGCCTGCCTCTAGTATGTACTTCATATTCTGGAGGATCTGACTGGTCTCCGCCTCAACCCCGCCGCAGACCAGCTGACCCTCCTTATCCATGCCCAGCACTCCCGACACATACAATGTCTTATCCGCAAGGATGGCTTGGCTGGAAAAGAACACAAATAAACATAAATATTTACATACATTGCTTCTGGCCACACTAGGATACCCTGTATCGTGTTACATCACAAACATGTAAACATCCAAGACCTGAGGGTTTTTTCCCCCAGCCGTGATTCGAACCCGGGACCGCTCGCATGGTAGGCAGATGCGCAACCGCTGCGCCACAGAGGTAGTAAAAAAGTACGATAGTTTCACCCAATTCGTCTATAGAGGACGACTAAAAATCTCCTTACATTTAAACCATGGTTCAAGAACACTTACAACCTTTTATAAATTTATTTTAGCTAGTTTAATTTATTTCGATATGTATGACATTCCAGAGTTTTTAGAACGTAGGTGTAATACCTAACTGTAATTTTCTTTGTTTTCCACCGTCTCTCCCTGGGATACTCGAGATATACGAGTTGAAGAAGTACTTAGGTAGTTAGGTATTTTCCACTCTTGTAAAAGCCGACGGTAGGTACCTACATAGATATTGAACCTCAAACATGAGATTTTCCTTGTGCCAATCATTGTACTGCTTACCCATGGGCCTATTAGACTACGCTGTCGGCAGGGCCCTGTCTGACTCACTGTCTCTTTCTAGTCGTTCCATCAGAGTGAGATGTGTATACAAATCGTGCCCTCCCGACAGCGTAATGTAATAAGCGCTATATTTCTGGCTGGGTGGGGAGCAATGCTAAGCTATTGGGCCTATTAGACTACGCTGTTGGCAGGGCCCTGTCTGGTCTGACTCACTGTCTCTTTCTAGTCGTTCCATATGAGTGAGACGTCTATACAAATCGTGCCCTGCTGACAGAGTAATGTAATAAGCTCTTATGTAAGGTTATTTTCTAATAACAAACCTATAGGGTCCGAGTGGTGGATAGATTTCGGGTACATTTATAATAGTCTTCGTCACTTTACTAGACGTTGGTACTGATGCAGTGGACTTAGCATTGCCAGTTGTTAAATTTGCCGGGTATGACATGATGTTGCGGCTGTTTGTATCTTTCCGTATGAAATCTTGACTACTTGTCGGTTCTGTAGTGGAAACAATACTGGGAAAGGTCAGAAGATCAAGCCACGATGACGCAAAACGTCTGATAACGCGTGCCTGTGGACTAAACATGAAAAAAACTCCGGCTAGTATGATAAACAAATATAATGTATGTCAGTATGAAGAACTCGTGACTCTGAGCAAAGAGTACGTAAAAAGAAACGAGTTCATATTCTTCCAAAAAGAGTTTCATTGATCGAGATTTTAACTTCTACCAAACACGGCCACCTACCTTCAGAACAAATAAATCAAATCGATGAAAACAATAAAATGATTGTTTACCAAGGGAGTAAACTTGGAGGAACGCGGCCTTTCCTACGGAAAGGGAGTAGCCATTCGCACTATTTCCCCTCTGCCAAAGTACAAGCCCAGCTGGGCATATGCGTTTAATAAAACTAGTTGTTGCTCGGATTTCCAACTAGACCGAGTCGAGTCGCGCGAGTGAACGGTACCTTCACTTAATGCCGAATTTATCTGTTTTTTGCTGCAAAAAAAAGTTTGGGACATCAAACTTACAAAAGGATGGTGTTACATTTCACATGTAAGTAAGTAAATTTATATCGTTTTATTGCTATTTAATTAGATAAGACACCAAATTCGTATATTTTATCGTAATATTATTGTCGGATTTCTACAACAACATCGAATCCGCGGTCCGTGGCTCGCCCGTACAAAACTCGGATCCAGTTGAGCAACAAATCCAGCTACTCGCCGATGAACGTTTAGAGATGCTACCTTTGCGATAATAGTATCGATAAATTTGGGCGGTGGGTGGGTGGCGTAATAAAATCACAAGTGACAAATTATTATCATGATTTTATTTAAACTAACTACAGTCTATTCGTGATAAGAATGCAGTGAAATTTTAATTTAAATCCGTTAAACACTCAAAGGACAGGACACAACCTTTGCGTTCGAAAATTTGCCTCCAACTGGTCACTGTGAACTTGGCTTGATAATTGGAAACGATTTGATTGGTTACGGGGAGTGACTAGGCCGCCGGACAGTGATGTGATGACTTTACTGTATTTTTATCACTGATATACAATAGGTATTATGATATTATAGGTTGTGTATTGCAAGTTTTTATTACTGGGTACCTATTATGACTGTTACAAGTTCAACAATAATAAATCTCCCGCCCGCCTGAATACAACCACAGTGGCCAATTTTATAGCCCAGTAGATTGCGTTTGTACGGGTAGTTAGTAATAATACTAATAATTTTGTTCGTCTGCGTATTTTCACTAATGCAATTAGCCTGAATTGTATATTAATGTTTTGGAAACCCGTAAAGTTACTTGGCTATCATTGATACAGGTGAAATATTTTCAATTTTATTAATTTTTAACCCACTTTTTGTGTTCACAGCTACCTTAAAGATCCCGAATTACGAAATGCATGGAGAAATTTTGCAACAATTGGGAACAACAACATTTTGCGAACCTGGGATCCCAAGAGGACGAGTGTGATCTGTTCAACACATTGCCAGACATCCGATTTTCAAGTCCTTGCAAGTAACAGGAGAAGATTATTGGAGAACGTAATACCTACCAAGATTATACCGGGTTGCATTTGTGCTGTAAATCTGTTGAATAATTTCGATAAAATAATGAACTGATCGAAATTTAAGTTACATTTTTACTAATTAAACTATGTATAAGTATTTAAAAGTTAGTTAAGTAGTAGTTAAGTAGTTAGTCTGAAATGTTTTTATTCCGAAGTATTGTCGATAATGATGGGAACAAGATGACATCTTTTGTAAATATCGATAAATTTATTCCAGTCAATTCATGGACTTCAGAGTTGACTTTAGATGCATGGTCATACTACATACGACTTCTACATTACCATTGCCGTTAAATTAAGAAAGAGCAAATAATTTGGTTTATAACAACGCTTTTGTAGTTGATGCCCTTAAATAAATCAAAGCCGTTATTTTGAGGTATTTCTCATACCGGAGAGCGACCTAATAATACGGGCCTAAGGTTTTGAAATCAGATGAGATCAGAAATTATCTTGTATTTATCTTGATTACAGGCTCCAACCTCGAGATAAAGTTCAAAACCTATGAAAAAAGCAGAACAAAAGATTGTTGTGGACACTGAAGTACTTAAAATTACAAATTAATTACAATCAGTGTAGTGGACAACATGTTCCGGAAAACACAACGAGACATTGAGAAGAGGCAGCTGAATGTGAATTAAATTAAATAAACTTTACGTATATGAAATTAATCATACTTTCATTTTCAACACAACTTAAAGTTTGGCAGAAAATAAAGATTTTTGGCAATATTTTCTGACTACTAAGATTTCATTACTAAGATTTCATCAAATAATGATACTTCCTTGTTAATTTTTCAGCAATATCTTCATAATTTTAAATACGCTGATGATGATGATAAATAAAGTACTGAGGTACCTGACATACCTACATAGCTGCCCCCTTATTCGCTAACTCAGTGATAAGCCGACTTATTTTGATATCCTTTGGTTACACGATAATTGAAGGACACCAATAGCTTCATAATTTTTACGGATCATCATTGAGTGATCATCACTGACTTAGCTAATAAGGGGGCTGAATTTTGTTTTGGTCAGATGCAATCTAGAGCAACCTTGATATCTGTCAACATAGGCAGATTCATTATGTATTTGTAGTTGGATATTTAAATATAATAAAGAGTTATTAATGGTCCGCATGGATTTGATATGCACATTAACATTCTGCGGGGCTTCTCATGATTCATCATCATTTTTATAGCTATTAGCACATACTATCGATATATTTTATCGTCATTATTATCGTATTCCCATCACTAAGTCATTCTTTCGTGAAGCAAGACAGGCAGATAAGACTGTTATGGCGGCGTAATTTTAAATACGCTGATGATAAATAAAGTACCTGACATACCTACATAACTGCCCCCTTATTCGCTAACTCAGTGATCATCACTGAGTTAGCGAATAAGGGGGCTGAATTTTGTTTTGTTACTAGGTCAGATGCAATCCACAGATTTCACAAAATAAAAGGCCCGTTTTGACAGTTCACGCCCATGAATAACCGCTAACGCGAAGGTAATAGAAGCGGTTTTTAGGTGCAACTTGTACGCTTTGCTTGTACGCAACAGTTGGCTTTTATTACCTACGCATGAGGGGTTAAAACTTCATGGGCGTGAACTGTCAAAACGGGCCTTTTATTTTTGTGAAGAGTTTAGAGCAACCTTGATATCTGTCAACATAGGCAGATTCATTATGTATTTACAGTTGGATATTTAAATATAATAAAGAGTTATTAATGGTCCGCATGGATTTGATATGCTTATTACCATTCTGCGGGGCTTCCAATAAACATCATTTTGATAGTTATTAGCACATACTAACGATATACTTTATCGTCATTATTATCGTATTCACATCACTAAGTCATTCTTTCGTGAAGCAAGACAGCAGATAAGACTGTATTCGATTGCCTTTAGAGGACGTATAACTGACGTGACATTTGTCTCGCTCTTACACATCAATTAGGGCATAAACGAATGTTGAGATAGACTCGTTTCTGATAACTGCTATTTTAAGGCTTCTTCTTATAGGCTTTAGTTATTGTTCTGAGGCAAAGCCAGAGCTTTATATTCATTCATTCTAATAAGTAAACAAGTTCAATAGTACACGGTTCCTGGAGTCACATGACGACTCGTGAATTGTCATTGCAACCAAAATGCTGACTTTCATTTCATATTTAGTCATTTAGAGTGTTGCAAAATTCAAAGAAAGGGACTGAATTTGTATACAACCACAGAGCCTTAGCCAGGGGCCTTGGTTCCGTCCGACCCTTGGCCACGTGCCAAAACATCCATGTAGCACTGTAGCTGCATTACACATTCGGCCAACGCGCTGGCCGAACGTGTAAAGGCCCTATTTGCCTGGTTTGTGTGTTGGCCAGCAAATCATCTCTTTTCGGTTTTTCGTGACTAATCAAAGGGAGTTAGTGACGGCGGCAAACGGTGTTCAGACGTTCGCCCTCAGAACAATAATTTGGCGATATAAAACGATGGCCTAACGTACGCTGTATGTAATCGATTATGGCACTGAAGGCGATGTCACGGACGGAACACGACCTTAGTTAAAAATTACCTGACAGCTGTCAATTTGACAGTGTCAAACTATGCTTATTTATACCCTATCCAACATAGGATGATCTCTGACAGCTGTCAGTGTCAAAACACGCCTTTCATAGATATTATACTTGATGTATCGTATTTTTCGACGGTAAAATGTATAGAGACAATTAACATACTTTATTGGCAAATAGTGACGTGCTACACTTATCTTAAGACAAGTTATCGATCTTGACTCGAAACATATAATAGAATATTGAAAGACATCGACAGAACAAGAAAAGTTATGGACGAAGATTGGGAGCGTGACGTACGATTCGACCAATCTACCCAGGAACTGATTATAAATCTACAAGACTGTTCCAGCGAGTCCGAATCAGACTTTGATGATGGTAATTTGGGCTGTGAATCGATTTAACAAGATTAAAAACATGTTACAACATTATTTTGTTTCATTTGCTAGATACATTCAGAAACTTTAGTTAGAGTATCGATAATTTGTATCGACATTATCCCCATGCCTCGTAAAGTCACAGTGTCAAGCTGTCAGAGACCATCCTATGTTGTCTGGGTATGTTGGATAGGGTATAACTTGCTTTAGTATTGTTCTGAGGTATAACTCTTTTCATTTTCCGAGTGAATTGTTTACTTTATTTCCCCGAACGTAACCCTAATAAATTGTGGAGATTGGTAAAGTGCTTTTCACCAAAGAAGTCCCACGGCAATTAGTGAAACTAAATTTGACAGCCGGCCATTTTGTCTAGGGGACTTCTTTGGTGAAAAGCACTTTAATTTTGTTCTGAGGGTAATTTATCGTTCGTTCGTTCGTGAGTTATGTTGTCTATTTAAAAAAAAAAAAAAAAGAATAGCAAAAAGGCCAAAATATTTTGGAAATGTTTTGCTAGAAATTATAATTTTGGAGGTTATGTTTATGTCAAATTCAATAATTTTGATTTCAGCAATGCAACGTATTATATCTCTGACGAGGACCCTGACCAAGATGTCACTGTCAAGATGTCTCCCAGGCATAACTTACTCCTGCACCCACTTCAGCACACTGCAAAGTAAGGTTCCAGTCCCCAAGTTACTGACCCCATACACCACTATCATGAACCAAGTGTGTGGTTTCAAAGTGAAAGGGAGATTGAAGAGGCGGTGCCAATCATGCTATTTTGTTGTGAGAGATGAAAGATTATATGTAATATGTCCAAAGCACCCACGGCATAAAGCAATGGCTATGAAACCAAAGCCCCATAACACTTGGATCCTAACTCATGCAAGTCAGAGCCCTGTGCGGCCTTGGTAAAATGTGTCCATAAACTTTGTAATTTAGTACCTAATTGTAGTAAAGTTATGTAAGTATTCAGTCAGATTTTCATTATCCTAGTTCTGAGGGGTTAACACTATAATGCACTTTATTCCAAGACTTCTTTTCTTTTCTAATTAAAAGCAAAGACAAATAAATTAAATGTTTTTGATTTACATTCATTGAGCAAGTTGCGTCTACAAAATCAGTAAAAAATATTAATAGAAGTAGAAGGTAAATAGAAAAATAAAGTAAATTAACATGCAATTATGAATTATTTATTACAAGTAGGTAATTAATTATTCAGAAGTACTAAGTTATTAATAAATTATATATACACACAACAATTCTTAAATAAAAAGACAGATACCTATCTTATTGATTATATACACTTCCACACAACTTGACACCAGCCAGTGCCTTACTACGCCTCGTCATACAGGGAAAGTAAATGTAGGCCTTTACCCGGCTCCGAGTAAGATTGAGCCATACACCACCACGCTGGCTCAGTGCGGGTTGGTGGAGGAATTTTACGACTAATACTACAGGGTACATAACATATTATATTATTAGGCATGCATTGCATGACAATAAATTTATAGTTTTGAGAAATAATAGAGTATTGAATGGCTTCCTAAATATGGACACGACTGTGCCTCTGCAAGCCAGTATGGGAAAAGGCGTGACACTATATCCAAACATTTAATGGACAACCTGACAAAAGCTGTTTAAGGGTGGGCCTTAGGCAGTCAGAACTTAGAATTTATTTATTTAATTAGGCACATCAACAGCACACATTTACAAAATTATACAATTGAAATATGGCGGTATTGTTCTTATATGAGTGCCTATTAAAGATGAGCACAGCATTGGCCATTGTTGTACTAAAATTTAATATTATATTTTAACTTAGAATGTAAGTAATAAATAGCAGTTAATTAATTAGAATTTCATCCGTAATTTATTTTTAGGCATTTAAATAAAAAAAAGGTTAAAGCCAAGCTAAGCAAGTCTAACTGAGGAACATACTGTGCCATTTTTATAATGATTAGATAAATAATTAAAACACAAATTCAGATATTCAGAAATTGTAAAATAAAACATTGTGACTTTCTGTTGTTGTGTGATTTTCTGGCAACTTCAGGAGACTCTTCTATCAAGCCAAATTAATAAAATAATGTTTATGGGAAAGCAAAGTCACGCTGACACTCGTGATAAACAAGCTAGTGAAAAAACATCCAGCAATAATACTCGTCATTCCAAGCGATTTGTGTTTTGCTAAAGGCTGTTTTTGCCTTAGGCGCCGTCTTAAGCTTATTTTATTAACAAATCTGATAGGATCCTTAAATCTAAATTCATCATAGGAATAGGGTAGGTACAAATATGTACAATTTTGAATACCACTCAGTTCGATACTAATTGGCAGTATGTTTTGTGATATTGTTGTTTTTTTTTTTCCACAATAGGCATTGGACAAGGTCATGCCTGGCCTGGACCAATTAATGGGTACACTTTCACAGTCAAGTTTCTTCATCTTCTAGAGAAGGCTCCCCCAAACTCAGTGAACTGAAACCAAGAAGAATATGCATGCATGCACTACAATCATTAAATCTTGGACAGGCTATAACATAACTTATACAATCATGCTGATTGCAGACACGCCACCTGGTTTATATCTTCACTCACAATACTTTACAGTACAACAGACTACCTAACCTAATAGCAATGATGCGATCAGAGACTATATATCCAATTGACTGCGCCTGCGGGGAAATGCGCCTAGCCAAACGTTTGTTGTATTCAAAAAACGTTTGCATACGCAACCTATGTAGCGATGACGGGCCGCCAGACAGTTTCGCAGCGGCCGACCAATCACAGCTCTCTTACCTCGTCCCCCGCCGCCCGTAAATTGGTGAGGTGTGTTTCAAAGGAAAATGTATCGCTGTCCACTGGATAAGTGCTCCTTGGATGCGATAGACTAGGCAAGACCCCAGTCGCGCAAGTGAAATAACTGGCTAAACTATTTTATTATTATTTTGTATCTGAGCTGAGGTAACAGTTCACGGGACAGTTATGTCCCGGTCCTTTTTGTAGGCTTGCGTGGGGACATGCATGGGTCCAAGAGGCCTCCTTATTATTATTAACCTAGCAAATGTGAAACAATCCATTCATACTTGGAGAAAGGTGATATTTAATAGTGCGTCCACACCCAGCTACTCGTCCTCGTCCTGCCGCGAGTACTCGCGCGAGTAGTGTGGTGTAGACGCGCATCTATACTTCGCGAATATTTCGTAAATGATCGCGACGCTCTCCAGAGTTGCGTTCGTTTATTCACACCCGGTGTACGGTGTTGACACCAGATATCACACCGGCCGTTCGTTTATTCACTCTAAACAGCGTTCTTTATGCAGTGTTTTAACACCGTGTACATCACGTGTACATACCCTACACCGGGTGTGAATAAACGAACGCAACTCTGACTAGGTAAACGTAGTCCTTTTCCTTTGAATCGCTCCAAAAAGCCGACAAGGCGGCGGCAGGAAGATGAACGTGTCCACATCCACACCACTTCCCTGTCTCATTCCCTCGTCACTAGCCATGCTACTCGACGAGTAATGTGGACGCGCTATAAGAGTCAAGTAAGTAATAAGTAAGTTACATTGAATACTCACTTGAAACCACCAATTACAACACTAATTTCATTGTCATTCTCATCAGGGTCAACATTGTCACTGATATGTTCAGTAAGAGCAGATGGTTCTCCTTCAACCTCTGGGTTTTCAGTTTGTGGACTGGATGGGCTCGAGCCAGCATTATCATTATCAGTCTTGGTCTCATTTCCACTCTCATCAACTATTTTTATGCCTGCTATACCTGAAATCAAATTACTTTTAATCAACAAAGTCGCTTCCCGCTGTCTGTCCCTATGCAGGTATGCTTAGATGTTTAAAACTACGCAATGGATTTTGATGCAGTTTTTTTTATAGTAATTCCAGAGAAAGTTTTATAATACATCCATAATACAGGGTGACTGGTAAGTCGACCTACATACGTTGGGAGATGCTAGCACGGATCAAAACAAACCATTGTTACTATGAAACACCCTACCCCAAAATTTACCGTTTTCGGGGCCTTTAAAGATTTTCGAGGAAAAATCCCACTTTTCACCATATTTCGCACCAATTTTCCTAATCTAGGTGATTAAGTCCAGGTATTTTGCTGGTATTAGGTAAAAACAAAGTTAATTTAATACTAACTAGTAACTGTTTGTGCAAACAAAACCAAAAACATCTCCAGTTCTCTAGCATTCAATGAGGTACAATAGTCAAATAAAATGTTTATTATTCTTGGGAAAATTGGGCGACAAAGTAGATAAGGTAGCGGACTCTAATATGACCGGTGATTTAAACAAAGGCTATTAATATTAAGATGTTGTAAGGGCAAAATTATTTTGTTTTTAACGCCCGATGTCCAAAAGGGGGTGTTATAAGTTTGAAGCGTCTGTCAGTCTGTCGGTCTGTCTGTCTGTATGCCTGTCCGTGGCACTCTAGAAGTCAAACAGGTGGACGAATTTTGATGCGGTTTTCTGAAAATAAAAGTAGACATCTCTGCGGTGGTTCTTAGATATGTTTTGTTAAAATCGGTCAAGCCGTTCGAAAGTTATCTGCTTAAAAAGGAATAGTGGTCAAACGAATGGACTGATTTTGATTCGGTTTTCTGTAAATGGCAGTAGACTTCTGATGATGAACATCAAAACAGGTCAATTCATGGGGAAAATGCGTTACAGAACAGCTGATGTGAAAAAGTTTTATCATTTAGAATAATCCAAAAATTAACGAGGCCGAGACGAAAAGAAAAGTTTTGACATAAAAATTAAGGAAAATTATGTTATCTTCAAAATTTAACGTCTGGATGAGAATTATAAATAACCATTTAATTGGACCTGTTTTCTTGCCTCAAAATTTGAATGGTGAAAGATACCAGACATTTTTGACAACGGAATTACATGATTTATTAGATGATTTACCGCTCGCACTGATAATAGACATGTGGTATCAACACGACGGCTGTCCAGCTCACTACTTTAGGGGCGTCCGGGATGTGCTGAATGAAAATTTCCCAGACATGGATGGATCGGGAGAGGAGGTCTACTACCATGGCCTGCAAGGTGTCCAGACGTAACCCCGATGGATTATTACTTATGGGGACACATGAAGAGTATCGTGTACCAAGATGGTCATCCTGTCGCAAATGTAGACATTTTGAAACAAAGGATTATTGACGCATCTTTAAAAATAAGAAGGCAGCTCACAACCAGAGCAGTCAAAAATGAATTGAGAACTAGATTACGAAATTGTATTAGGAACATGGGTGGTGGAATTGTAAAGATAATACCCCCCCCCCCCCCCCCGACTTATTGTATCTTAACAAAACGTATCTAAGAACCACCGCAGAGATATCTACTTTTATTTACAGAAAACCGCATCAAAATTCGTCCACCTGTTTGACTTCTAGAGTGCCACGGACAGGCATACAGACAGACAGACCGACAGTCTGACAGACGCTTCAAACTTATAACACCCCCTTTTGAACATCGGGCGTTAAAAACAAAATAATTTTGCCCTTACAACATCTTAAAACCCTTTGTTTAAATCACCGGTCATATTAGAGTCCGCTACCTTTTCTACTTTGTCGCCCAATTTTCCCAAGAATAATAAACATTTTATTTGACTACTGTACCTCATTGAATAGCTAGAGAACTGGAGATGTTTTTGGTGTTGTTTGCACAAACAGTTACTAGTAATTTTTTTTGGTGACACTGCTTCAAAGTCAAGCCATTAAGTAAACATGCAATATTCGGTTTTCACCTTAAGCCTGTATTATAGGTTGTTCTCGCTGTGGTCGGTTCTTTTTTTGTTTCTAAATATTAAATTAACTCTGTTTTTACGTAATACCAGCAAAATACCTGGACTTAATCACCTAGATTAGGAAAATTGGTGCAAAATATGTTGAAAAGTGGGATTTTACCTCCGAAATCTTTAAAGGCCCCTAACTCGAAAACGGTAAATTTTCGGGTAGGGTGTTTCATAGTAACAATGGTTAGTTTTGATCCGTGCTAGCATCTCCCAACGTATGTAGGTTGACTTACCAGTCACCCTGTAACAGAAGGGTGTAGTCATATTTTAAGGGGTTCTTAGGGAGACCATTCTGAGCAACTTTTACTACGAAACCGATTTGATCAGAGCAACTTTATTTTTCATTGCTTCATACGTTTTTTTGGTCCTGGCGGTCAGCTGATTTGTATAGAGAAGTGAAAATTAAAGTTGCTCTGATCAAATCGGTTTCATAGTGAATGTTGCTCAGAATGATGTCCCTAACAACCCTCTAAAATATGACTACACCTTTCTGTTACACCCTGTATATTGCACCCGAGAGAAGCCAGTCAGGTCGCTAGTTATAAATACAATAGTATAGTCTATCAGGTACTTTATTAAAAAGTCAGATGGGCTGTTTTTTTCTAATACACTAAAAAGATCACATGTGCTTCCTAATTTTAAAACAATAGGAATAGTCAGTACCTATGTTGGTTAGCAGATGCTATGTGTCACCACAACACAATTGAGGTAAGTTTGTTGGTGAGTTTTCAATCAACAACAATAAGATTCGAAAATATTTTGCAAACCTTTAGCAGGCAGAGTGGGAGCATCCCGCCGCACCTTGCGACGCCGCGTCGTGTCGTTTTGTCTTGTCTGCACCATGCTTGCAAAGTCAATCAAGTAAATAGCCCCCGCAAGCAACAGTGAGCACTGTGTCTCCTCATTGTTCCAACATGCTTCCAATTCTTCATTACTTCGCTCATCATACTTCCACCAACCTGAGGGGAAATAGTCTACTTATATCAGCTTATCTCAGAGCTACTAACAATGGTGAATCAAAGCAAGATTGCACAGTAATTACCATTCCTGCCTTCATAGTACCACTGGTATTCTACTGTGCTGTCCTCAGGGGAAGTATTGAGAGTTAATTTTTGAAGTAACACAGGGTGGTCTAGGTAATCAGCTGGGATGGCAGCCCGACACATAGCACACTTTCTGCTTTGAATAGCAACTCCCTATAAAGGAAACATGACATGGTTACTGAACAATAAGGCAATAATGAAAAAATCAGCAGCATTGCCTATTAGACTTTTTGTTATTTAGAATTTTTGTTCTATTAGGTGGGAAACCAAGAAAAATAACACATCACCCAAAAATCTATACACACCTTAACACAGAGAAAGCAAAATATATGCCCACAGGGTAGTTGAGTTGGATGGTGACATTTTTGAAGACAGACAGCACAGTCCTTTTCCCCATCTACAAAGAATAATTTGAAATCAAAAATCAACACCCAAGAGTTTAGAACAGAATACTGAGGCCATGCATGGCAAATCTCTGACCCTGTGTTGAAGTGTGAAAGTACATACTTGCGTAACGGAGGGCTTCATCAGCATTACTATCACTCATCGTAATGTACAAATCAGGGAGATCGCATAGGTCGCCCAACAATTACTTCCATTAAATTACAGAACAAAGGAGAAATTGCAAAATTCTTGTTTTTTTCGTAGCAACACAGCACAAACAGGCACAAACCAACAACAAAAATGACAGCTGATTGACATGACAAACAAAACCCTGTGTCAAAACGTCAAAACCTCGACCACAGATAAAATACCCAAAAGAAAAGATACCGCATATATACCTAGTATTGAGCAGATCTGGTGGCCATATGTGGTCTTCATCAGCAGTTCCGCATCACAATATTATGCTTACCATATGCATTTGTACGAGTTATTATGAAAAACACAAAAATCACTATAGGTCTGCCTATAATATTTGAAGAGTTCCCTCGATTTCTCCAGGATCCCATCATCAGATCCTGACCTGGTGTCAATGGGATCAATGGGAAGGTAAACCCTTTCAAACAAAAAAATATTTTTCAAATCGGTCCATCCGTTTAGGCGCTATCGGGGCACATACATAAAAAAAAACATCCGGACGAATTGTAAACCTCCTCCTTTGGGAAGTCGGTTAACCTGAGGGTTAAAAGCGTAAAGGGAGTATACGTAGACAGGGAGTATAGTATAGAGATGGCACATCCTCTCGTTAGAAAAAAAAGAAAAGAAAGAGATGACATAATACGAATCATTTTTGTGTAAGCTGTCTACGGTTATAATTGAAACAAAAAGTAAACTTTAGAAAAAACCGACTTCCACAAACGCTATTTGATTAGATTGAGTTTAATGCAAACTGTAACCCCTTATCCCCCCCCCCTTGGGGAATTAATTTTGTAAATCCCATATCAGTGCTACCCCACGCTACTAAGGAACCCCTGTACAAAGTTTCATGGCTCT
>OY735265.1:6286057-6307593 GCA_963457715.1 Argyresthia albistria
CGACGCCACGTCCGGCAGCGGGCCCGGGAACGTCATGCCCTCCGGCACGGCCGCCTGTAACACACACGCACACACACCTGTTATTTATTAGGTACATCATAACGACCAACTTTTGACAAACTGGGAACTAATTAAGTCAGGGCCGATGCATCGATAGATGCATTTGATGCAGTTACAGACAGTAATTTGTTGTTTCAATAAATATCCAGAAAGGATATAATATATCTCATTTGCATTTATGCATCAAAGATAATACGTGTACGAGTAGATAGAACAACACATTTTCTTTCGCTTGAACACAATGAACTAAAGTTAAAATCAAACAGAAACAGGAGCACGATTCTCGCGCCTTCGATATACCTATATTGACAGATATTATACCCCTGTTTAGGTTTTTATGACATATTTGTTTATTAACCGACTTCCCAGAGGAGGTTTACAATTCGTCCGGATGTTTGTTTTTTTTTATGTATGTGCCCCGATAGCGCCTAAACGGATGGACCGATTTGAATTAATTTTTTTTGAAAGGGTTTACCTTCCCATTGGTCCCATTGACACCATGTCAGGATCTGATGATGGGATCCTGGAGAAATCGAGGGAACTCTTCAAATATTATAGGCAGACCTATAGTGATTTTTGTGTTTTTCATAATAACTCATGCAAATGCACATGGTAAGCATAATATTGTGATGCGGAACTGCTGATGAAGACCACATATGGCCACCAGATCTGCTCAATACTAGGTACAAATACAATGCGTGGCTGACGGGCAGGCAACGCATAGCCTAAACCGGTGGACCTAGAGCCATGAAACTTTGTACAGGGGTTCCTTAGTAGCGTGGGGTAGCACTGATATGGGATTTGACAAAATTAATTCCCCAAGGGGGGGGGGGGGACAAGGGGTTACAGTTTGTATTAAACTCAAACTAATCAAATAGGGTTTGTGGAAGTCGGTTTTTTCTAAAGTTTACTTTTTGTTTCAATTATATTCTGACAGGTTTGTCAATTTTAGTTCATGTTTCCATCAATAGATGGAACTATCCAATTCCTAACTCGCGATGTTGAGTTTTTCTAGGTTTTAATATGGTTCAGGATTTTCTGGAATAAAATTGTCTCTTGAAGCAGGAAGAAGTGTGCATTAAGCAGTATTAAGTACAGTTATAGTTAAGTAAAGAATAGGAAACAAACAACCCCTACAAAATGATGAAATAGTTATTTATCTAACAAGTGAGGAAAGTTCGTTTTTCCTATGAGTTTTGATTTTGAGTCTTGAGCGAACGAAGGATTGAAAAATAGAATCACGAGCGCAGCGAGTGATTATAAAATTCAATCCTGAGTAAGCGAAAGACTCAACAAAACGAATAGCAAATGAACTTGCTCACATGTTGCATACAAAACTTTTCACCACTCCCAGCAAGAAAGTATTCAGTCACCATAAACCATAGGTAAATAAATTAAATAGTCACAAAGCAAATCAAAATAATTCTTTATTATAAAATAAAAAGAGCTGTAGAATTTTCGCGCTTCTAATGTACTCGTACTTCTTTCACAGGCTTCTTTCACAGGCTTCTTTCTTTGAGTGCGTTCTAAAATTATAATCCTAAAGAAGAACTGTCATTTGTGACCCAGACCCGACAGGTACGACCGACCGAATGAAAGGTACATATCTCAGTTTTTTTGTTTTTTTGAATATAACAAAAATATATTATTGTTATAGTCGAAATCAGTGGCTAACACTAAAAAGATTGCCTTGATTTTTTTTCAGGCGTCATACTAAAAAAAAACAATATTTTACTTTTAATACTTTAAAATAAAATAATTATGGGATTATTTAGATGATCTTAAGATGGCGCTTTAAACTTCTACACCAATCGAGTTAAGGGTCATTAATTGTCTTACTTAAGAAATAAATAATAAAGGTATCTATCGCTAAAAAACTGGGAGCTAAATAATGGAATATGGGTAAAACATTAAGGGCGGCTTGCAGAGTTGCCTAAATCTAGATTTTGCGTCTTAAACCAATTTAACTTTGACATATTTCGTATATTTTGACAGTTGGTAAATTGAGTTTAATGCTAAATCTAGATTTAGGCACGTTCTGCAAGCCATCCTAAGTGTAAAAAAAAACATAATTTTTACAATCAATCCCCACCCGCTACATTCTTGTTCTAATGAAAAAGTGAGATGGCACGATTGGTTTTTGTTACCTGTTTCGAAGCAGGTAAAACCAAAATCTTAAAATATTAATCGATTTGTGTCATTTTAAATGGATACAATTGCTATTATTTTTAAAAACAATAGTTTTAAAATATTTCTCCTGAGGAAAATCACATAGCAATAAATAGGTGTTAGCCACTGATATGTTAAATGCTGTTAATATATTTTTGTTATATCTAATATAACAAAAAAATTGAGATACATTTCTTTTGTGTCGGGCCTGGGTAAATTTTCTATGGGCAGTGACAGTTCATCTTTGACGATGTAATTTTTACAATATTTTATTTAACGTTTTTAATGTTTCTGAACTTACAATAATTTGATAAATTTTATAAAAAAATATACGCGTGTAGCACCGTACACATGTTAGAAGTAAAACTTCTGTAGCTAGATCATTAAGTGGTACCTATACTATACACCTATACCTACCTATACTAAAAGAGATTTAAATTTCCAATTTTGAGATCCAATCTCTGCTTCAAGTTACTTTTAAGTTTCAGACGTCCGATGATTTGAAATTATTTTATACTTGTACTTACTTTTAATACGTCATGTCATTTATTTCCCACCATTCCTTATCTACAATTTGTCGCGCTCGTGGTGATATACTTAACTCATTCAATAGTGTCACTACTATTTGCATCTCGCTCAGATTATATACCATCTGACGTCACGTCTTTAAGCCGTCTCGCTCAAATGTATGCATTGCTTTGCTTGTTTTAGAAATCCATATCGACCCGTGTGACATTGATGAAACTCTTTTCTTACAAACTGTATGGATCGCATCGCACAGCTGTCAAACATAAGTTCCGGTTCCAACAAAGAGGTTGAACGAAGTATTTTGAGTCATGCTAGTTGGTTTTGTTTGACCCAGCCAGCGGCGGCGGCGGCGGCGGCGCCATCTTGGCCATACCGGAAATCAAGAACTCGTGGAAGAATGCTTAAAATAATTTTTATTTGTTAACGTTTCATCAGGTTTTTCTCTCACTAATTAACATTCTTTATTGTACGAATGTATTATTATCTTATCTGATTAGTTAAAAACCGTATTGAAAATAGTTGCGGTTTTAAAGTCTTCAGCCGACCCTGACGTCACCGATTCCAATTTCCGTTACATTTCTTAGCCACTCGTGATAGCACCCGGCTAGTAGCAATTGAAAAGCAAATATATGAATAACCCACAGTTGAGAGGTTAAATAAATTTTACCCCCGTGCCCCAAGAAGTTTTACTTCAAAAACATTAATCTTAACTTATAAGTATTTCTATTCTAAGTATAAAATTATTTATTTTTTAAAATATCTTTAAAACTTAACATAAAAATCAGGCAAGGTTAGTTTCTGAACGGGATCATTACTTTCCTCACTGTTCAAACAGTGAGGAAAAACTAACTTTCCTCACTGTTTTCGTAGAGGAAAGACACTTCTTTCGTGCGGGAGTGGTGAAAAATATATATATTATTCCCCTCCTGTTTTTTCTATTTGTGTGTAGTGTGTAAGATCTGTTGGTAAACCATAATAAATAAAGAAATAAATAAAATCACTCGATATAGGTGTAGATATCGTATATCGAATGCGCGAGATGATGATGATGATGCGCTGCGGGTCGATTCTCGCGCCTTCGATATGCGGATATCGAGACCAATATTGACAGATTCCCATACGAAATCACTCGATATAGGTGTAGATATCGTATATCGAATGCGCGAGATGATGATGATGATGCGCTGCGGGTCGATTCTCGCGCCTTCGATATACGGATATCGAGACCAATATTGACAGATTCCCATACGAAATCACTCGATGTAGGTGTAGATATCTTATATCGAATGCCTGAGAGAATCATGCTCGGGAGGAGCGGGAAACGGCTACGAAGCGTTACGAAAAGCGTAGCGTTACAATTTTTTAAATAGCTACTAACAAAAGAGTTTAACGTGCGTGTTGATTGTGTTAGGGTTCAATTTTGCCTGGCAGGTCGTTGTAATAGCAAAGACGAGTGCTCTGTATGGTAATTTATTTGCAACTGATTTTTAATTTGCTAACACACTACAAAAAGTATTGGACATTCCGCCCACCAAAAACAATTGTTTTTCAGCTATTAAATAAGTTATTGATATAATACTAATATCAGTGGACTGTAAACTAATTATCTCAATTTAATTATACAATAACAAATTTTGAATTTTTTATTTAAAGTTAGCAATTCAACATGCATAGATATTTCACACTTGACACTAACATGCACTTTCACTTAAGTTCGGACAATAGCAATTAATATCACTACCGCCCACCGTGACTCACTCGTTTTCAGGATTCTTAGGAAGGGGTATGATCTTGTACAAAGGTCTTTTCAGTTCGTGACTGCCCTTGCACTGTACTGTCACCACTCTCACTAAATTGTCCGCTCCAGGGTGAAGTTGTTTGATTCGTCCAAGTAACCATTTTGTTGGAGGCATCTCTTCATCTTTTATAATAACGATGTCACCTACTGCAGGCGATGGAACTGCAACTTGCCATTTGTATCTTTGTTGCAGCGTGTGTAAATATTCTGTTTGCCATCGATGCCAGAAATCTGTAGTCATCTTTTGAATTAATTGCCATCTTGTTAGCAGGCCTATCTTGACGTTCTGGTAGTCTTGGTCAGGAACACCGATTAATGGCTCTCCAACTAAGAAATGTCCTGGCGTCAGTGGACTTTCTGTGGTTTTATCAATTTGGCACAGGGGCCGTGAATTAAGGCATGCTTCTATCTGTGCCAGCAAGGTAGCCATCTCTTCATAGGTAAGTTTTGTGTCTTTATTAATTCTTTTTAAATGTCTCTTTGCTGACTGCACACCTGCTTCCCAAAGTCCTCCACATGTTGGCATTTTTGGCGGTATAAAATGCCATGTTGTTCCATCATTAGCTATTACTTCTGCCACCTCTTTAGCCATATTACTTTGTCCTTGAAGAAAAATATCTTTTAGTTCTTTAGCGGCACCGGTAAAATTTGTGCCGTTGTCGCTCCATAAGTGTGAGCAATGGCCTCTCCGTGCTACAAATCTTCGGAATGCAGCAATAAATGCTTGTGAGGTAAGATCTGTGACTGCTTCGAGGTGGATAGCACGTGTAGCCATACATACAAATAGGCATATGTATCCCTTTGTAGCATGGTGTCCTCGTCCTTTTGATGTTCGTATTAATATAGGTCCAGCATAATCAACTCCGCTGTTACTGAACGCTCTATGTTGATTGACTCTCACGGCTGGCAACTGGCCCATAAATTGGGTTTTTCCCTTTCCCTTGTCTATAATACATGTCTTGCAGTTGTGAATGTGTTTTCTGATAGCTGATTTCAAGCCAATTACCCAATACTTGCTTCTCAGGTAAGCCATCATTAGTTGTATGCCGCCATGGAGTGTTCTAGTGTGGGCTTCTTTTACTAATAAATTAGTGATGTGCTGACCACTAGGTATTATAATTGGATGTTTGGTCGTTTCTGCTATCTCAGCATTTTCTAGACGTCCTCCTACTCTTATTATTGCCTTTTTATCTAAAAAGGGTGAAAGGGTGATAAGAGGGCTTCTTTTCTTCACTCTTCCGTCTCTTTTTAATTCTTCAACTTCTCTCCCATAGACTATGTTCTGATAATATCTTATGCATTCTTCCATTGTTTTCTCCATTTCATCTGTTGTTAAGTATCTCTCTTTTTGCCTTGATTGATTTGATTTTAATAGTCTTCTACAATATGCTAATACTCTCTTCATTCTCGATAGTGAAGAGAATCTCTCCCAAATTGGCCTCTCTTCTGAACTTGTTGTAAATAAAACTTTCATTTCTAAATCTGTTTGTGGGATCTCACAGTTGTCAATATGTATTTTGTCTTCCTTCAGCCATTCTGGCCCAGCCCACCAAATATCACATGCAGGAAACTCGCTGGCTCTAATGCCTCTCGTTGCGATGTCTGCGGGGTTATCGGCAGACTGAACATGATGCCACCGGTCGCTGTCTACTACTCTTGTAATATCGGATACTCTGTTCGCGACGAATGTTCGCCAACGGTTTGAGTGTGATTGAAGCCATGATATTACAACTGTTGAATCGCTCCATGCAAAAACCTTGTCTTTGGGTATACTCAAGAGATCCACAATGTCATTGATAAGTTCTGCTAGTAAAGCTGCAGCGCAGAGTTCTAATTTGGGAATTGATAGTTGTTTTACTGGTGCAACCCTTGTACGTGCTGCTATCATCGTGATATGTGTAGTGTCATTTTCGACCACCTTCAGGTAAGTAACAGCACTGTATGCTTGGCTGGATGCATCAGCAAACCCATGTAGTTCTACCATTTTTGAGTTACTAGACGTCGTTTTCAACCAGCGCGGCACCGTGATGGTTTGTAAATTGATCAATTCCCGTCTATACTGTATCCACTCCTTGCTCAAATCAGCCGGTAGTTCCTCATCCCAGCCCAGATTGCATATCCATAGCTTCTGAATCAAAATCTTGGCTGTTATGATTACTGGAGATAGCCAGCCAAAAGGATCAAAAAGCCGAGCAACATCAGACAGAATTGTTCTCTTCGTTATAGGACATTTCAATTCAGGTAAGCGCACTGTGAATTTGAATATATCATCTATTCTGTCCCATGTCAATCCGAGTATTCTTATAATCTTGTCTAGTTTTATCTCTTTTATTCTCTCTTCTCCTTGTAAATACTGTAATACTTCTGTCGAATTGCTTGACCATTTTTGCATTTCAAAGCCTCCACTCTTTAATATAGCGCTAATTTCTGCACACATCTTCTTAGTTTTATCTATGTCTTCATTTCCAGCCATTAAATCATCCATGTAGAATGAGTGTTTTATTACAGGTGCAGTGTTTGGATATTTGTCGGCTTCATCATCGGCAACTTGATTTAATGTGCGTACTGCAAGATACGGAGCTGCAGCGGTGCCAAAGGTTACAGTTGTAAGATTGTAGCATTTGAGGTCTTCATCGGGTTTATCTCGCCATACGATGCGTTGTAAGTTGGTATGCTCTTCTGTCATCCTGACCATTCTGTACATTTTTGTTATGTCTCCGACTACACATATCTTATGCGTTCGCCATGTGGTAATCAGACTGCGAAGATCAGGCTGCAGTACAGGTCCAACCATCATAGCGTCGTTTAGAGATTGACCATTAGAACCCTTTGCAGATGCGTCATACACTACCCGGACCTTGCTGGTGTCTTTGTCTTCACGTATAACAGCATGATGAGGTAAGTATATCGCCACATCGCTCTCTGGGTACTCTGACTCCTTTAAGTGACCCATCTCCATATATTCATGAATGACCTTTGTGTATTCTGTCTTTAGCTCTTCGTTTCTTTGAAATTTCCTTTCTAACTGATTAAATCTTGTAATAGCTTGATGTTTTGTTTCACCACATTTTTTTACAGTTTCTTTGACTTCTTGCTTTAACGGTAATTGTACTATGTATCTTCCAGTCTCATCTCTTTTAGTACTGTTTTTGTATATATCTTCACAACGTTCTTCTTCTTTTGTCATTAGTTTTCTTTTCTTGAATAAATCTGTCTCTATCTCCCAGAACCTTCTCAGCATATCATTGTCTTCTGTCACCATTCTTGTGATATGCAGTGTTTTTAAATTGTGGTTGTTTCTATCCTCATTATCTTCTTTCTGGCCAGACAGCATCCACCCAAACATTGTTTTCTGAGCCACTACGCCATCTGGCATTTTCACCAATCCATCTTCTATGATTTTACCGAAGACGTCGGCACCCAGCAATATATCTATGCTACTGGGTTTGTAGTACGTAGGGTCAGCCAGTTCTAATGTTTGGAGCTCTGGCCATTCCATCGTGATGTTTTTCGATGGTAATTTTGTTGATATTGTATTTAAAACGTAAGCGTTAACTCGTACAGCTTCGTTTGTGTTGTATCTCGACTTGACTTTAATTTCAACTAAATGTTTAAGAGGTATCTTGTTTCCTTCTCCCACTCCAGAGGCTACGCCGCTAATGTTGGTTCTTGGTAGCCCCAACAGTTCAACTGCTCTTGCAGACACGAATGATGCCTCTGAACCTTGGTCAATTAGAGCTCTAAGTGTGTATGTATTACCATCTCTTGAATTTACCTCAACTTGAGCTGTAGCCAATAATACCTTTTGACCAGGTTGTTCTTTGGAAAAGTGTGCGGTTGTAATTGTTTGTTCTGGTTGTACTTCTGGTTGCTGTGTTATCTCTGATGTCTCTCTCGTTCGGTGCAACAGACTGTGATGTCTTTTATGACATATACGGCATGACGTTCTTTGTCTACATCTGTATACACTGTGATTGGGTATGAGACAATTGTAGCATAAATTCTTGTTTCTTACATATTGTTGTCTCTGTTCTATAGTTTGTTTAGCAAAGTCCTTGCAGTTGTATAAGTAGTGATCACCGTTGCAATATACACACGTCGTTTTTTCGGTGACACTCGCATGTGCAGTTTGAAACGTCTCATCTTCTTGTTCTATGGCTGTGGCATGGAATGATTTAGGGGTCTGGGGTTTTTCTCTCGAAGTTGTTGATGTTGGTGCGACTAACTCGAGTGTTCGAAATTTAGACTCGAGAAATCGTTGTAGCTCTTCCCATGTGGATAATTCATCTGAGTTGTCTTTATGCGCAGTTTCCTCCCAGTGTTTCAACGACTCTGTGTCCAATTTTTGTGCGACCAGAAATATAATCATAGGACTCCAAGAATCAGTATTAATACCCAAATTATTGAGGCTGTTCGTACATTCCTTTGTTGTATCTAACAGTAATTTGATTTGGGTAGCTGACTGGTTGTTCATCTTTTTCTGCCCAAACATTCTTTTGAGAAGAGAATTCACTATCATCTTCTTGTTACCAAAGCGCCCCCTGAGTACTTCCCATGCTGCTGTGTAGTTGCTGTCCGTTGTATGAATGTGTCGTAGCAAGATTTCCGCCTCACCAGCAACACTTGTTTTCAGATAATGCAGTTTTTGCACATTACTCAATGTTGTGTTGTTGTGAACAAGTGCTGTGAATAAGTCCTGATAGGTGGGCCAATCTTCGTATCTTCCCGAGAAAGTAGGCAATTTTATTTTCGGCAATGCAGCGAAAGGCGACTGATTGTTATGTGGTGATGATGATGTTGACGACATTGTAGCATCCAATGCGCCGGCCGGCTTGTGTTGTGTTTCCAAATTAGACAAAAAGTCCTTTAAATCCGCTTGCAAACAAAGGTACATTTCTTCGAACTTAAAATATTCTTCATTGAGGAAATATGCCATCTCACCTCTTTGTTCACGCGGTGTGCACTTAGCTAGGCCGGTGTGGGCTTGCTTATACGCATGCCAGTAATCTTCAACTGTTTTAATTCTTGTCTTGATATAACCTTCAGTCATCCGTTGTTTGGGACATTTTTTAATGTTTATTTGTGCCTTCTGTAGTATAATAGTCGTATCTTCCAACGTTGTAAGGTATGCACTTTGTTCAGGCGTTGGCAAAGTCATTTTTAAGAAGAAAGTATTCACACGCGTACAAAACCAATGTTATTTGTTACAATTCACTAATTCACCAAACTGTTCATAAATCTGCACATCGACGAAGTAAACAAGTCTCGCTAAGCACTCTTATCTAAGGAATGTGGTATTCCTTTGTATTCGGCCTCACTGTCCGACCGCTCAGTCCTCCGGTTCGTATGGACCATATGTTGATTGTGTTAGGGTTCAATTTTGCCTGGCAGGTCGTTGTAATAGCAAAGACGAGTGCTCTGTATGGTAATTTATTTGCAACTGATTTTTAATTTGCTAACACACTACAAAAAGTATTGGACAGTGCGTGCACATTATGTTCTACGGAAATCTCTTAAAATTTTACTCAGGCTTATACCCATATCTTCCATTTGCAAGAACATTATACCACCCTAATCGCACGTATGGGCGACCTCTATGGTCCTCCTAACAACTTTACTGTGCCCTCGTGAGAGCTAACTTCATAGTTGCAGTCCATAGCAGGCGTGACAATAATTTTCCAAGTGTTCAATTATGCAAGGGGCACAGTATGGAAGGGGGCGTACTGGGAGGCAGTGGGTGGTAGGGGGTGGGGTAACGCAGCCTCTGACTTTCTGACCCATTTACAGAGAGAACTGGCACAGAGGAGTCGTTCGCGGAACCAGCCAGCCTCCCCCTCGGCTTACAGTGAAATTACGCTGCTCATATTTTGCAGTGATTATGTACAAAAGCATTTCTAATTGATTCAGAAATTCTCCCGCTTGAATTTAATAAACAGAATATCGGAGCTTCTTGACAATACTGCGCTTATTGTTTCACGTTGTCGGCGGAAGTTCCGATTAGTCGTAACAATGCGCAAGTTGTATCATCTGGAACATCTAGTTTTGCTCTAGTTTACTATCTGAGCAATGTCGATCAACGGCTACTTTAATGACATCCCAAATGAAAACATACCTACGCAATATATTCTGCTCTATAGTTACAAGGGCAGCTTACATTTGGTACTACATCACAAAACTAAAGGAAAGATACCTCGCGTCGAAATCAAAAAGACAAAATATTACAGCGCAATTCCGCTGACCTTAATTGTGGTAATATTTTTGGGGATCATGCGCTAATTTCTCCTCCATGCAAGACAGCGCCTATCTGCGCTGCGGCTGCCGACGAAACGTGCTCAGCCTTCACACATTTCCGCACCGCGACCCATTAAATGCCTTAACTTGTCTGTTTACGAACTTCACCCCCAATAAATTGTGTGCTTTATACACGTTTACTCCGCGTATAGCTATTTTACGCCGTATAGAAGCATCATAAAAATATCCGCCCCCGGGTGTTGTAAAATAATTATGTATGCTTTTCTTATCCATTACCCTGCTCTGCTGGCCGTCATATTAGCGACGGAATGACACGGATGCAGGCCATTATCCCGGGAGCCCCGCATCTCATATGTATATATACGGACATACTCCACATACCCTGCATATGTCAGCCAGCTTACATACCTACATATTATTACACACATGTCACGGTCATTAGGTATCCATATCCATCCCTCCACTAACGAGTTAAACATAGGAGTTGGACGTTGATGCATTCATTGGGCAGGCTGTGCTAGCCCGGGACAGAGGCGTATGTAAATGAGACCGATGTCTCACAGGCAAGCAAGATTGAGGACATTGAGGCAGGTCACCCAGCCTGCCATGCCTTGTTGGCGTGCCTCGATCAACATGCCTGAATTCTCGAGATAGTGCAATATACTGTGAACACTGTAGTGGGCACCACTTCAATTCACATGTAAATTCGGTGACAACAGAACTGAGTCAAGTTGGTTAACTCTCCATCCAATTACAGTCTTATAGCGCTTGTGATTCCAACATAAATCGAGGTCACGTGCCGTACTCAGTGAGGTAATTGAAGTATCTCCTCTTAACTGTCGTATATGTAAGTAAGTATATACGTTTTATAGCTATGCAGATAGTATGATTCGCTCACAATGCGGTGTATAACAATCCTCTTGACACATGGTTTCGTAGAGCGGTACAATCCGCTCTCAGATAACACAGAGGGTGAGTGAGCATAGAACCTCGTCTGCAATTACTTACATAAACCGTTGTGCTATTCATAATGAATAGACCTACACTAAGAATTACATTTATGTTTAGAGGTGATATTTCGTAATTAAGATTGAAAATTCCTAGTGCTAGATTTGCTACGTACGGTAGACAAGTGCAAAGAGAGTACATTCATACATGCTATGCATGCGTCTGTCACCATAATATTGTGAAAACCGCGATATTACAATGTAACGGTTTTAAATCCGTTAGATTGTAATCTGTTGATCTATTGTGAATGTACCCAACTTCATACCTACATTATAATGCGTTATAGATAAACTGAAATGACTTATCACTGGTTAAAGTGGTGTGTCAGGGTCGGTGAAGGATAAAGGGGGTGAGCGAAGCGAATCCCCGTTTGTCCTTCGTTTTAGGTTGACATGTAAGTACCAAAAAAGCATAAATGCTAAACCTTGCCGATCTTGTTCACAATAAATCAACAGATTACAATCTAACGGTTTTTTTTCGTTATATTGTAATCTCACAGTTTTCACATTATTACGGTGACACGGCTACTCTACAACTTAGTTGTAGGGTATATACAATTAACTTAATACTAAAAACAATAAAATTAAATAAAAATATCCTTAAGGTCACCGCCGCCGTCGAGAGGCAGGGTGCCCAACATGCTGGCACCATTACCTCGCTGTATCGCTATGCTAATTCGCTGAGCGTTGTAGGGTTGTTATAGATGTATAAAACGATCTCTCGATGTCAAATAGGGTGTGTGATTGATAAAGCCTTACGTCACCCTGCATCATACCTGCAGGCAGGCGATTAGCTCTCGTGCTTGGAGTGGTGTGTCCGGTGCCTAATCGATTAAATCATTTAGCGGGTAGTTCTCGAGGCCCGTTGAGTTAGAAAGACAAATACTACTAAAAATAATACTTAGTGTTTTATTCAACATTTTGCACAAAATAACGAATGATTGGAATCAAAATGCTTTCCATGGCATCAACGGTACAGCTTTAAAACTTATCCCATCAGCCTGTACCTTGTGGTATAAATTGTCAACTATAATAATAGCAAGCATTTAATGACATTTTAAAACAGCAGCCGTTTATTTCTTTGCCCTCTCCCTGTGTAATGAAAATGAAATGTTTTTTTTTATAGCTGAGTTCATATGGTCGCGGACTAAACACTAATTTCAACTTACATATTACAGAACTATTCCAACGTAAGTACTTTATTCTATTTAAATTATCGTTAACAAATATAAATAATCGGTCAAGTGCGAGTCGGAATCGCACAAGGTACCGGACCATCGTACAACACAACTTAAGCACTCAAAACAATAAAACAAAAACGAAAAGAAAATGTTTTAACACGTCTCTAGTATGGAGACCCCCTTTAATTTGTAATATCTCTCGTATTTCATTACTTTTTGTTGTTGCGGCAACAGATATCCATATTCTGTGAAAATTTCAACTTTCTAGCTATTACGGTTCGTGCTCTAGGACCCGCTGACGGACGGATGGACGGACGGACAGACGGACAGCGGAGCCTTAGTAATAGGGTCCCGTTTGGCACCCTTCGGGTACGGTACCCTAAAAAAATGTGAAACTCAACCCATAAATAGGTAGGTTTTTATAGACCAGCGTTGCGACATTGAAAGTATTTAAAAAGGAGCAAGAATTCGTTTGAGTAGGTGGTCGAGTTGAGTTGAGCACGGGCGGGGAAACCGAGGAAAGTTGTGAAAACATACCCCCCCGTCCACCCAGCCGCCCCCCTCTCACGCCGGGGCCGTGCCTGAGGCCACGTCCGGGGAGTGAGGCTGCATCGATTCACTGCACGGACCAAGGAACCATTCGGGAAACCGTTCAGGTAAAATAGTTTAATTACATTGTTACTGTGAAGTGTAGACAGATATTTACTCTTATAGGAGTTGATTATTAAAATTTATCAGTATATTGCCAGTGTTAGCTATAATGATCTCAAAGAAACTGTTGTTACGATCCACGCTAAACCATAAATATGAACAGAAATAATCTCGGGAAGATTGATACCGTATGCAAGCCGACGTCGGTCTAACCAAAGGGACTCGAGGAGAATACTTACTTGTTATGCAGAGAGGCTCAGAGATCGATTGTTTTTCGGATACGTTGCTATATCGATATTCAAAGTTTACTATTCAGGCCAGTGTAGGTAATAGCCGCCCCCCTGCATGGGATCGCGCGGCTGCCCAGCCCACCCCCTCGGCATAATGTTGCGTGAAATTCGCGCACCCATTGTTACCTTACCCCCCCTGGCGTGGAGTCGAGTCGACTGCGGCCGCAAGCGTTGCGGCGGCAATTTGACGATTCACTGATCGCTAGCAACAGTCGAGCTATCCCGCCTATTCGACCAGCGCGTGCAATGTAGAAAACGATCGCTTGACGCTTCGTGATACGCGTTTTTCTATCGGCACGGTGTGGTACAGGCTCTGTCAAACTGAGCACGATATAGAGGGGTGCTTTCTGTTTTGTGCAATGCTAGGTCTGAGTGAGGCCTAGCGAGGACACTGTGCGGGCGGTAGCATCAAACGTATGATGTACTTACTTACCTACAGTACGGGACCTTTGATTTGGCACGTCGGTCGTAGGGTCTCGTCTCGCTCTCTCTCTCTCTCTCTCTCTCTCTCTCTCTCTCTCTCTCTCTCTCTCTCTCTCTCTGTCTCTCTCTGGCTAAGTCAAACGCCGAGTATCATACTCGTACCTCGGGTCCCGTCCCGACGACGTGCCAAAACAGAGGCCCCGTACTGTATTTGTTTTTTCATTATTTTGGTCTGGCAGAACCGTTGTCAGGTGTCTATTTAGTGTAAAGTAAAAAAGTACCGATGCGGCATCGAAACCATCAAAGAACTACTCGTAAGTTGTACATATTATGTTATATCCGTGGTTTTGCGTACCTACCTATCACCCTGTTTGAAAATTACAACATAACTACAGAGAACTTAATGTAGGTACCTAATCTTTGCTTCTTTGGGAAGCATGTTTTCTATTATAAACAGTGTCATGAATCAAAAACATGTTTTCTCCTTATCCGACACAACAAGGTTATAGTCCCGCGCCTTGTTTAGATCCAGTATGTAAATAGTGTTGTGATTATCGAGATTAATAAAATATGACAAGTTTGACCTCCGACAATGTTCCTCTGAGAATGTGACTATATAACAACGCTAACCAACATTTTATTAGGCTGCAAAATTGCAGTTCTGGTGGCCATGTGTGGTCTTCATCATCATTTCCGCATCACAATATTATGCTTACCGTGAGTAAATGCACGAGTTATTATGAAAAACACAAAAATCACTATAGGTCGAGCTGCCTATAATATTTGAAGAGTTCCCTCGATTTCTCCAGGATCCCATCATCAGATCCTGACCGATTGGAAGGTAAACACTTTCAAACAAAAAAATAATATTCCAAATAGGTCCATCCGCATAGACGCAATCGGGGCACATATACACATATGTACGCATACTGGCTGCTATGACGTATCAACTATTAAAGACAGACAACCAGAATCACCACCTCAGAGAACACGCACTGAAACTCCAAGGGGTCTCGTAACCCACACAAACCCTTCTGTCAAACCGAGTGGAACAGACTTCCAGTAACTGATATTAGTGCACCATCAGTGAACAGTTTTAACAATAGACTCGACAATGTTATAAAACAAGTGCAGTGAAATGTGAACTGATATGCACGCATCAGCTTAAAGCTGCTTGTGCATCATAATAATAATAATAGCCTCGAAGCAACATGACTAAAGTGTAGTGCCTACTACACGCCTGCCCCCTCTACCCAAAAGACCCAACCCAAGTAACCCAACTCGAGCAAGCTGTCATCGGGCTCAAGTACACAACGTCTATTATTATCGCGTATTACAACGCGTTTTTTAAGCGGACCTTTTTTGGACGGACGTTTTTCAACTAGGTCATCCCTTAAAATTAGACAGCAGGTCAGACACATAAGCGAGCCACATAGAGGCTAGTTAGATCAATACAGCTGCTTCAGATATATTTATACATTAAGACGACCTCAAAACTGAAAGGTATATTTAGGTGTGATGAGAACCGTCCATTTTCCTCAAAGGAATCGGGTCGTCAGCCCACAAAGTTAAAGTTATAATCAAAGATTTCGATCGTACTAAAAATAGACAAAAAAAATAAAAAAAGTTTTTTCATTTGCGTAGCCATACTCTTATTCTACTCAACGTTGTTGGCGAAACTATTTTATATCCCATCTAAATATACCATAGCAAGAATTATTGTGTATCATATCATTAAATAATGGTTCAAAAGAGGCTGATGAAGGTACTCTGAAATTACTAATGAAGATCATAAAACCTTTATCACATATAAACAAATCACGTCTTATAACTTTAAACATATAAGCGCACAAAATGATGAGCTGTTACTAACGTTGTTGTTTAGTAAGTAATTTAGTTAAAGACTCATTAAAAAGCGAACATTTTCCACGTAGGCATCCTCTAAGCTCCAATATAGGTCGCAAAAGGATCTCATAAAGTGCTTCAGGAAAATATTTGTTAAATAGAGTATGGGATGAGACGCCGCCACCCGCCCCCGCCCGCCGCCCGCTCCGCCGCCGCCCCGCTGTGATTAAGGATGAGATAACCGATTCTTTCCTTCCGTACCCACCTAAATAAATGAAGGCATATTTCGACTCCACTAACCGTGGGAGAATCGCAATTTCGTTTATGAAAAACTCAGACTCCGGTTTTAATTTACATTTAATTTAATTTTACTAATACCGACGCGACGAGTTGGGTGAAATTCTGCTGTTTTTTCGTAAACAGATTCAAAAAGTATACTATTACTAGTATTGACAGACTACAGTTTGTAATTATTTTTATACTTAATAATAGAGTGTAGCTAACACTCTAACATTATAGAGTAGCTAAAAAAATCTCTACTACGTACTTAGATGTACACTGCACACGTAGAAAACAAGTTTTCTGTATCAACCGGCACACATGAGCCTGACATGAATGTGGACACGGACATAACCTCTGTGCCAAACATCGATTCCGTTTTTGGGCTAACAGGCAGAAACGGAAATGGTACCGGAAAGCTCCGTGTACGGACGCTACGGCGGGATGTCGCAACAAAAACTGCCTGTCAGTATGCTCGGTGGAGACATTTCGATCGAAGTTACTATTAATAATATTTTATAATTATTTACCTATTATATATAATTATACCTATTATATATAACTTTTTATACTTTATAATTAGTTATTATCCGCTCGATATTATTATCCGACTTTGGGTATATGTATAGCCCAATTTGAAAGATCAGTTGTCTGACCAGGTTTTCTGGGAAAAAAACCTGACCGGCCATTTGGGATGAATGGCGGCCGGCCAGGCGCAGTGTGATTTTCATCCACTATCCGTGTTTTAACCGACTTCAAAAATGGAGGGGTTATCAATTCGGTTGAATGTTGTTTTTTATCATATATTTTTTAAATGTTTGTTACATCGAAACTGGTACTATTTATGAACGGATTCCAAAAATTCTTTCTTTGTTCAAAAAGGAAGCCCAATAGTTTGGTCCGTAGTTAGGTTTCTACATGAAAAAAAATACGCGTGTAGCACCGTACACGTGTTAGAAGTAAAACTTCTGTAGCTAGATCATTAAGTGGTACCTATACTATACACCGATACCTACCTATACTAAAAGAGATTTAAATTTCCAATTTTGAGATCCAATCTCTGCTTCAAGTTACTTTTAAGTTTCAGACGTCCGATTATTCGAAATTATTTTATACTTGTACTTACTTTTAATACGTTATGTCATTTATTTCCCACCATTCCTTATCTACAATTTGTCGCGCTCGTGGTGATATACTTAACTCATTCAATAGTGTCACTACTATTTGCATCTCGCTCAGTTTATATACCATCTGACGTCACGTCTTTAAGCCGTCTCGCTGTATGCATTGCTTTGCTTGTCTCTGTGCCCAGTCCCTTTATTTAATTGATCGAGTACGTATTTTCAACTATTCCAAGTTAATGTGTACCTGCGGGGCTACCATAAGGCTTGCCACTCACCTCAGTCGCGCAGATAAATGACAAAGAAGATGGCTAAATCAATATATGGACGACTGCCCCAGACATGTACAAAGACTTCTCAACAGCCAATAGCATTTAAATATTCATTCATAAATTTAATTTAGTTTGTAGAGCTTGAAGAAAAAAATAATTAAATATAGGTAAATAAGAGTTGTTACTCAATACTCCGTGATTCCAATATGATTCCGTGACCTTTGCCATCGCTAGAAATAAGCACCATTTTGCAATAACATGCAACATAACGCCATCTAGCCACTCCTCTGGAAACCTCCTGTTTTCAACAGTTTTGCTAGTTGGAAATTATGTTGCATGTTATTTTTAACGATGGCAAAAGTTACTAATCAATGGCGGAATCATAGAGTATGAAGTGACAACTCTTAATTATTTAATCATTTCCTTCAAGTTCTACAAACTAACTAAAGACGCAGTAATTTATGAGAGAATATTTAAATGCTATTAATTGGCTGTTGAGAAGTCTTTGTACATGTCTGGGGCAGTCATTTTGCCAAATTGCCAACTCCTTTCGCGTCTCAATGATGTTTCTCCATAAAATAGCGCGCATTCATTATGATATGACATTAAATTGTGACAAAATGCGTGGCTGGGGTGACTGGCGTGCCTTATGCTACCCCCGCTAACCTATACATACCTACTTTGCTAGGATTTTTTAGGGTTACTTCATCGCGAAGCGATGACGTAACTCTTATTTAATTTTATTCTTGACATTTCCTTAGTCCGCCATACGACATACCTCGATTTTGATATTTTACTTCAACATTATTGACTGGCATGAAGCATTAACTTTAAAATTACAAAAGCTTATTAAAATCAAAATCGTATAATTTCAACAGTTATGTATAACAACAATTCAACTTTAAAATATGTATTACAAAAATTACATACAAACAAATAAGCGAAACAATAAGCCATTAAACTTATGGCTCTGTAAGCTGTAGACCTCGCTTTGGCCGTTTACTACAGATAAACATTAAATAGGTAGGTATAACACGTACTTAGTAGCTAAACTGCTAATTTGTGACTTGAACTGCACTATATAATAAAAAGTGGCTTTAGAACAGTTCTAGGTACCTACTTATTGTTTTCAAGAAGTCTTAATGCAGCCATCCATCACATCGGAATTTGCTTGAAAACTAAATATCACATTTGGATGATTCTAAGTGACTTTATGCGATTACTAGCTGCCCGTTGCGCGACTACGCAGCGCGTTTTAGGTACCTATTCCATAGTTACCGGCCACAAAACGATTCGTTCATCATTTTAGAAATCCATATCGACCCGTGTGACATTGATGAAACTCTTTTCTTACAAACTGTATGGATCGCATCGCACAACTGTCAAACATAAGTTCCGGTTCCAACAAAGAGGTTGAACGAAGTAGTTTTTGGTCACGTCACTGGTTTTGGCCATACCGGAAATCAAGAACTCGTGGAAGAATGCTTAAAATAATTTTTATTTGTTAACGTTTCATCAGGTTTTTCTCTCACTAATTAACATTCTTTATTGTACGAATGTATTATTATCTTATCTGATTAGTTAAAAACCGTATTGAAAATAGTTGCGGTTTTAAAAGTCTTCAGCCGACCCTGACGTCACCGATTCCAATTTCCGTTACATTTCTTAGCCACTCGTGATAGCACCCGGCTAGTAGCAGTTGAAAAGCAAATATATGAATAACCCACAGTTGAGAGGTTAAATAAATTTTACCCCCGTGCCCCAAGAAGTTTTACTTCAAAAAAAATTGTGAAGTTCAATTTGTTTTTACATGGATGATGACATTATACATCCAGATTTTTGTGGCTTTTCGGTGTTTATAGTCATTGTCACGAGATATTTCCTGGCTGTTAGGATCGCATATTCGTTTACATTATGTAATATATGGACTTCACTGTCAGGAAATAGATTTTGTAGGCTCGTTTTCGGGTCTATAGACGACACTGTAAAACAAGCAGGGAGGATGAATAGGTCATGAAGTCGGTTTTTTTTTAAGTTTTTAACTTGGCGAATTATTTTATGCAGGGTTGTATAGAGAAGACCAGGAAAAATATTGTTAATCTATGCCACATCTATGCTAAGCTAATGCTATGGGATAATCTAGATTATCTCTTCTGTGGCACAAGGTCACATAACTGCTTTTTAGGGTTCCGTACCCGAAGGGTACCAAACGGGACCCTATTTATTTTGGGCAGGTCGACTGTCGACTTTCCAAAATTGCCGGTCATAGGAGCATAGGTCATAGGTCGTTCACGGTAAATATTTTCTCAATTATTTAGTAAAAATATTACCAACCACCGTTAGCTATGTGCAATAAAATTTACTACCCAATACAACTGTCGTGTTTCCAAAATTGCCCGTCATAGGAGCAGACTCGTTTACGATAAATATTTTCTCATTTATTTAGTAAAAATATTACCAACCACCATTAGCTATGTGCAATAAAATTTACTACCTAAAACAAGAAAGTAAAGCCTTGGCACAGGCAGGCCAAGAATCGCATTTTTACACAATTATGTACCTACTAACTATTAGCAGACAGTCACGAATTGTACACCAAACTGTTTAATAGTATTCAGTTTACCTAAGTAGACCTTACCTACTACCACCAAGTAGACCTTACCCTACCTTGCTAAATTCCAGTTGATAATAAAAATGTTAGCTATAGAGTCATTTGTTCATAATAAGCAAAATCAACATTAAGTTTACAACTGCCACAATGATCTTGTAAGATGTAATCATTATCTACTTCGGAATAGAGAAGATAACAAAAGTGCACCCTACTGAAGACCCGAACACATCTATTTAAAGCCATAAAATTGAGTACCGCCTCAATTGAGAGTATAAAAGGAGTAGAAGCTTGTCCTTGTGTTGGGCGGGCGGGACACAGTGTAAAGCTTTATCGCCCATCATGACGGTGCCCTGCCGAATGTCTTCCGAAATCATTTATTCAAGAACGCGTGGACGTATCAAGATGAAATCAATATCAATTATTAGGGTCTGTAGTCGCATAATAGTTGTGAAAAAATAAACCTTCTAGGTCAACGTAACCGAACGCTATGACCGTTTATGCTGTAAAATTGTTGGATTTTCATAGAAATCGCAATCGACCCAAAACCTATACTGGGTACTTCTCGTAGGCCTACAATCATGAAATTTGGCACAAAGCAAGGTCTTATAGCACAAGTAAAGGGAAAAATCTGAAAATTGCAAATTTCTGTCTTTTTGCAAAAATATTTAATTTGGTTTACATGGATGAGAACATACTGTATTTTTTATGTAGGAACCTATTTACACCAGTTACGAGGTAAAAATCTCCAAGTGTGATTGGAACCCTTGGTCCGTGAGTCCTGCTCGCACCTGACCGTTTATTTGTAAAAGTTCACCTTTAAGTACCTATCTACTTTTTACAAAGTTTGAATAATAGGCACATGTCTGTGCTAATTAGTAGTTCTTCATTTACCGACTTCACCGGTTTGATTACTAGCCTATAAATATATAGATAGCTTCAGGGTAACAATCTATCCTGACAGAATTAATAAATATATGCATATATTTTTTTATAAGTTTAATTGAAATGAACTGCTAAGTACTTTAAATCTAGCTGGAATAATGGATTGT